>CM023456.1:32199846-32727346 GCA_013339765.2 Haemaphysalis longicornis | reverse complement strand
AACAATCGAAACAGTACCGAGCCACAGCACATCGATACGCGTTCGATCAACCGCTACCTACCCCTACATATTCATCCGGTACCCCCAAAAGAAGAGGCCCATTGCATGGGTTGGTGTAATTTGAAGTCTTCCCATTGATCCGCGCTGTTCACCGCCTTTCTCGCTTCTATTCGATGATTTGATTATAAATCATAGCTAGCTTTTCTTTTCCTGTCTCATCGAGGCCTCTGTTTTGTGTCACAACAACGTGCCGTGGCGACCCCACCCTCGCTATTCTTCTTCTTTTTTTTTTTTTTTTCCCCAGCGCAAAGCAGCTCGCCTGCACGGCCCTCGTGCATTGTGGGAAGCCCAAATTGTAGCCACGGTAAGCGTAAACCGAGAAAAGAAGATGAGTGGTGTCAGCAGCGGCGACCGAAGAGGAGCAACAGCACACCCGGAGAACCGGATCCAGAGAGGTGGCAGTGGTGGTAAGCAAGAGGCTGCACGGGGAGGGGGGGAAGGAGCGGAGAGGGGAGTTTCGGCCAGCGAGCACGGCGAAAGGGAGAAAGGGAGGCGCACCGGGGGCGAGAGGCACGCATTTCGAGTCGCCACCGGGACTGCGGCACTTGGCGCTGCAGCGGCGGGGACTGGCGCCATCTCCCGGCTGCGCCCTTCACTAGGCGCGGCACGACTATACGAGAGAGAAGGGGGAAGGGGGACGCCCGATTAGTTTGGAAGAAATGGACGATCCTAACACCTTTAGGCCACCATGCTCTGGAAACTATCCGCTCACGGACCAAAAACCGCCAAGAATTAATCGGCAGACTAGAAGCGCGGAATAAATATGTACATTCCCTCTCTCTCCCCCTCTCTCTTTCCCCCGTTTCTTTCATTTTTCCTCAGCGCCCACACGGTGAAACGTTATCGACCAGCATAGCTAAACTAGCATACCAAATGTTAAGCCGCTGTTCGTAGGAACGCTGGAAACGCTTAAAAATACGCTTCGGAAGATTACAACGTAGTTGTCACCTTATTAAAAGCGTGTAGTGCATGTACAGCTAACGTGCGTGCGCGCATGTGTGAGGAAACCAGGGAGCAAGTGGGTCTCTTAAGTTTCGTTCAATACGGTGCACGTTTGGCGAACCTGGTAATCCGTTATAACGTCTTCGTGCGCAACCAGGACGAAGGCTAAGAGAGAAGCACGACACAAGCGCTGACTCATCCAATAACTTCATTTTGTGACAGCACCCACCAGGACACACGTAGCTAAACAATGATTCAGTCATGAATTATTCGCAAGAAAAAAATGGTCGCGTATCTGCTCATTTCGTTGTAAATGTCGACGAAAGACAACAGTCGACTGGCGCCCCTGGCTAGTAATGGCCTTCCTTCTTTTTCCCGCTCACCTCTCATGCTGTTCTTCTCCCGTCTCGTTCTTTCCAAGATAACACGGTAGAGGTTTGCTCGAGTCAATTTAAATTTACCGCGTTCCACTGCTACAAGTCGGGGGCCTCAATGCCAGCGCGCGTGAATTCAGGCACCCTACTACAACGTTTATAGCACCACGTTGCCTACTCCAGCAGCGTTCCAAGCGGAACGTGGAACCTATCTAGTGGAACCTTCCGTTGCTGTTGCCGTTTGGTTTTTTGAAATGCCGCCAGGTAGCACGGGCAACAGCAGGCGACGGTTTTCTGCAGTTGATGTAGTATTTCATTTGCTGTCGCAACAAGCTTCCGTGAATTTTTACTAAACGAACAGAGCAAATATCACTCACGTATTGATTTTCTACCTTATATTTGCGTAATGTCTTGTTCTTGTTCAACAACGTTGACAAGTATGGACATTGACACCGGACTTAGACGTTTAGATTTGTCTCTGAGTATATAAGACTATTGCGCAGTCTCTGTTCCACTTTGGCCGGTGGCTGAATCGAGTCACAGACGGACAGACAGACAGACCAATATTTCTGCGTTTAAGTAGCCCAAGAAATACCATCGTCTTTAAAACGGCATGACAATCAACCACAAACGCACACCAAGCAGGTTGCATCTTCTCTTCGAGTGCACGCTAACATTTGCTTCCCCACACTACGGATTCACTTGCAGAGAAGCCACATTGCAAGGCAACACTACTGAACCCTTCCAAGACCTAAAATCCGAGCCACGCCGTTCACAAATTTATCACAGCTTCCCCAGAAAAAGCAACCCCCTCGGTTTGCCTAGTGGTGAGCCCTCATCAAGGAGCTAGCTACAACTACTTTGTTTTCCCCCACGTATCTCACCCAATGAAATAGCCGTTGCGGCCGGATGATTTCCTAGTAGATTAAGCGTTTTATTTTTTCCTTAGAAGCGATCTGTTGCTGTTCTCAAAAACAGCATTCATCTGCGGCTCAGGACACCTTCAGTACTATATTGTCCATTCATTCAAACCCCGGCCTCCAAGAGTGCGGGGAAGCATCTGAGAAACCTACCACCGAAATTGAGCATTGCACTCTGGGCGCGCATAAAGAGCGTCACCTGTGGTTTTTTACAATTCGCAAGCGTCACCGAGGGTAGAACGAGCGCCAAGCACTGAAGGGCCGTCGCTATTCTGTTAACCCCGTTTTCTGGAGTCTTAGAAGCTTAGAAGGTGTGTAAAGCGAAATGGGGCGATGGAACTGTTCCTGGAATGCCGAAACGTCTGACACTGGTGTAAAGGGACCCTGCAACACTTTTTTCAACTGTTCTTGAAATCTTAAATGTTTGCAGAACGTAGCCATCCAGCACACCCAGTGACCCAGTACTTAGAATAGGGGGTCGCAAAGTACCTCAGCCAAAAAATTACTGCTCTGCGCTCATAAAATAACTTGGAAACTCGCTCAAAAGATTTGTCTCTCTTTCCCGGTCTTGACGTTCTTCGACGGCTCGAATTACGTCACTAAAGCCATGTAGCGGCTGTTGGCCGGTTTTCCTTCAGTTGCAGCAATGAACCCTTTTAGATAGCAACTTAAACACCCACAAAATCAAAGCAGAAATGGAAGGCGCACCTGGTGCGACGAGCAAATCACGCTGGGCTGCTCCGTGCTGGACATAACTATAGCTTTCGAAGTGGTTCCAGACGCGAAGGAAAGAGTGAAAGCGCTTATCGAAAGCGTTGCAGGGTCCCTTTAAGCAGTTCAACGCTTGCACAGCACATTGATGTTCGGGACTTCAATTTCTCCTCTGCTTCTTGTTATTCTTCTTTATCGCTTCTTTATTTTCCCAAACCCCCACACCCGCACAATTCCTAAAAATTGTTGGAAGATGTTGTTTAAAATGAAGCAACTCGTATCACTGAAATATTGAGAGACTCATTTTCTTATATATCTCAAAGGGCATATTAAAAGCCCCCTTGCACTGCAATCTATAGTTTTGATCGCAGTAAGACAATATTTGCTTTTACCCCTCCCTCCATCTTTTATACCTAGAGCGCGTTTATCGATGTTGCACCTCGGCTAAGTTGCTAAGTTGTTCAATTTAAGTTAATGTTTTTCGTGCCTTTCGCAGATGGACAGGTCCTAATTAGCGCCTTTTTTTTTTTCGTTTTGCATGCAAACTGAGCGAAGCAATGACAAAGGCACGCGCTACCCGCTTTTTCTAGTGCAAGCACCTACGTCCCTCTGACACCGCAATAGTGCCGACTTCCAATAGCTTTTCTTCTTGCCTAAGAACTATCCGCTACGGGTACTCTATGACACAAAGAAAAACGCGCGACTACACAGGAGTGAGAACAGAGCGAACAAGAGGGGAGGCAGCCTATACGGAAAGTATAAAGCTGCCTTCATAATTCAGGGCAGTCATTCTATTTTCACCGATACCAGCTACAGTGACGTGAAGGGCGAAAAAATAAATGGCGCGAGAGGAGAAAATAACGGGGGTTGTCTAACACCGCATAGCTCGCACGTCCGTCCACAGCAGACAGCGGTTTAATTATGCTAATGGCACTGCCGCGAGGGCGGCGTACGAGCGCGACTCTCTGTGCGCGCGAAATGGGCCCGGCGCGGTTTTGCGTGGTCTCCACCGCCCCACCGAAAAGTCGGGAAGTGTCTTCCGGCCGCACATCGGTTCACGAATTACTTCCCCGCAGTTTCGGTCGCATTGCGACGCGTATTACATGACCCGACTCTGCGAGCGGGCGCGCCCTATCGCGAAGCCTTTGTTCTGGCATTCACTCGCTAGTTTCGACCTTTCGATTCTTTCCTTCCTGCTGTATAAATGGTCTGCGCAGGGATTCTCGTACTCTTGAATTCGACTGGATGACATTGCTCCAGATATGAAGAAACGGTGTACGACAGATTGACTGACTGACTGACTGACTGACTGACTGACTGACTGACTGACTGACTGACTGACTGACTGACTGACTGACTGACTGACTGACTGAATGGTTGACTGATTGATTGATTGATTGATTGATTGATTGATTGATTGATTGATTGATTGATTGATTGATTGATTGATTGATTGATTGATTGATTGATTGACGTTAATGAGAAAGAGGCAAGAAGCCCTGGTGGGGACAAGGGAGGGTGGGCTGGCGTGAAAAATTTAATCCTGATAGTCCTTCAATAATATTCACGTAACCATGCATTCATAATTATCTAAGGCGCAATGCAAAGAAATACTGAGGAGTGTCAAATGTACACTGGGAGCGGAGACAGCGCCACACACCAACTACCCTGGGCGTTGACCACATGCGCGTTTTCTTACTTACGGCATTCAATCTCCTTACAACACAGAACGAGAGGCTTCGCACTCCGACAGAACGACGTTGCCTACGAACGCTCCTTCTCGGCTTTCATCGCCGAGCCTCATATACCCACGACGTGAATCGGACGCGAATATACGCTCACGCGTACAATACACGCTGAATTGACGTCGAACCCTGCCTTTAAATGCCACGCATTGCATGCATCCGAAGAATCACCCGCAGAATTACTTGTAAATAACTGAATTCTTTAAATTACTTAGAAATATTTAAAATTAATTTAGACAAGAATTGGCAAAATTACTCATTCCACTGGGACATATTCGAGCGCACTTGTGGCAGGACATGCCAGCAACCGCAACCCGCGCCCCTGAAATCGGAATTAGTAAGCGAAAAATCATCATCATCACCAGCCTGTCTACGCCCACTGCAGGGCAAAGGCCTCTCCCATTAATCTCCAATTACCCAGGTCCTGTGCCAACTGCGACCAATGTATCCCGCAATACTTCTTGATCTCATCTGCCCATCTAACTTTCTGCCGCCCCCTGCCACGCTTGCCTTCTCTAGGGATCCACTCTGTTACCCTTATGACCAAAATGACCAACGGTTATCTTGCCTTCGCATTACATGCCTGCCCACGCCCATTTCTTCTTCTTAATTTCTACTAATATGTAATTAACACGCGTTTGTTCAGTGACCCAATCCGCTCTCTTCTCGTCCCTTAATGTTGCACCTATCATCTTCCGTTCCATTGCGCCCTGCGTCGTTCTCAATTTAAGTTGAACCCTCTTAGTGAGCCTCCAGTTCTGCCCCGTAGTGAGTGCCGGTAAGATGCAGCTGTCATACACTTTCTTCTTCAGGGACAATGGTGGGCTGCCATTCATTATCTGGGAATGTCTGCCGTATGCACCCCACCCCATTCTTATCCTTCTCATTATCTCTGCCTCATGGTTGGGATCCGGGGTCACAACTTGGCCTAAGTATATATATTCGCTTACCACTTCCACTGCCTCGCCACCTATCTCAAACCGCTGTGCTCACCCGAGGTTATTGAGCATTACTTTCAGTTTTCTGCATATTAATTTTCAGGCCCACGATTCTACCAGTGCGGTAACCATGGTTTACAATTCGGCCCCCGAGTTACTTAGCAAGGCAACGTCATCAGCAAATCTGAGGTTACTCAGGTATTCTCCATTAACCCTTACTCTCACCTGTTTCCCACTAGCGAAGAATGTTTCCCACTAAACAAAAGTAATAACCGAGCGACAAACGGCTCTATGCCGATGTCAAATATTCGCCAAGTTTTCAGTCGCATTTTAAAACCATCTACTCTCGACTACAAAGCCACTAAATAGCCGATCCTGCGTTCTGAGTGTTCCGGGCAGCTGCACACGAGGACGTCGTAGTCGCTTTCGTGGGGTAAGCAGGGAATTCCTCGACTATCAACGTTGTTCCAGCGCCCTGGCCCATCTCTGTTGGCAGGCGCTCGGACTACACATGTGCGAGGACGGACGACGTAAACCAGCGCAAATTCCGGGACACGCGGTATGCACGCGCCGTAATTAGGCGGCTATTGAGAACGGCTGACAACAGAAAAATAACAACAGAAAGGCGGCAACAACCACGAAAATCTCGAGGAGAACGGACGTCTGCACAGCTGTGCAACGATAGCGAAGGCCGCATAGCGGAACGGCGCGCAGTCACCATCGATACGTAGAGCCCCAATGCACAAATTTGGCGTCCCATGCATTTAGCTGAACGACAGAGTGCATGCACAAGCGTCAACATAAATTAAGAATGCTGAAGTTCCAGTTAAAATTACCTCGTTGCTAAACGTTCTCATTCACTGCATTCGTTACGAATCGAGCAAGCCTAGTGTGTATAAATCCTTCCTGCAGTCGTCTCAAGTCTGTTTAGAGTCAATAAAAGTCGTTTGCTGCAGTAGGTTGAACCAATGTCACTAGATAAGCTATAAGAGCAACGTTACTGCGGCATGTAAGTCAGCAACACCGGCCATTTTGGTGCTTTGCAGAGTTGCGAGATTGCCGCTTCTACGGCCTCACCGCTAACTTCTACCGGGTCGTTTGTTAACAACACTGCCGAAAATGCAGAAAAACGGCACCTCGAGACACACTTCTGGTGCTGAAATGCTGTTACACGCGTCATCTTTGATTCGCGTTGGGAAAGGCGTCACTCGCGCACCACCGCAGAGCAGGGAGGACAAGCGAAGACTACCACAGTATACCGACTGAAAACGCGCAAGCAACACAATGGCGGCGCCCATGAACCGTCTCAGTGTAAACAAGTGTCACGTGATGCGAACTGACCAATGATCATAGCGGCGGCATGGAGCAATAGAAGAAAAGAGTGCCCATACTCTGTAACGTTATCTAGTAACACTAGCTGAACCCTTTTCACAACTTATAACGCAGACAAAAATTGAGCTGCCGTGCTTTGAATAAATCATTAAGTCGGCGCGCCTAAGCGATTCCAAGCAATGTTATTACAAGCGTCAATTTCGGAAAAGGTAAAGTTTGGGCGTGTCAGTAGATGACTTAAAAACAAATAGCGCGCGAAATAGATGCAAGGGAACAGTGAGACTAAACGGGACTTTCAAGTCAATATCAGTCATTCCGGTATGTACAAGGAGATAAACTGAGCATGTCCAGCGATAGTCCTGAACGAAAATTTGGACTCCGCGTTAAGCGTAGGACGCTTCAGTAGTAGCAGTGTGTATAATTCTAATGACGCAAGCGCTGTGTTACGCTTCAGACGAAGGCACGTCTCGCGAAGTACGCGCATAATGTCTGGAATCGACCGAGCTGGCTCCAGACAAGCAAAAGCGCAAAAGGTAAAACATAAAAAAAAAGCGCCCAGGATGTACTCCCCGGCCCGAAAAAGGACGTGCGAGAAAGCCGATCGGTAAGCCTCTCCCGGACCTTATTGCCTTCGGCGGCAGATTGATGGATAAAAATTTCCGCAAGCAATCCGGTGGGTAAACAGAACCTTCCTGAAGACCTGCCAGCCCTTTAGCGCGTCCGTGCCAACAAGAGCACCAACAAATTTTCTCCTCTCCAGCAGCAGCGGTAGCCGGCGCCATGGCCGGAGGGACCGGCTTTTGTCTCAGCTCCGCAATTTCTCGACAATGTCTCGGTAGCGGGCCCAATCCAGTGCAGGGCGCGCGCGACGTCCATTGTTTACACGAGAGAAAAAAGTCGCCTACCACCACGACAAGCATGGAATCCGTCATGTCTCAGTTTGGTGCGACCGGTTAAATAAAGCTCTGTTCCCCGTCGGGCTATTGGCACGGGTAAAAAGTAAAGCATCACGCAAAAGCAGAGTAGGAAATTGTTGCTTTGAACTAGAAAAAAATCAAACTGAAGCAATTAAACGCCACCCGGCATTAGCTTTTTATTAAATACCTTACCCTTACTTACCAGGTACCCTCGTGAAGAGTCCCTTTAAAGTAGGCATCATTACACTAAAACAAATGGACTGCCGGGAAAATATGTAGTTTAAAGGCGACATACCTAAAACGCTTGTTTTAACACCGCGATGGGTGTCAGTTCGTAAGAATAGGTGACAAAAAAATGCCCAGCATGTCCTCCCAGGATATAGCAATAATAAAAAGCGGCAGCAACACACTAAGGCTAACAGATCACTCCGTTGCATACGTGCTGGTTATTTATCGGCAAATTTTATTGCATTTCGGTAATTAAACCCAGAAAAGCACGCTACTTTATCCAGGCCCACGAGAACGTCCACCCAATTCGTTGCATGCGTTAATGCACGAAACCAAGCCCTGCACGAAGATTGCAAAAAGTGAAAAAGGGAATTAAAAAAGCATCGAAGCTGTGCCGCCGCCGGGCGTTCAGAAACTTTCATGCCAGCTCCATCCGACTAAAAGCAGCGACACTCAGCCAGTAGAAACGGGAAGAAAAAAAAAAAACGCTGAAAACTATTTCAGCGGCGAAAACAAACGAAAGGAGGGTACAAGACCAACGATACGTAACCATCTTCCACCAGTCCGTCGTTCTTCCGCCAACGTTAAAAGCATTACAGCGGCATCTCGGCCAGATTTCTGTTCCAATGGCGAAGTGGAGAGTCTCTCGTCCTTTCTCGCTGTGTGCCAGAGGGTTCGTTCGCGCTCTGTTGCGTCCTCGCTCGCCGGCTCCTCGCGGGCCCTTTCACAAAATCTCCGGCCGCCAAGAAAAAGCGCTCCTCCCTTGTTCGCCACGCGCGCAAAAGTAGTTTTTGTTCCGGGCCCCCGGTGGCAGGGCCTCTTCCGATTTCAGGGCATTCTTCGCCGCGAAACCTTGGCCCCCGTCCAAGTCCTGCCGAGCGGCCGCTCTACAGGCCCGCCAGTTTTGGCCGAAAACAGCGGCGCGGCCAGATCGTCTGCAGCTCGCTCGTCGAATCGTCTGAGCTCTTCCGTCCTTGCGTACCGACCCAGTGATAGAAAGTATTCGCTCGAGGCTGCTCCTTAACGAGCCCGTTGCTCGCTTTACGCTTGACACAGCACTCAGAGCGGAAAGGAACTAAGCGGGAAAGGCCACTTCCCGTTTGAAACACGGCCGCGGCCAAACTTTCGCTGCATTCCGAAAAAATGGGTTCCGAGATAGAACCGATTTTTCAATTTCCTCGAACAAAGATCAGAAGCTTACAATATGATACAGTCACGTGATGTAGGCGAGTGAGTGCGCTCGTTTGGGCGAGTTCGTGAGCTTTGACGCGGTACATTTGGAGAAATAAGCTGCCCAAGAAGCTGGCAAGTTTTTTTTCATCCTTTACAACACTAGGCGGTGCTCGGAAGCGTAACACACGCATAACACAGCATTTTGCCAAAAACGAAGGACGTCGTTTCACCCCCTGCGGTGGCTCAGTGGCTAAGGCATTGTGCTGCTGAGCACGAGGTCGCGGGTTCGATTCCCGGCCCTGGCGGCCGATTTTCTGATGAAGGCGAGAATCAAAAACGCCTATGTGTACGAGATTTCGGCGCACGTTAAAGATCCCCAGGTGGTCAAAATTAATCCGGAGCCCTCCACTACGGCGCGTTAAACCCTACAATCAATCAGAACGACGTCGTTTGGTACAGTTACGCTTTTTATCGACTGCTCAATAACGGCATAAAGTATTAGAAACCATAATTTTGCTTTTTAAGAGACGCATCACGCAAGCGATGAGCAAAAAAAAACGCAAATTTATGTTCAGGCTTTTCATGTGGGACGGGGAGGCGCGCATCAAACATTTCACCTGCAGTAGCCAGGTAATTCTTCCCGCATTAAAAAGGCGAATAAATGGAAGCCAGCCATAAGTCGCGTTAACTGCCACACATTTCAAAAGGCATCTAAACACAATTCTACCCTTGCGACAGCGCGCACTGTTGTCTGCAGTTTATTCGGACGTTCCCAGCATTTCCGACGATTCCACCCGAACGGGAAAGAGACCGTTCCCCACCCGAAATGTCGGGGGCGGCTCTTGGGCACGTCTCCCTTAATCTTGGCGCCCTTCCGGCCTTTGTGCGCGTCCGCACACACGCAGACTCCGGCGCAACAGCTTCCCGCGCGCAGGATTTGGAGGCCGGGATCATAGAGGGCAGGCCCTAATCGAGCGCCCCTCCAACGAAAACAACGGACTGCGCGGCGCGCGGACGTGCAAACACGACGGAGGCCTCCGAGCCGCGGCAGCAACGGCAGCAGCCTCGCCGGCCAAAAGCCCCGCGCTAATCCAATAATCGCGCCCCCTTTCGCTCCCTCCGCACACTGCAGGCTCCCGCTCGGGGTTCCTTCGGACGAGACCTCGCATGCAGTTGTGGCTTTTTGCCCGCCGTCGAGGCGACTCATCTGTACTTCGGACGGAAGTTCTGCTCATCTTTAGCAACGCTCATTGCTGGCTGATTATTCTTACAAAAGCGCAGCCCCCATTCAGTCGGCTCCATCCTCTTCGAAATGGACCACATTTACTGAAAAACGTAACACGGAGGACCGGATAGCGATGTCAAGAGTTTAGCTGCCATGGTCACAACGGCTCTTCCTTGCAAAACAAAAGCACTTGACGTCGCAAGGGCAAAAAGTTAACCCTTGCCTCTGCTGACGCCCCCACACTTCATCAGATACCAGAGTAAGTACGTTAGGATACAAGTAGGCTCCGAAGATTAACGCGGCAGCGCGTAGTTCCGCCTAAATGTTTAGTTAAAAAATAGTTAGTTTAGTTTAAAAAAATAAATCTCAGATGTTCAGCCGCAACGCTTCCGTTAGCAGCGACTCTCTCACTCTCGTTCACAAAAAAATTAAGGACGCTCACACTAACCCGTAAGACTTGAAGGTAGCGAAGCTGTACGCAACCTTCACGACCATCACGGCGGTTTAAGTGCGCGATTGCAGCCGATTTGCTTCTTCTCCGCTGCCGCAACGACCTTTACTCCAACTTTGTTGCTATAACGGCGAGGAAAAAGCAAATCGAAGAAGCACAACGAACGAACGGAGCGCGCACACTTAAACTAGGCGCCCGCAGGTGCAGCGTGTACCCTATCACGTGTTCTGTGTCGAGCAGGTGGCGTGATATATCCTCTCCCCACAGTCGCAGCCGAGTGAAGCCGTTTAACCCACGGTCGCAGCCGAGTGGGGAACACGACTGACTCACAACTCCCTTGATCTACCGGACACAGGTTCGAATCCTGCCGGCGCCGGTGATTTCTTTTCTTTATATTGTTATACTGAGTTTAGTGAAACCCCGGAATCAACGAATTACGAAACAGCTTCGCTGTTAAAATAAGCGTCCACACGTACTGCCGCGCAGGCACGTACTGCGCAGTCCTCGCGGGCTCAATCATTGCCCATGTCGCGGTGGGCATCCTTTACTTTCCACCCCCCACTCCCCGACAAAAACAAGAGTAAAAGCGACAAAAGGCGACAGCCCAGAAAGCCGCACACACGCCGTCGCCCTTGTCGGTCCGACGCGACAAGCCTAGCGGTGCCCCGCTCCGGGGCCCCACAGTGCGTGCAGTACGCGCGTGTCGCGTGGGAAAGCGCAGCTCCCGGGAGAAGGTCACCAGGCCAGTGTCGGCGTTGGAGAAGGCAGGGCGCCAAGCGTGCCTCCTCCCGTGACACAGACCAATCGACCGGGGGACGGCACGCGTCGACCCTGGCCCCGTCCTGGACACCAAATGGGGCTCCACCCTGCACCGCACAATGACGACGGCTCGCGAGCGAACGACGACGGGCGCGAAGCCGAGCGCTGTGTCGGGTGCGCCTCCCCAGACGATCTCGCGGCAGCCGAGGCGTACGAGTGCGAAAGATTTCGGAACTGCACTCAGTCTACGATTACTACGGGTTCGAAACACGAAAAAAAAAATTCTGGGACATCTCCAGTAACGTGAAACCTGGGGAGGGGCGAAGCTTGCAGTGTATAAGTATTCTTGGCGCATTGGCGTTTTTGCAAACGGAGATGAAACCGTTGGGGGTAGAGGTATACAGCTTTGCTGTAAAAGTCTCGTTTCTTTGAAGCCCGAAGCGTTCTAACGCAAGGCGTAAACGAGTGTCCCGGTGTTTCTTAGTGCGCGTTACGTTCTAGCGCAAGGCGTAAACGAGTGTACCGGTGTTTTAGTACTGTGACTACAGGAGACGACGGTTACGACGACAACGTGAGACGCCGACCGTCCGAGCCCCTAAGGGGCTTCGCAACTAAAATTAGTAGACGAAAAAAGGCAAAATGCTTGGCCTGTCCCGCATGGCCTCGCTTTTCGTGCTGGCAGGAATACTTGTGGTTCATTGCTGAGTGCATTGAACCACATTGAATGCATTGTTGAAGTCTAGACGAACGCTAGACCTCAAACCCGGAGTTGAAGTCTAGCGTTCGCCCCGTGCATCTCCATCTTCTGTCCCGCACTACATCGTTAATACAATGTACTCAGCATTTAATAACCAATAGCGCATGCACAAGGCGCGCAGACGGCCGCAACACGTGCCGTGGGCGGAGCGCACAGCGGCGCGAGAGGTCTCGTGACGCTATCACGTATCATTCAGCGAGAACGCAGAGGGTAAACACGAAGATGTGCTCGGTGAGCGCACCGTCTGTCTCCCCCGTCTCCGCGTGGGCTCGTAGCTCAATCGGTAAGGCAACAGGCTCTCGCTCCGTTTCTCTATTCATTCCAGGTTCGATTCCTTGCGGTGCAAGTAACTTCTTTTATTTGTTTGCTGGAGTTTTCTGTTGACACCAACGGTCGCGACAGAATCTTTGGGGGTAGAGGTAAAAAGCTTTTCTAAAGAAAAACGGGGCGCAGCAGTAAAGAAGTCTGCAGTAAAGACGATGCAGCAGTAAAGAAGTCTGACAGTCCCTAGGATTTCGCCTTAAAAGCACGTAAGCAGACTTAAGTTTCCCGAGAAATTTTTGGCTGACTGCTTTAAAGTTTAATTGAAAGCAGCAAGCAGTGCAACTAGCAGAATGAGCGACGATGCCACCCAAATCCCTAACAATGGTGCGAATCTAGACAAGTCGGTATAGCTCTATGGTTCAAAAACAGTGCAAGGACGCGTGACAAAAGAATATGGAACAGACGAAGACAGACACGCTGACTGACGACTGAACTTTTTTACGGAAAATCGCGGAGTACAGATAGGAAAAAGGAAAACACAATCTTCGCAGTTAAAAATCAGAAAAGAGCATGATAACTCCATGGCCGGCGTGCATTGGCTTCACTCGCGACAATCGGAGCGCATAAATAATTCGTCCCTTCTTTGAGAAGAGCTATTGAAGGCGCACTGCCAACACGCAGTGCTTCCGTTTTTTTATAGATAGTGAACGCCTCAGGAATTTATTTCACGAGTGCATTGTTCCGGGTAGCTCGCTAAGAATCAATGCGCAGTCAAGTTTAGACGTATAAACTTCTCGTTTTGTTCGCAATGAAGTCCAGTCGTCAGTCAGCGCCCGCCCTTGTCTGCTCCTTATTCTTTTGCCCTGTCCTCACGCTGTTTCAGGTTCGAAGCCCCTTAGGGGCTGCGGCTGTTGGCGTATCCTGTCGTCGTCGTAATCGTCGTCTCATGTAGTCACGACGCTAAGACACCGGGACACTCGTTTACGCCTCGCGCTGAAACGCTTCGTAACCCGTACTAAAAAAAAAAAAAAAACACCGGGACACTCGTTTACCCCTCGCGCTAGAGAGCGTCGTGCTTCAAAGATACAAGACTATTACAGCAAAGCTGTATACCTCTACCCCCCAACGGTTTCATCTCCATTGGCAAAAAACGCCAAGGCGCCAATAATACACGTATACACTGCATGCTTCGCCCCTCCCCAGGTTTCACGTTAGTGTAGATGGCCCGGGAATTTTTTTTTAAACTAAGACTCCAAATCCCCGCCGTCCATGAAGTGGCCGTGACTTATGGTATCAGCGTGCACACGAGTATGATTTCTGTAACTGTAATAAATGCGTTCCACGTTAAGTAATTTTAGAGCCAAGGCACGCATGTGTGTTTCGGGCTTCAAAGTGTGCACAGCATCCACAAAACGTACGGGGTAGGCGCAGAGAACGGACTGGAATCCGATAAATGGTGATGTGGCATCCGAGAGGTCTGTACAAGCTCTCTCGCTTCAAAATGGCCTCATCCCAATGTGTCCTATCTGAATCCTTTCCGTGGGCTAGCAGGGCGACATTTTCTCAAGAATGAGAGAAATACAAAATAACAGATTCAGTCATTATTACGCCGGTAGCACTCGAGCTTAAGGAGCGAGTCTATTGGCGCAACCGCGACGCTTTGCTGATTTCGAAAGAAGCGCGCAAACCCCGCACCCTGAAGATAACGACAGAAAGGCGATGGTTACGGATAATTAGCTTAACTAAAGCGGTTGCTCGCAGATAATAGACAATTGTGTATTTCAGAAAAAATACCAAGTACGACTATTTGGAGCACTTAACGCAGTCTTTCCGAACAAACGCGGTTTAATTTCTTTCGCAGAGTGTCGTTTATGACCCTGCGTGACTTCTCTCAGTCTCGGCACTGCATATGTCCACGCACGCAGGCGTGCACATAAATTCGCACATGGCTTAAGTTCCGAAGGTGCCGAAAAAGACAGGGGGTACGGGGAAAACTGGCTTTCGCTTCATCATGAGTTCGCTAATTAGTGGTCATTAGAACAGACGCGAGCACAAGAAAAGCTCGCTCCACTCGTCCGGCGACCTAGTTGCGTATGCATACAGCGGGGGGTGCATAATATAATCTCCGAGGGCCTCACTCGCTGCATGAATAGCAGCCCTAGATCTAAGCTTTCTCAGACGGTACAGGTGCATTATTCGGAGAAGTACCGCCGTCGTGTACTCCGATGCATTAACCTGCCGAACGAAAAGTCTGGATACCTTATTAATTTACTGCCGATTTTGTTATGCGTCTACGGGAAGTCGAGCGGGTTCCCTTGCCTACGGAGAGTTTAATCACAGCCCAACGCTTCTGCCTTGAGGCGAGAGAAATGTCAGGCGGAGGTGTATATCGCGGAATGCGCGGCGGCCGCGTGCACGCGCTTGGTCTACCAAAAACAGAGTCATTATTTCTTAAGGATTTGGCCGCATTTAACGACACCACAAAAAGATGAGGAGATAGGCTCCTCTTGGAAAGAGAGACAGCAAGAGGGAGCCGGTGAAGAGTCGCGGATGAGGCATCCTGCTTCAGAAGATCGGGACATGGCTCAGTGGCTAAGGCGTTGCGCTGCTGAGAACGAGGTCGGGGGTTCGATCCCCAGCCGCGGCGGCTGCTTTTCTGATGGAGGCGACAAGCAAAAACGGCCATGTGTACGAGATTTCGGCGCACGTTAAAGATCCCCAGGTGGTCCAAATGAATCCGGAGCCCTCCACTACGGCGCGCCTCACCGCCTGCGTTGCGTCGGCACGTTAAACCCTACAATCAATCAAATCAAAATTAATCAGATCGGAACATGGGCGCACACGAAGAACACGCCGGCGCCATCCGGCTCGTTGCGTGCCAGCTGGAATGGCTTCCGGCGCATGCGCAAAAGTGTCCAAAGGTAAGCTCACCAGCTAGCACTGAAAAATGGGTCAGCTGTAATGATGATGAAACAATTCAGGCAACTTGATAGCGCTTACCGATCAGCGCAGACGGTAAGAGAAACAAAATTGTGAAACACCTGTGCCCGGGGATTCGGAGCAGACAACGGATGCTGCGAATGCTGATTTTACTGCTGTTTTTACGGCGCCGCTTCAGCTAAAATGTTATTACAGGTTGTCGACCGCGAAGGTGCCGTCTCGCGCAAGAACACTCAGAGACAATGCAAGCAGCAATGCCCGCAGATGATTCAGAAGCGACTGTCCTTCTCTCCCTTGTGCACCCGAAATAGCATCCGCAGGGGAGGCGCTTATGAGAGACGAGCGCAGTTCCCGTGACTCACCAGCGCCACTTGAGCGCTCACTCCCCCAGTAGCTGCTGAGCGCAATGTCGCGCCACGCGGCCATGAGCGCTCGTCCCCACAGCTGGCGCACGCCCTGCCCCCCTCCCTGAAGCTCCCCAGTGACCGGTATTAAACAGATGTGCCAGTGTACAATTCCTTGACAGTGCACCCAAATCCTTCTAAGTACCGAAGGGCGTGCGGGACCTTGAATAGGTAACGAGGGTGACTCCTGTCGAATGTCTTCGTTTGAACTAGCGTAAGAAAAACGGCAGGTAAAAGTGAATGAAAGTGACATGAAAGTGAACAAAGCGCGAAATAAAAAAAAAAACATCATGCACCCCTCCGTCAAACGACGACTATGTTTGGACGCGAATCTTTCTCGTGATGGGTTCTTTGGTTGGCCAATCCCACACTGCGAGCATGTGCTACTCTGGAGGTACGCACCACTTTTCTAGAATACCCGCAGCAACTCTCGGGTGTGCACTCCGTAAGCCTAACGTTTGGGTTTGGGGTGTACGATGCGAATCGGCACCTGCTGCTTGGCGTTCGCTTCGAACATATCGAATCAGCTTCGAACATCTCGGAATAGAGCCAGCATCATCGCAGAGCAGGTTTGATTCCAGCCAGGGGAAGGATGGAAGCTTTCCCGTTTTGAGGCCTCATTTCCTCGGAATCTGCACTCTTGTTTCCCTGCCTCCCCTTCCTCCCCCCCCCCCCCCCCCCCCCCCCCCCCCCGGGCAGTCCCTCCACCTTCCTCGTCGCGTTCTCCTCCTCTCCATTTTCGCCGATGCTTGAAACCGCCAACAACGCCACCTTATTTTAGAGTTGCTGAAGTTAGACCAGTAAATATCAACCCACCAGGAACCCTGTAGGTTTCGTCGGCCGGTTTGGTCGACTCAAGGAGAGTCACGGTTGTGATGAAGGGGCCGATTGTAGTAGGCCCTCTGGCTTCGTGCGTATGACTTCGAAGCAGTATAGGGAACAACCCGGCATTCGCAAAATGGTACCGGCTTAATTAACCCAATCCAGAAGAAAAAAAATTTTCAAAGTTAAATAATTAGATCTCAGGAAAGAAAGATTCGTAACATGAGTTCGGGATGCCGCGAAAATTTACCATTCATTCCTGAAGGAAGCTGAGAGAAGCGCGAAAGCTAAAACTGCGTCCAGCCTTCACTGAGAATGCATCCAATAGATCGTCAAATCTTCAGACTCCAATCGCAAATGCAGAACGAACCCATGCGACGATGTTTCACGCACTAAGCAAACGCATCTACGAACGATCTAAATGTACACCGATTAACGCAAGAGTTTGGGCGAGTTGATACTCCATTGAATTCCCATCACCTTCCCTCCCTCCCCTGCTCTCCCTCCACCTTCCTCGTCACGCTGTGAGCATTAATTAAATGTACACCGATACGTGGTTTACAAGTTAAAGGTTACTATTGTACTCCTTCATGATTGATGCGCGGATTGCCCTATCTAGAACCTTTCCTTTTTCCCGATTTTTCAAGTAACCGTTTGGACACAATAAAAGCCCGGTTTCACGCACGTTCCGTGTATCCAGAAATCTTACCAGAGATTTTTGGTCGACCAACCGGTCTACGGGGAAATGCATTATCTCTTTGGTTCCACCGAGAAAGCTTTCGCTTTAAAAGCTAGAAGCTGACGCTGCGTTCATGCCACACAAGGCGCTCTATGTCTGAATAAAAACTAGTGTTCTTGCCGTCCGTCTACCCTGGTTTCGCGCCTTTAACGTCTTTATGGCTGCAGGCTGGGGCATCGACTGCAACGTCTGATAGCCGACCTGAAATTCTAAGCGTTTCGGAAAGTCAGTATGCTATATTCGGTCGCCGACGTCAAAAAAAAAAAAAAAAAAAAGCGTTCCTCGCGCGTTGGGCTCCCGTAGATGCAAATAGAGCACGTGTTCGTCGTGTGCGGGCGTGTGTGTCGACGTTTTTTTTTTTATCACAGTCCCCATCGCACATGTTGATGCATGCAAATTTTTGCCTTGCACGGAAGAAAATTTTATTCCTTGCAGTTCCTCAGAAAGCAGATCTAAATATACCACACTATCTTAACAGGCTAACAAATACACCCGGACAACTCAAATGCTATTCAAGTTACGAATTACTGAAGGCGCTTATGAAGAGCGCACGGTAGCCGAACCCTGAAGTACAAACTCGCGAAGCGGTCATTGCCGTTGTTTCCGACAGGAGGAGTCAGCGCGAAGCCGAAGGCGAGGAAATATGTGCGGAAAGTTTTCCTCTGGGGTTGGCTAGAACAACAAAAAGACTACTGAAGGAGATCGATCTTTCTCCAAGAAGTCCTCAAGTGTAGGAAATGGAAAAATGAATTTCATTATTGGGCAGGCCAGCAAAAAAGCAAGCGAGAAAGCAAGCCGGCATACTTGGGCGTGAAGCTTTAACCAATTCCTGGTCAATCCCCCCAGCGTGCTACGCACACGTATACAGAGTGTTAGAACGATAATTGAACACTTTTAAATTTTTTTCCTCAGCGAACCGCTCCTCGGTTCGCGCTAAAACTTAACACGAGGTCGCATTTTGTGGTCTATTTTGCTGGACACCGGGGACAACGACAGTACTTACCCGTTTATTCTGAAAATAAATAAAAACGATTTTCGCCTATGGGAAAATGGCGGCCGATTTGGACGTGCGAGCCTGTGCAAGACACCAACATAATAAAATATCCCCACGGTCCATCGTTGCCAATAAATGTTGGATTGGCCAGAGATTGGCTTCCTCACCTGCTTTCACATTTTGTGGTCGTCTGCTACCTCATTTGGCTTCTGCCTACCGTAGAAGGAGCCAAATGAGGCAGCAGACGATCAGAAAACCTGCTTTCACATTTTCTGTTCGTCTGTTACTACGTTTGGCTCCTTCCTGCCGTGAAAGGAGGCATGAATGCCATGGGTGAATCCCCATCGTCCGTTTCGCTCTGCATACCCCATGTGGCGCCATCCTTCCAAGATCAGCTTGCACTGGCTCGCACGCCCAAATCTGCCGCTATTTTCCCATAGGCGAAATCGTTTTTATTTATTTTCAGAATAAACAAGTAAGTACCGTAGTTGTTCCCAGTATCAAACAAAATAGACCACAAAATGCGACCTTCGTGTGAAGCTTTGAGCGTGAACCGAGCAGCGAGTTTGCTCAGGAAAAAAAAATTAAAGTGTTGCAATTATCGTCGTAACACCTGTACGTGCTGGCAAGGGTCTGACCACCACATGATTAGGAATAGCGTCAAAGTATTAAGCGGCTTATTAGCTTTTTACCGTGAATCCGTGAACCCAGGAGGACATTTTAAACGCAGCTATTGGAACTCACAAATTGTGAACAATTGATTTTTATAGCCGGGTCTATGACCCTTTATTGGTGAAATGGAGTAGCCGGGCGCACATTCGCTCCAAACCTCTCCAATCAATAAACCAGTTAAACCACCACCATATGATTCCCCAGAAATCCCTAGATGCATCTGCAGCTAGGGAATCCCCAGTTGAGGCAGATAAAGGGTCTTCGCAAAGGTTCGCGGAACTGCACGTGTTAAACCTTGAAGCTTTACTTTCATAACACCTAAGAAATTAAATCCGAAGTATTACGTTTCCAGCCCCGGAGTCGTGTGGCCTGGGCTCCGGAAGAGGGGTTTCAGGAGGCGCTCAAGTTTCTCCTGTTATCAAAACAAAAGGCACAGCCCCTCCTGGTCTTGGTACGATTAGGGAAGTCATGGATTCAAAACAAGTGATAACGTATCATATTTGGAGTGGATAAAAAGCTGCAATTTAGAACAAATGGTGTTTGATTAAAGATTCCGTTGGAAAAGCCGACTTCTTCCACGTCTCCGTTGGAAGAACTGACCTGCCTCTAAAAAAAAAAACGATTCTTGCACCGGGAAAGACGAACTCTGGTTTGCAAACGCAAAATTCCAAAAGGCGAAAAACTGGCGCGCATGAAATCTGAGTTCCCGAAAAATGGAACCGGCGAAACGGTGTTTTTAAGCTTAAATAATTCTCATCGTCAAGCTTTAAAAGTATCATTATCATCCCCACTACCACCAACCCTATCATCATCAACATCACCGATTTTCTCGAGCCCCTCCCCCCTTTTGAAACCCTTGCGAACCGTCTGAAGGAGAATTCATACCCTCTGTGTGGGACTTCTTTTTTATAGCGTTAGTATTCCCGATGGCATAAATGTCATGTTACAAGTATAGGTGAACTCCCGTTTCGCGAAGAAACGCAAGGAGGGAGGGGTGGTGGGGTCCCCATATCCTACCGATGAAGCTCAGGTGATCTGCCAGGGTGGAGGCCTTTGCATCGAAGGTGTGTGTTCTGGCCGCTTCCAATGAAACGCACGTCCACAGCAAATGTTCTGTGGCCGCATCATCGGCAGGATCCGTGCAAAAGGGGCAGTTCTGTGCGAACGGGGCATGGTAGCGTGGTGGCCACCCCCGGGTTACAGCGGAAGGGCTACACCAACACGAAGTCTTCGCAGCAAGACCTCCTCCTAATCATGGCGTCTTGCCATGGCGAAATGTGTTTAACTAAGGTTTGAACTTGGGCTAGTTGGTTCTGCATAATATGACAAAAAACGGCGCCTAAACGAGTTCAAAGTAAGGAATTTCACAAACGCGAGCGCTGGTGTTCAGCGCTCGTGTTAGTGAAACGTGTTCATCAAAGAGGGTTTCCATAACTCTGCGCGCCTATATCCTCACCGTATTTCACAAACGCTTTCCGGCCAAGACAGAGGAAGCCAACCCTTGGGGAAATCCAGCAGTGTCGGCTGACGCAAGTGTGACCATAACGTCCCTTCTCGTGCGTCTGTACACCGACCTGCGCACCACGTGACCCCCCACGTAGTTGTGCGCACGAGGCCAAATACCGGAAGGAACCATGACAGCCTCCGCACGTTTTCGTTACGGTAAGGCGGGGCGTGTGGTGGCAAACCTTTAAGTTGCGGACGTAAAACACACCTGGAAGTGACGTCACCCGCAAAAGTAAAGCGACTGAACGGAACAGCGTAACTTCCGGTGGCGACAGAGGCTTGCAATGCTTGGCTCGGAATAGGCTCGGCAGCATGTTTCGGTCACTTTCTCCTTCAAGCAATTGTTAAAAGTGTCCACACACCCGCACGAATGCACGAAAATTCAAAGCCAAAATTAAATCCAGTTCCAGCCACAGCCACAGCCACTGAAACAGCGGAACTGTGGTTGTCTTTACGAAGTTCCGTTTAAACTTCGGGTTATTCGTTGCGCGTAATGGTAGAGTCGTCTTAAGCGGCCAATCTGGATACTTTCGGTAGTTAGAGCTGTTTCTGTAACCATACTCCTAACGTCGTTGGCCATGCTTCACTGCGCATCAGGCAATGTGGGGAAAGCGAGCTTACACAACCGAGCTTACAACGATCTTTTTTAAAGTCGGCTTCACCTCTACACACAAATGAATTGTTAGGAAGACCAATTTAAGGGGCAATGTAAGCCGTCTTGTATCAAAATATGAAAGCCCTAGGGACTTTTTTATTTTTAATGCTTTTTTTATCTATACTGTGAACGGGTTTTCTCGGGGCGAAGAAGCCTGCTCCGCAGGGAGCGGACACGATACCAGGACAAACGGTCGTCCAGCCCAGCCCTAGAACAGCGCCGATTTCGAAGGGCAGGATAGGTACTGGCAAGGACATTGTTCGCCTACGAATCTCTCGAACTCAGTCGTATAGCTCCGTTTTTGCGAGGGCGCCGGCAGCGTTCGTCATCACGGGAGTTTGCCACTGTTCCCATCGAACTCGCTCACCTAATCTCTCTTGTATCTTACCTATCCGCGCAATCCAATTATCTGTTTCTACTTCCCTTTCTCCACAGGTTACCATAATGCCCGCTTTCAGAATTTAGTGTTTTCTTCGCACATGACCTCCCCAATTCCAGCTTATTTGCTTAATTCCAGCTAGAGCGTCATTTTACACCCATCTGTTTTGCCGTAATCCGTCCCGATCTTTTGTCCGCTTAAGCATATCGTCTTTCATAAGGTTCGAAGTTCGAAGTTTGAAGTTTGAAGTTTATTTATTTAAACCAAAAAAAAGATACATATACAATGTACACAGGGACCCACCGATGTTGTCAATGGGTCCCTGTCGCACTACGCGCCATGTTTCTGCGCCACATCGATACACCTTCAGCAGTGTGCGCCTTAAAAACGGGCAGTGCGAGTTCCTGCTTTTTAGGAGAGTATCGTGTGGGAGTGTTCCCGTAGTGCCATCCCACGTTAATACTGCACCTGATTCCCCTCTCGCGGTTCGGGTTTCCGCGCGCTTCGACCGAGAAAAATCACAGCACATATAGCGAATAGAGGATGTCTCAATCATACAAACCTTCGCGCCATTTCCACAGGTCACAGGAGCTTCGCGTATTATGCCGCGAGCGCAGCGAGTCAACAGACAGGCCTCGCCGCCAGTATTCCTGACCGAGCCGGAGGAAGGCATGCGTGAATAATCTAGCAGGTTCCCAAGGAGTCGTCGAGCTCGATGAATGATTGAGTAATTAGCGACTTAAACGCGCCCCCGCAGCTTTCGGCGCTGCGCCGTTGACCGCGAAGCCACGTCGTCAGCCGTGCGCGGCCCCGCTGGGGAGAAGCCACTGCGGTAGACCTCACAAGACTTACCCGGTCGCCGGTTTTTTTCTTCCAACTAGCTGCCGCCTTTCAGCGCGAACGAGCCGAATAAGAAACCGTCTCTACTTTTGTTTCCTCTCCTTTGTCTTTATTTATCTTGCTCGCAGACCTGTTACCGTGCTCCGTTGGCATATTAATGAAGTCGCCATAATTACAGGGCGACCGCCACGCCATTAGCAACTTAGGGCCAGAGCTTGAGGTAGGGACAGAAATCCGGGCGCCCACGGAGTGCTGGCGAGAGTTACCGAAAGGACGCTCGAGCGCTTTTGAATATCGCGCGCAATACGTTTCATTGGGTTCGCTACGGGCTTGATGAAGTTCGCGCGGTTTTAACGGCGTTGGTTCAGTCTTGGCTACGGTATTGGTTACGGAGATGATGCGGGGATACGCGATGGAATGGCTGTGTATCAGTTACTCAAAAAAGAAAACATATTATTCACTGTAAAGTCATGCTGAATACCACATAGTTTTAGACACCAACAGCCTGGAAGAATTACAACATACTTTAGTAAACACGAAAGGTGAGGCCATAGATTTGAAGAATTATTTACCAACAGTTGACTGTCTAAAGGATATATGTAGAGTTCGAAGTTTTATGTGTTTTATTTTTCCAATTTAGTGTATTTTCCCGCAATAAAAGAATGATAATTTCTTCACCTAGTACTTATTAACATTCAAGTTATTATTATTATTATTATTATATTATATTATTATTATTATTATTATATTATTAATTATTATTATTATTATTTTATTATTTTATTATTTCTTAGTATTATTATTATTATTATTATTATTATCACATAGAAAACTGCAGTGGAAACATTTTGGACCTGTGTTTTTCGATTTTGATGATGTTAGTGTGTCACACTCTGATTGTCCTTTAGTTAGACCTGACAGATTTCATCCTCCTCTTTCTATTCCTGTTCCCTTCCCCCCTGCTCCACCATTCCGTTAGTTCCTGCAACACGCAACCTCGCTACGCTTTCGCCCGGGGAGATTACGTTGGGCTGTATGATTACTTTCCTGCCCCTTGTCGACAGTCATTGACGAACTGATGTCAATGAACAAGTTGACCGTTTTACTGAGATTGTACTTTTGGGTATGAAGAAATACATCCCGCAATATTTACCAAAGAAGTTCAAATTCCCACACTGGTTTTCTTCTGAATTGCGGGATGCCCTTAAACTCAAAGAACGTGCGCACAGAAAGATGAAGCGCTCTGGTGCGAACCAGTTCGCTCAGGAGTTTCGGCGCCTACGTGCCTTATGCAAAATATTGCACAAGCGTGATCATGCTTCGTACCTGGCGTCAGTAGAAGCTAAAGCAACCCATCAACCGGGAGCCTTCTGGAAGTACATTCATTCAAGATCTAGTAAAACTAAAGAATCTATTCGTTTACTAGACTCCAACGGCTATGAGGTTGCGGAGGTGGCCGACTGCTTTGCTCGTCAGTTTTCTTCTTTTTTTGGAATTAGCGGTGTCAGTGATAACAGTAGCGCCCCTTGTCACCAGGGCGGTAACTCTGGTTGTTTCCAACTGGATGAGAACATCGTGCGGATTCTCCATGGCAGAGTTGCTCGCTGCACTGGCTTCTGTCAAGAAATCCAGCTGCCCAGGCCCGGATGACATCACCTACACAACCATCTCGCATCTAGGTGAAAAGGGAAGAAGTTGCCTCCTGCATGCCTTCAATCTTTCGTGGGAAACTGGTCGTCTAGAGCCAAGGTGGAAACACGCTCGCCTTGTCCCAGTCCTAAAGCCAGGTAAAGTTCCAACCGCCATCGAGTCTTACCGACCCATAGCGCTCCTGAGTTGTGTCGGGAAACTGATGGAAAAGATGGTGCTGCTCCGCTTGGACTAGGAGTTGACCCTCCGAGATAAATACATGGCACAGATGTCTGGTTTCCGCAAGGGTCGTAGCAGCCTCGACAACGTCATCCCCCTTGCAAATAGCATAAGAGAAGCAAAGTGTCGGCGGAACATTGCTGTTGCCGTGTTCCTCGACATCAAGTCAGCGTATGACTGCGTCGAGCATGAAGCCATCCGCTCGGTGCTGAAGTCTTAAGGCATTCGGGGCCGCATGTACGCATGGCTATCGGACTACCTCTCCGATAGGTATGTGTACATGTCTACCGACATGGGCGACTCATCGCTACATCAGGTGACCCGAGGTGTTTCCCAGGGTGGGGTGCTGAGCCCTACACTCTTCAACATTGCCATAGTTGGCCTGGAGAAATGCGTGCCACAGTCGGTAGAAATTTCTGTACGCCGACGACATCTGCATATGGAGTTCTGGCCGCAATAGGCGAGTGTTACGATCAAGACTGCAGCGGGCAATGACTCTATTGCGGCATTTCTGGCAACTAGAGGATTAGTGATTTCAGGGAACAAGTGTGATGCGATAGACTTCACAAAGCGTGACCTTACGCGCTACGGCCTCACTGTTGGGGGGATCGCAATTCCATACGTCCGGACCCACAAGTTCTTGGGAGTGACATTTGATAGTAATCTCACCTGGTCGCCTCATGTTCGCCACCTCAAGGACAAGATTACTTCTTCGCCCGCATATTCCGCATGCTCTCCACCAACACTGGCGGTTGTTCAGTCAATTCTCTTCTACGGGTATACAAAGCGCTTTGCGTTGGCCTGATGAGTTACAGCATCCCTGCTTTGGTCCCTCTATCAAAAGGAACTGTCAAAGCGCTAGAGAGCATGCAAGCACAAGTCCTGCGGGTCTGCATTGGCGTTCCAAAGACAACCTCTACCATCGGAACGCTGACAGAATGCAGGCAGCTCTCACCACTCGCTCTAAGCACGCAGGAGTTGCTTCGTGCGCGTCTGCGGATTGTGGCTAAACGAGGTCAAAGTAAGGAATTCACAAACGCGAGCGCTGGTGTTCAGCGCTCGTGTTAGTGAAAGGTGTTCATCAAAGAGGGTTTCCATAACTCTGCGCGCCTATATCCTCACCGTATTTCACAACAAACGCTTTCCGGCCAAGACAGAGGAAGCCAACCCTTGGGGAAATCCAGCAGTGTCGGCTGACGCAAGTGTGACAATAACGTCCCCTTCTCGTGTGTCTGTACACCGACCTGCGCACCACGTGACCCCGCACGTAGTTGTGCGCACGAGGCCAAATACCGGAAGGAACCATGACAGCCTCCGCACGTTTCCGTTACGGGTAAGGCGGGGCGTGTGGTGCAAACCTCTAAGTGCAGACGTAAAACACACCCGGAAGTGACGTCACCCGCAAAAGTAAAGCGACTGAACGGAACGGCGTAACTTCCGGTGGCGACAGAGGCTTGCAATGCTTGGCTCGGAATAGGCTCGGCAGCATGTTTCGGTCACTTTCTCCTTCAAGCAATTGTTCCACACACCCGCACGAAGTGTCCACACAGCCGCACGAAAATTCAAAGCCAAAAATTAAACGAAAATTCAAAGCCAAAAATTAAATCCAGTTCTAGCCACAGCCACAGCCACTGAAACAGCGGAACTGTGGGTTGTCTTTACGAAGATTCCGTTTAACTTCGGGTTATTTGTTGCGCGTAATGGTAGAGTCGCTGGATACTTTCGGTAGTTAGAGCCTGTTTCTGTAACCATACTCCTAACGTCGTTGGCCATGCTTCACTGCGCATCAGGCAATGTGGGAAAGCGAGCTTACAACAACCGAGCTTACACCGATCTTTTTAAAGTCGGCTTCACCTCTACACACAAATGAATTGTTAGGAAGACCATTTTAGGGGCAATATAAGCCGTCTTGTATCAAAATATGAAAGCCCTAGGGACTTTTTTTATTTTTAATGCTTTTTTTTTCTATACTGTGAACGGGTTTTCTCGGGGCGAAGAAGCCTGCTCCGCAGGGAGCGGACACGATACCAGGACAAACGGTCGTCCAGCCCAGCCCTAGAACAGCGCCGATTTCGAAGGGCAGGATAGGTACTGGCAAGGACATTGTTCGCCTACGAATCTCTCGAACTCAGTCCGTATAGCTCCGTTTTTGCGAGGGCGCCGGCAGCGTTCGTCATCACGGGAGTTTGCCAACTGTTCCCATCGAACTCGCTCACCTAATCTCTCTTGTACCTTACCTATTCTCGCAATCCAATTATCTGTTTCTACTACCCTTTCTCTACAGGTTACCATAATGCCCGCGTTCAGAACTTACAGCGTTTTCTTCGCACATGTCCTCCCCGATTCCAGCTTATTTGCTTAATTCCAGCTAGAACGTCATTTTACACCCATTTGTTTTGCCGTAATCCGTCCCGATCTTTTTGTCCGCTTAAGCATATCGTCTTTCATAAGGTTCGAAGTTCGAAGTTTGAAGTTTGAAGTTTATTTATTTAAACCAAAAAAAGATACATATACAATGTACACAGGGACCCACCGATGTTGTCAAAGGGTCCCTGTCGCACTACGCGCCATGTTTCTGCGCCACATCGATACACCTTCAGCAGTGTGCGCCTTAAAAACAGACAGTGCGAGTTCCTGCTTTTTAGGAGAGTATCGTGTGGGAGTGTTCCCGTAGTGCCATCCCACGTTAATACTGCACCTGATTCCCCTCTCGCGGTTCGGGTTTCCGCGCGCTTCGACCGAGAAAAATCACAGCACATTATAGCGAATAGAGGATGTCTCAATCATACAAACCTTCGCGCCATTTCACAGGTCACAGGAGCTTCGCGTATTATCCCGCGAGCGCAGCGAGTCAACAGACAGGCCTCGCCGCCAGTATTCCTGACCGAGCCGGAGGAAGGCATGCGTGAATAATCTAGCAGGTTCCCAAGGAGTCGTCGAGTCGATGAATGATTGAGTAATTAGCGACTTAACGCGCCCCCGCAGCTTTCGGCGCTGCGCCGTTGACCGCGAAGCCACGTCGTCAGCCGTGCGCGGCCCGCGGGGAGAAGCCACTGCGGTAGACCTCACAAGACTTACCCGGTCGCCGGTTTTTCTTCCAACTAGCTGCCGCCTTTCAGCGCGAACGAGCCGAATAAGAAACCGTCTCTACTTTTGTTTCCTCTCCTTTGTCTTTATTTATCTTGCTCGCAGACCTGTTACCTGCTCCGTTGCATATTAATGAAGTCGCCATAATTACAGGGCGACCGCCACGCCATTAGCAACTTAGGCCAGAGCTTGAGGGAGGGACAGAAATCCGGGCGCCACGGAGTGCGGCGAGAGTTACCGAAAGGACGCTCGAGCGCTTTTGAATATCGCGCGCAATACGTTTCATTGGGTTCGCCACGGGCTTGATGAAGTTCGCGCGGTTTTACGGCGTTGGTTCAGTCTTGGCTACGGTATTGGTTACGGAGATGATGCGGGGATACGCGATGGAATGGCTGTGTATCAGTTACACAAAAAAGAAAACATATTATTCACTGTAAAGTCATGCTGAATACCACATAGTTTTAGACACCAACAGCCTGGAAGAATTACAACATACTTTAGTCAACACGAAAGGTGAGGCCATAGATTTGAAGAATTATTTACCAACAGTTGACTGTCTAAAGGATATATGTAGGGTTCGAAGTTTTATGTGTTTTATTTTTCCAATTTAGTGTATTTTCCCGCAATAAAAGAATGATAATTTCTTCACCTAGTACTTATTACATTCATTCTTATATGTATTATTATTGATTGATTGATTATTGATTGATTATTGATTATTATTGATTATTGATTATTGATATTATTGATTGATTGATTGATTGATTGATTGATTGATTGATTGATTGATTATTAACATCATTTAGGTACAAAGCAACCAGTGGTGTACCCCAGGGCTCCGTTCTGGGTCCCCTTCTTTTTTCCCTTTTCGTTAACGATGTTGCTTCTGCCATTCAAAATTATTCTTTTTTGTTGTATGCTGATGATATGAAAATCTTTAGAGAAGTGCGTAATGTTCAGGACTGTAATTCTCTTCAGGCTGATATCGTGTCATTCCATCGTTGGTGAACCAAAAACAACCTAATTTTGAACCCCTCAAAAACGAAAGTTGTCTCCTATAGTAGGAAAACTCAGCAACTGCAACACTCTTATAAAAAAGCAAGCACTGCACTGCCGAGGGTGAGCGAAATTCGGGACTTGGGAGTACTATTTGATTCTTCTCTGACTTTCTCTTCCCACGTTACACAAATCACCCGACCCTCTCTTCGATGTCTGGGTGCTGTTTGCAGGTATTCTAGAGAGTTTAAAAGTCCTCTTCCTTTCTTAAAGTTGTATTCGGCTCTCTGCTTACCTCTTCTCGAATACGGTTCTGTTGTTTGGAATGGAACTTGCAAGTCCAATAGTGACCGTATCGAAAGGGTTCAAAATAAGTTCCTTTCTATCTTCAAGCACCGTTTCCGTGATGTACAAGAAGACGCAAACAGCAGCATGTCTTTTCTGAAAAGTATTCCTTCCCTTTGGTGTCGACGAATGCGAGCTGATATTATCTTTCGTTATAAAATTCTTCATGGTGATATTTTGTGTGATGACTTGGTTGCACTTATCAATGTCAACTTGCCGAACAAACTTTTCCGGACATTACGAACTTCCAGAACAGATGCTTTAAGTAGACGACGCTCGTCCATCTGCAGAATACAATGTGCGTATAATTAATATTCCGATCGTCTTGATATATTCCAGAGCTCTTTTTCTTTGTTCTCTACTGAATTGAAAACTGCTGTCGCTTAGGTGCCTTTATGTCCTTCCAAATTTATGTGCCGTATTTATTTTATGCAAATCATGTTTTAGCTTGTTTGTTTTTCACTTTTCCTGGTTTTGTGTTGCTTGAATTTCTGTAGGTTTGAGTGTCAGTTCTTGTAACGCTGAACTTCGTTTTTCAATTTTGAAACTTCCTAACATTTTGTTATAGAACCTTCGTTTTATGTGTATAATCTATCTCCGTCATGTTCATTGAGTATTTGCTTGTATATTTTCTATTTTTCACGTGCCTTTAACGTTTTGCTGGCCGAGTGTCATGGCTTCTAACACTAGGCTTCATTTTTTTTGCTGTTTTGCTTTCTGGTATCTCTGTAATTATTTTTATTTCATTGTTTCTGTCATACATATGGTTTTGTGTGTTGTGTCGTCTTGATTTTAGTTTGTTTTTATGAATGTTTGTATATGGTGTACCAGTACCAAGACCCTAGGGTTGTTCCTGGGCACCGAAAATAAAGATTAATAATTAATTAATTAATTAATAATTAATTGTTCCTTGGCGCTATGCGCGACACGAACACCTGGCGAGACTTTCAACAGAAGACCGCCCATTTGGGAGGCTGTACTCCGGATGGCCACATTAGTGGTTGGTTGCCCAGCGACGTTACAAACAAACAAACAGATTGGAAGCGGTTCCTGTACTCACTGGAGCGTTGCACACGAGTATATGATGTCATTGTTTATTGGGCCTGCTGTGTAAAGTGCATGCTTCTGTAAAGTAAAGCTTCTGTAAAGTGCATGCGTTTCTAATGTAGCGGCTTCTCGCATGCGCTAAGGACCTAGGCCCTGCCACGCGGCAGAGCGAGTGAGACGATGTTTTTTTTTTGTTTTTTTTTGCCACAGTTACCTTTGTGCAGGTAAAGAAGTTACTTTACCTGATCGTTAATGACCAAGTGAACATAAACAGCGGGTAACACGGATACCGTGTGAGCTTCGTGACAGCCAACATTGCATGTTGAACAAATGTACGCATGCATTTGTAAAAACGTAAAAATACCAAGCCCTAATGTACGCTTTAAGATACTTGATTTACCAAATAGACTGCTATTTTCCCCCGTGTCGATCTACAGAAAACGGGTGTTTCCAGGTGACGCAAAATCTACAGATCGTGATGGGTTACTAGTTCGCCTCCTCAACTTCACTAGACTCCAAAACCTCCACTATAGACTAAAACATCCATAACCCTCCACGAACTAAACATTCTCGAAACACCGCATGGATTACATTTATGTCGTCTTATTAGATTGGAATTTTTAATTACCTGTGTGCGGTCGGCAGATTTCGTAGGTGATTGTGTCTTGATGCCGCTGTATGCCTTCATTTTCAGTAAAAATATAAAGCGACCATGTCATACATGTATTTCGGTTTACAACGTGGGTCGTGCACTCCTTGCGAGCTGTACAGCTCACGTGGAACCAGATAGCTAAATGCAAAAAGGTTCGAGATCTGCCCAGAGATGTTGATTCTGGTGAGGGAGAAGAGATGAGCCGGCGGCTCGTCCAAAGGAAGCCAGGGGTAAGCAATGGGTGTTCTAGCGAGATGGCGCGAACGACGCCGTTCGTCCTGTGTGTCGCGGGTTAATTTAGCGCGGGGGATAGAGAACGCCCTCGAGGGATCGCTGGGGTTGGGTAAACATGGCTGGCCGATAAAGACGGCCCCTACTCCCCGGTCCATCGTGTGCGGCGTTTATTCGGTATTGGGAACACGTCGCCGCGTCGTCAGGTCGGCAGAGAAGAAGGGTAGAGAGCGGGGCCATGCAATCTGGCGCGCTTCCTACCCTGTCAACGCTGCCTCCTGGCTTCGCTTTCTTTCGGGACGACGCACAGGAAGCCACGCCGGACGTCCGATAAATGTCGTCATTATTGGCCATTGGCGGAAGTCGTCGGAGCGCTGCGTTAAGCCACGCCGGGGTAGCTGGCTGGCTGGCTGCCCGGACCGGACGGGATGGCATGAGCCGGGCGTCGCTCGGACAGGGGACTCGCTGGAGAATGTCCGATTGCTGCCACGCGAGCAGGATATAGCTCGCGCGTTGCTCTCTCGCAGCGCACCGCGAATGGCTCCTCCGACTTCCTGTTACGAAAGGCGCACTGCCGGCGACGTTAGCGTATCTTTAGATGATTACAGCTGGCACGATTCGGAATGCTCGAACGTCCTTAACCGCATCGTTTGTACCCTTTGTACGCGACAACGTAAGAGACCGCCCTTCGCGAAAAAAACGGCGTCCGCTGCACGAACCAGCGCCAGAAACCATAAGACCACCACGTTTTTTTTTTTTTAATAAGTGGTGATAATATAACCCCATCGTGACGTCACGGTGATGGCTTGATCACGCAACTCTCGATTCTGGCGCTCGCACGTGGCTTTTACCACACTATGGCTCGCTGGTTTACGCTGCAGTTTCATTGCTACCAATAAAAGGAAAGAAGGTGCTGCTTAATGTGCACCAATACGCCGCGTTACGTAGCCTGTGAGAGTAAATGGTGTGCGACTTAAACCCGCTCAGAAACAGCGGACGACTTCCCGCAAATGGAGACGGCTCCATTTAGCATCGGAACTTATGCATCAGAGAGAGTAATATCAGCGAAGCGTGGCTCACGGGTCCGCGCCTCCACTATGCGCGCGACACATAATGTATGCCAAGCTGCTCACTTTGGTCGGCCGATTTCTCTTACTTTGCAGATTTATAGATAGTGGTGGTGGTGGTAGTGGTGGTGGTGAATGAAGAAAAGGGCGTTTACTGGAGCCGAAATTTTAAAAAATCATGCACCCCTCCGTCAAACGACGACGATGGTTGAACGCGAAACTTTCTCATGACGGATTCGTTGGTTGTAGTCCAAGTTTTCAAGTTCAATATCTTCTTGCATGACTGATTGATACCTTTTGTAGGATGTACTAAGTGTAGTTTTCCATGCAGTAAATAAAAAATCGAGACGCCGGCTTCATGGATTCCGGCTACCGGAAGCGTTTTTTTTTTTTACTTCGGCGTTTTCGCGTTGCAGACGCCATCAGCGAAAGCACTAAAGCGAGCTGGTCATCCCGCTCTCACACTGTTCTGAGGAAAGGGCATGTAGGGGGTGGGTATCTTCATGGTGATATAAGTAAATTTTGGAAAGTCGCAGGTACGCCACTTTAGGGATATGTTGAAAGCGGTATGTGATGGAGGACACGGGTACTGCAAAAGGTGATCGCTTGGAATCGTCATGATATGCGGGCATATATATATAGGCGGCTGAGTGAAGGGCGGGTGGGGAGTGGATAGTGTAGTCCAAACTAGCGGAAATGGCTGAACAATTCAGTGTAGAGGGGTGGGATGGGAAGGCAGAGCCATCCTAGGAGAAACCTCCTCTATTAGGGGCGAAGCCCCTAAGGGTCTGGGGTTGTTGGCGTCTCCTGCCGTCGTCGCCGTCGTCGTAATCGTCGTTTCATATAGTCACGGTACTAAAACACCCCGACACTCGTTTACGCCTCGCGCTGGAGAGCTTCCTGCTTCAAAGACAAGAGACTTTTACAGCAAAGCTGCCATACCTCTACCCCCCAACGGTGTCATCTCCGTTGGCAAAAACGCCAAGGTGCCAATAATACACTTTACACAACATGCTTTTCCTCAGGTTTTAGTGGAGATGGCCCGGGATTTTTTAGCTTTTTTTTTTAATTACAGGCTGTGGACCCACCCAACCTTCATCGGGCACCTCTACGTGAGTCATACAAGTATTGTGAGCGCGAAATTGGTTCCAACTTAGTCTCCGACAACACATATTGACTCGAATCTAAAACTAACGCGGAATTCACAGTTCGTGAGGAGCCAGAACCTAGTGACCTAAACCTTCATTCCAACGATCCCGTGGGCACTGCGTTTCCGCCCAGTCGAGAACGGCAGTGTTCCAGTTACTGCAGGGGCCTACTCGACCAGCGATATCTGGGGCGCGCGTATTTATATTCGCGACCGGAGAATGCGCGCGCGCCTGGCGTTGATTGGGCAGAGCGTCGGCGAGACGCGCGGACGTCCCTAATTATCCGATAATTGCAATTAATCGCCCCCGGCGACGACGATGATGGGGCGGCTCGTTAGCGAGTGGGCTCGCCCGCAAGGCGCCTCCCGCGCGCCTTTTGAGCTTCGCTTCCTTCGCGCTGCCCATCTCTGCTCGTCGATCGCGCTCTTTGCGTTACACCCGCTTCGTTTAGCAACGCCTAACCGCCCAATGCGACCTACAGCGCCGATTGCTCCCTCCGTTGCCTGCCCTGCTCATTTTTGGACCCCCTGCTTTGTTTTCTGCACCGGCAGCTGTGCGTAAGTTCGGCTTTGTGCCATCCGATCCGAAAACCCCCTCGCGGAAGAGCTCAACCGCAAGCTTGTTCATATTGCAGATAAGCTAACTTCCAAAAAAAAATCGTCCGGAAGCAGCATAAATATCCGCTTATACGGCACTGCCCAATACGATGTGTCTCTTACGATGGCTAAGCGAAAGTAAAGAAACGCTCATATGTAGTTTTTTGCCAAACGTTATACAGCTTTGCTACGAGGGTCAATTAGAATAAAAAAGAATGTACTTTTTTTTTTCAAACATTATAATACAAACCGAGGAGGCTGAATTCGGGTGTCGGTTCACAACGGAGCGCCTCGTAATACTGAGGCTTATTGTGCAGAAGTTAAACCCGGGCTATGAGGTGCGCCATAGTAAAACGCCGCGTATTAGTTGAAGCCACCGCGTTTTCTTTGCGGTGCGTCAATAGCTGAACGTTTGAATTCTGGCTAAGCTGGACAAAAGCTCACCTGGGTCAACCTGAACAATTCGAAATTCTAATTCACACGAGAAAACATACCTCTCGCTATAACAAGTATTTTGTTATGAACGGTATTTTTTCATCACTATAATTTCGGTATCCCGAAAACTGCATCACCATCTCGAAGACACGACGCCAAAGAAAGGTGCGCCGTGTCTGAGTAGAATCTGTCAACATACGGAAGTTGCTTTCCTTCCAATGGGGCTGCAGTAAAATAAACGCGTTAAATTAATGAGTGCTGAATGGTAACATACAGCAAGCTGAGCCGAATATGAAGAAATTTTGGGGCGTCCACAATACGTAGGGAAGCGTGAGATGGTTTCCGCGCCTCGCGAAATTACTCATAAGCAGGCAAAAAAATTGGGGGGAAAACAAAATGAGGCCACCTTGAAATTTACGTCTGTGGGCCAGTTTCAGTCACGCCAAGTGGTTGCGAAAACGATAGATGGGTACAGTGATTACTATTGCCACGATGACGACAAAGCTCATTCATTGTAAGAATACATATTAACTTATTTCTGAACACAAGGACGCGTGTTCGATTCCGGCCGTACCCGCCGCGGTGGCTCAGTGGCTAGGGCGTTGCACTGCTGAGCACGAGGTCGCGTGTTCGATTCCCGGCCGCGGCGGCCGCTTTTCTGATGGAGGCGAAAAGCAAAAACGCGCTTGTGTAAAGATCCCCAGGTGGTCAAAATTAATCCGGAGCCCTCCACTACGGCGCGCCTCATGGTCTGTGCAGCGTCGGCGCGTTAAACCTCATAATCAATCAATAACTTATTTTAGCTTTAAAGGGGACATGACGACAGAAGATAAGTTTGGTTTATCACAAAGACTGGTGCCTCTTGATAACAGTGATACCAATTTTATTGCGGAGTTGAAAAAAAATGATGAAGATGTTAAAGAATGCATATGACGCAGCGGCGAATTCCTGGCCACTTTCCGGCGATTTCTCTACATGACGACACCGAACCTTGTTCGGCGACTCGCGGCCGCCGACACAGCCACTACCAATAAACATGACTTGGCGATTGTAGTGGGGTCTGTAGTTGCCTTTTATCGTCCCACTTGAACACACTATAACTACGTTTTAGTGCTGGTTAAAACTACGTCACTTGTAGCGCGATATGATATTGATTGATTGATTGATTGATTGATTGATTGATTGATTGATTGATTGATTGATTGATTGATTGATTGATTGATTGATTGATTGATTGATTGATTGATTGATTGATTGATTGATTGATTGATTGATTGTGAGGTTTAACGCGCCGACGTTACACAGGCGATGAGGCGCGCCGAAGTGGAGGGCTCTGGATTGATTTTGCACTGCAGCGCGGAATTCGAAAGTTTTTCAAATTTATTCCGTTTTTTTTTTTTTTTTTTGTTAAGAAAATGTTTTCCGTGGTGGTGGTGGTGGTGATGTTTATAAACGGATGGATCTAGCCTTGCGTGATATGCCGCAATTGCTCCCGCGATCAACACCTTCTTGCCGCTATGCGCGGGAAATCACCAGGAGTCACTGAGGCGTGTATCCCTTAAAAACCCGAGGATTAGGCGCGAAATGCCTCTAATGGCGATACAATGGCCTATAGGAAAAATTTTATGATCCAAAGAGGCATGCGGAGCGGCTCTCCTTCGAAGTTCTTTAAACAAAGCTAACCTCCCCGTCGCATGCTCTCGGCAGTCCATGATGGAGGTGACTGAGTTGCCAAAGGCTAGACAAAGCTGCATTTACTCTTCATGTCCGCTTTAAACAGCTCATCGAAGAGTGTGGAGCCGGCAAACCAGCTCGCGCACCCGTCGATCGCACTCCGCATTCCCGCCCAGTGGCTGAGGCAAAGGTTGCGTGAGTGTTTGCGTGTTTGACGAGGCTCGAACATAGTCGGCGATGCCAAGCCGGAAACGGGAGCGACGGCTGTGTCCCCGCATACCACGACGCGGACGGAAGCACTGCGTGTATGCTCAGCTGACTGCGCATTTCTTTCGCCATTGTTTGCGGCTAGGCTCGGCGAGCGCAGAACGGGTATACGCTGCGTCGATTCACAATGGCCCCGTGCGCTTTCACTGTTAGCGGGGCTCAATGACCGGAAAATTGCAGGAGGAAAAAAGCGGTCCCCGTTATACAAAGCCGGGCTACGATGTTGTCTCCCCATCGCCATAACCCATACCGCAGGCTGTTGCGTGAAGCACGGGTTTATGCAACTCCAGTATATATTAGGGCAGAGGGCATGCGGGGCCGATTTGCCTACCTCGATGAGCACGATCCTCTTCAGCAACGCTCGGATCGGGGCCTCCGCAGTGAATGCACGGCTCGCATTCATGCAACCTGAAGCTGTCGAATGACCCTACCGTGCCTATCCCGCGACATGAATACGCAATGAACGTTTCTTCGCGGTAGCGCGAGGACAATTGTACAGTGTTCCGACGCATACTTCTCCGATCACAAAGGGATGCTGATAACATCCCACGCGCAATTCTCTGGTCTCTGAAAAAGTGCGTACGCGCCCCCTGCGTGCTCAAAAGTTTACCGTGTAGCCATGGCGAGATCAACGTGAGATCCTTCAGCGACTAAAGCGTCTGCTGCAGAACGATCGACGTTCCTTAATGGGCACCGAAGATGTCGTTGTGTGGCGCAAGTGTTCATTTTTTGAAACAGCGCAAGAGTGGGAGGTACAAGATAGAGAAATGCGTAAGCATTTCTGTGCGGGCTCAAGGAGGTAATCCGTCGGCACTCCAGTATTTTTTGTGCATCACAGGGGCCGCATCACACTTTTGCTGCATAAGAGGGCGCTGCATAAGAAGGCGTCCTGTGGCCTTCATGTTTTCGTAAAAGACCGCTGATGTTGCCCCCAAAAGTGTCTTCCTGCCAATGCATTTATCTACAGCAATGAAGCCGGCTTGAAGGGGGATTGGTGTGTATAGCGCTCCATGTGGATACATTGGGTCTTATGAAGGTATTTAATAAAATGCACTAGTGGTATCATACCTTGATATGAAACTTTCGAAACTGACACCTAAATATGTCTTCCCAGCATTTTATTTGTGTATGAGAGTGAAGACGATTTTAAAAGGCTTCGGTGTATAGCGCTTTATAGGGATACACGTCGGCTCTTGCGGAGGTATAATAAAAGGCCCTAGATCATTCCTAGTTTAGTCATCTCATCATCATCGTCGCCGTCATAATCCTCATCATAACCTTTCTACGCCTACTGCAGGGAAAAGGCCTCTCTCATAGACCTACAATTATCCCGGTCCTGTGCTGATAGCGACCAATTTATCCCCGCAAACTTCTTGGTCTCATCTGCCCATCTAACTTTCTGCCGCCCCCTGCCACGCTTGCCTTCTCTAGGGATCCACTCCGTTACCCTTAATGACCAACGGTTATCTTGCCTTCGCATTACATACGAAGGCCACGCCCATTTCTTCTTCTTAATTTCTACTAATATGCCTTTAACACGCGTTTCTTCCCTGAGCCACTCCGCTCTCTTCTTGTCCCTTAATTTTACACTTGTCATCTTCCGTTCCATTGCTCGCTCAGTCGTCCTCAATTTAAGTTGAACCCTCTTAGTGAGCCTCCAAGTTTCTGCCCCGTAGGTGAGCACCTCCCATGAACACGCCAATTAACGCCAGTTAACCCTGTGGAATCGACTTTAAAGGCGGTCAGTGTTTAGAAGAGTAGCTTACGCATTGATTCGGCGATCTTTACTAGACTTGGGAGCTTGCTGAATATTTTTTTTCTTAATTCCTCGTCCATTCTCGTTGTGTAAACACATACGTCTCAACGAAACTCCCCGTTCTGTAGCAATTTCCGAGAACTACGAATTTCGAAACACGGCTCCACGCACAAAATTAAACAAAGCCCCTGTCCGATGACATTGACGGAAAGGTTGTGATTCCGCTGCTGGAAACATGAGCCTACCCGCCGCGGTGGCTCAGTGGCTAAGGCGTTCCGCTGCTGAGCACGAGGACGCGGGTTCGATTCCCGGCCGCGGCGGCCGCTTTTCTGATGGAGGCGAAAAGCAACAACGCCCGTGCGTACGAGATTTCGGCACACGTTAAAGATCCCCAGGTGGTCAAAATTAATCCGGAGCCCTCCACTACGGCGCGCCTCATCGCCTGCGTTGCGTCGGCGCGTTAAACCCTACAATCAAATCAAATCAATCATGAGCCTGACTACAGCGGAACAGCCGCAAAGTAACGCAGTGAATGTGTAAAGCAAAAGCAGAATACGCCACCACAAAACGAATACGAAAAACAAAACACGGGGACTGTTTTTGCAGAATCCGACATTGGTCCTCCCTTGCGGCGCGATATATGGGTTCCTAACACACGCGCTGGCAGTGACATTAATTTTGCACGCGCCGTAAATGTTTTTCCACACTCAACTACCCGAACTCATTTCTTTTGCAGTACTTAAAGTGCGCGCAAACAGGCCTGATTCTGCATCCTCCTCGAGAAACAACCGAGCACCAGCGTGATCCCGTCTGCAAGCCCCGTAACATCGAGCATTTTCAGTGCTCTAAATAAGCCCCCCTCTTTCTTTGTCTGGGGCACAAATGTCGGTCACCGGGACGCGCTCCCCTCCCCCCCCCCCCCCCCCCTTCCCGCGTTTCCCCCGCAAACAAGCTTTTTTTTTATTTCTTGCGCCCCGTAATTTCGCAGCGCACGGTGAAAATTCATATATGCACGCGTTTTTTTAAAAAACTCAAGGTATTCTAAATTGATCCCTCTAATTGATCCCTCTGACAGCACAAGTATAACTTCGGCGCGTTAAAGCGTCAGTTTCATTTAAACGTTCAATTAAGGCTTTTCTTTTTGACGCATAGATGTGAACAAGAGCATAAATGCAATAAAATAGTTTTTTTTTTTTACAGCCCTGGAAAAGTAAGATTTTGCTTGAAGGGTATACCGCAGGATTTTTTTTTTTTTTGGGGGGGGGGGGGGGGCGGTGAGCGGTACAGCTTAACAATTATTGGCTAATTGTAAGGCATCAGTAATGTTTTTATTGAACTCCAGCCATTTTATTTTTCTTTATCTTAGGAAAGCATAATATGCACCGTACCTCTACTAGTGGCGCTCGCTTATGCCTTTTGCGAAGTGTCTGCCCGTTGGGCCGCCTGGATTTGCTCGGGCCGAGTTTCCCCATTTTTACATCAGGACGACGATTGTCTCTCGAGCGAGCTACAGATGCGCGACGAATTTGAACGACTCGGCGTGCCATTAATCTTAATTCGTCCTGATTCCCCCTGACACCGTCACATTTCTGTTTCAACAGATTGCACGCCCCGAGAATAACCTTGACGCGTGCACCCCTCGTTCCGCACTTCCATCGCTTACAAGAGGAAATGCGGCGAGTACCAATGCCAAAATGGAGCGAATGCGGGCAGTTTGGAGTGCTACGAGGTCGTCCAGACATCGCCCGCCACTCCTTCCTTCCCCGAACATCCTGACACGGCGTCGTTAAAGAGAAATACGGATCGCGCGCAGGTGCTGTCCGACACGTTTCCCTTCCACAGAAGAGGCTAATGAGATAAGGTCTTGCTTGACAGCGGCCCGTATTCGCGACCGTATACAACGCTGTTTATTGGGAGCACCAAGAATATCCGTCAAAACCACTGCTGCTGTGAAGACACGAAGTACCCTGCGTGCCTAAAAGCGTTAGCTTCACAAATTCTCCGTGATTCGCGAACTATGGTTAACCTCCCCCCAACCTGCTCTTTCTCTCTGACGCAATATTATAAGCCGGCATTTTTTTCGAGGTCACTAGTTTAGGTTGGAACAAGAAAAAAAAAAACGGGGCCCCTTGCTGTTTACATTTACAATAAGATATTCATCTCTCGATTTATTAACGCGAAATCATTAGTTACGGGTGAAAGATTGCTTAAACGCCAAGTATATAGGCAAGAACCGCTGCACAAGCTACTAGAACTACTGGCACGGCTCACGCAGCACTGTTCAACGCAAAGGGAACCTCAGGTATTTGGGGCAGAATGTAGGTACATAACCGACAGTGCCACCGTTCTTTTATTCAACAATGCATGTCGGAGATTTGTTCGCAATAGCGAAAAAGAAAGACGGGTTGACAGCGGCGTCAAAGACAGGCGAGATCAAGGCAAACACAAAAACAAAAGGTGTCGGCTTGAGCCATTCCAAGCACAACGAAAACAAAAGATAAACAAACATACGCACGCTGTTCCAACGGATGGCGTGCGAGCCGTGCTAAAGCGGGAAAATTGAATTGAACAAACTTGATTACAGAAAGAATGGTCTACGGCCTAAGTGGATAAAATCAGAGCGGGATAAAAGGGCGTTTACGTGTGGCCGAAGAAAATGTGGCACAGAGAAAATGATGACGATGATAGTGAAGGGACACTTTAGGCATGCTTTCGCATTCACTCAATCATAAAAAGTGCTTAGGTGACCTCGCAATTGTTTTCTTCACACCTCAAAAGCTACGCACGTGCTCACTCATCCGGTGGCTAATTGAACGGCGCCCGATTCGGCGATGCATACGCGTACGAAATAAAGCAGGCAGCGAGGTTCGACATAAAACGCGCTATCCATTTCCGCGGCGCACTCCCCACGGTGACAGCGCGTGTCAGTCACCCGCGCCGAGAGACGCTGGCGGCGAGGAGCGACCAAAGACGAAACCGAGCGGACGTCAGTCAGTCAGGCCGCGAGCCCATTCGATGCTCGCGGCGTGTCAGGAAAAATAGGTCCGCGCAGACAAGCGACCAAAACAATGCGGCGGGCAAGGATGACAAGTCGACGGCGCCTTCGGCACGTGGGACCGCGACGTCCCGCTGGCTGTATACGGTATCGGGTGACGAGAAGCCTTCCTCCCAGCGCGTCTCTTTTGAGCGACGTGTCGTACCCTCAGTTCGGCCGCTCGGGAGGGGACAGCCTTTTGCGTCGGCGCTGCGCAACGCTAACCAGGCGACAGCCTGTTAGCGTTGCGTTGTTAACCTTAGCGTTAGCGTTAACTTTAGAGTTAGCGTTAACGTTAGCGTTGTTAACCAGGCGCGTAGCCGTCGAGTGCGACCTAGATAATTAGCCCCCTGTATCCACTGTGCGCTCTCACTCCGTGCCGTTCACTACGACCACTACAAGTGTCTAGTGCACTGCGACGGAGCGACCAAAGCAATGTGCTACCTCCTGAGAGGAGCGGCCGTGAGCGGAACCGTAATTGGCGAGCCATTTGACCACCAGGACCATCATCATCATCATCATCATCAAGCCGTTTGTGACCACTGCAGGATGAATGCCTCTCCCACGTTCATTCAGCCCCTCCCATCCGGCAATGTCCTAGTCATTTATTCTGTCGCTATGAAGTGCGCTAAGGACGGGGGGCCACGAATTTTTCTCCCATGTCGGCAAAATAACAACCGCCGAAGCCCAAGGTGGTATAAACCACGACTTCGTGCTCAGTAACACAGCGCCTTCTGCCACTGAACTACTGCCGCCACTGGCGTACGCAGGAAGAGGGAGAGGGGGGGGGGGGGGGGGGGGGGGGGGGGGTGGGTATGAACGAGGCCACAACTGCGCCTGTATTATTAAAGCAAAGCTTTACTACTTTCGTCCCGCGGTGTCGCCGCGGACGCGAAAGTTAACCTTGCGACACGCCGTTCGAAACGAATCGCGTGATTTGCAGTGCTTGCTTTCGGCGCTGCGCATTAGGCCCCGTTTTCAGTCGTTCTGCTCAACCATGTGTGGCGGCGGCCGCGGCGGTTGCGGCCGATCAGCTCCAAACACCCCGCAGCGCCCCACGCATGCGCCGCTGGGTCGTCTGGGGCTACGTGACTCGTCTTGCGCCGCGTTCGCCGTGAATGGAAGCGAGGCCGGGCCTCCTTCTGTGAGCGTTGCACGTGACCTAACGGCTTTCAGCCGGGGTGGGCAATACAACTACATGAAAGGTTAACCAAACGAAACCAAGACTCAACCAGACTAGACCAACATTTTGCTTTGCATATGGCGTCTTGTAACCACGGCAGACCCATACGCAGTTACGACAAGGACATTCAACTCTCAGCCGTCCAGCAGGCCCTAACGGCTCTCGAACGGCAGCACCGGAGAGAAAGCTGGGGGCCGACGCGCTCCCTTCGGGGACAAGGGTGTCCACACTAGCGAAAGTGTTGCTTAGTAGAATGCCACAAGGATCGACGAGTGGCTTCGTCCGGGCGTAGTGGAGACATCACGTCTGTTGCCGGCGATCAATGAGGTCTCTTTCACTTCACTTCACTTGCTTTGCCAACGTTAGCTGAGCTAAGCCGCAGCCACTTTTTTTCTGGCGCAAACAACGTCCTAACCTTACGCGGCTTAGTTGACGTTTGCTCTGATCACGTCATTCAGTCATTTTCAATGTTCGTTAAAGCAAACAAAAATGAACAATAAATTGGCGCCGAATTCTTCTATTGGGGGAACTGCCATACCGCGCGTGTCATGGAATCCATAGTTGAATCGCCTTCGCCGCGCCTGCTTTTCTGAAGGTAACGGAGTTGGTACACGGTCTTGCCGCCTCACGATCTCCACCCTCTCGTACAGGGAGAGAGTTTTGCGAGACGTATAGGCTAGCACGAGTCCACGTCCTGTCCAAGAGACTTCGAGCGGAGCCCAATGTCTGGTATACGGATGCAACCGAGTACCGGGAGAACACGAAGTCAGCAACTGGCTGGCATAATCGTAACTACGCACACGGGGGAATCTCCAGCATCTAAACGTCGGGAGTGGTAGTATCAGACCCGCAGGCTGCCATTCGAAACTTTACGAGAGGACGTATATTTCCCAAGACACTCGCCATACTAAGACCTCAAACCAACATTGAAAACCTTCCCACAGTCACGCTACCGTGGGTCCCTGCACATGCCACCTTGGAAGGCAACGATGAGGCACGTGAGCTGGCTTGCGCTCTCACCAACGAAACCAACTGGCAAGTCGTATCCCCGGACACACCTCGGAACGGCAGCGGCGGGCTTCTCACGTATCGGGAAATTCTCTACTATAGGGAGGGCAGAGACGATCATATCCCGGCCCCCAACAGTCCCTCGATAGAACCGCACTGCAGACCAATTCCTTTCCAAACCAAGTCCTGTATGACCAGATGTATCCCTACCTATATGAACCAAAATGTAGATGTTGTTCAGGGCGGGCTACACTCTCACACATCATGTGGAAGTGCCCGCACGTCACTACAAACTCCGAAGAACACAGCACACACTAAACATACACAACGACGTGTGGTGGGAGCCCGCGCTGCACAGCTCCAGCTCTACCACTGAAGATAAACAGGAACGGAGACCGCTGACTCTCATGGGGTCGGCCGAGCCCTTGAAGGGAAGAACACATAAGACCAGTCTTCTCGTTTGGGCCTAACAAAGTATTTTCTCTTTCTCTCCGGTTTCGCCGATCACCCCTATACGGACTCGCCGCCGAGCTGACACTTCGAAATTTCGCGAGTACGACGGTATACCTCCACTTCCTTCACCGCGAGAGACTGAAGAAGGGCATTGGCACCACTGCCCCCCGAACATATGCGCATTCTATCACTAAGTATTTGAAAAGCCGACATCTCATTCTGCACTGCTCCGCTTTTGATCCGAATCGACACAATTGCGGTGTTTTTCAACATTCTGATATCAAAGCTGTGCCTCACCTACACCAGTCACATTAGCACACTCCGGCGTTGCTGGCGGCCTGGCTAAGGTGATCTAATGGCTGCGCCTACTGCTTCCCTATCCCCACATCAGAGACCTCTGGTCCTCCTCTTCCAAACAAAATAACTAATCCGTCAATCATTTCGGCGGCTCGCCTGGTGCGCTGAGAGCAGAAAATATGTTTCTTCTATGAAAATACGAATATTTCTCCACGCGCGACACGTGGTGCCCTTCAATTGTACCAACCCGCGAACGACTCGGCCGCACGTGGCTGCGCTGCCGCGTTTACTTTTTACCTTTTTATTATTAAACTCAACATCTGTTACCGACGACGCTTCTCTGGCCATAACTTTGTGGCCTATTTGAGGCCTTGGGACGTTCGCGTGTGTGTGTGTGTGGGAGGGGGTAGGGGTCTAAAAAAGAGCTGCGGTGGTGTTCGCAATAAAAAATAACTGCGGTTGATTCCTCTGTCATGGGAATCGGTAAAACACGAAGGTGAACTGTGCAGCCAAATCTGTAGCTGAGCATGATTAGCGTCTCGACGGCTGTCTTGTGGGTGTGCTTGGCGAGCGACGTCCTGCTGGCGGGTCGCTTCGGCAAAGATGTACTGGCGTCATTTCCGTGACGAATATGACGTCAGTGAAATCTCAGTGTGTCCCGGCAGAAAACGCTTTCGTGTTAAAATATAAAACCCAAAAACGAACAACCCTAAGTATAACGTACTCTTAAGCACTAAAGATTGCTTCCCCGCAAGAAGACCGTGTGTGCGGGGGTGCACCCTTTACAGGCCGCTTGCTTCGTTGTACTGGCGTCACTTCCGTGATGGATATGACGTCACTCAAATGTTTGTGTATCCGGGAACAAGACACTCTCGTGTTAAAAGAACGTCGCAGTGCTGTTTGGGATGCGTGCTCATTTCAACGCTGGTCTTGATGGAATGAGGCCTCCCACAACGCGGCTCGACGGCTTACAATCCGAGCCGGGGACAGTCACGTTTCTTACCACGGGGCCAGTTCTGCCAGGGACCGACTAGTCACGTACAATGAAATTACTACCCACCACCAACCTCAACCGCCGTAGATACCCTCCCGGTCATAGCCAACTCGACCTTTTCCAAGAACATGCGTAGCGCCTTCTCCAGACAGCTTCTCCAATCCCGCAAAACTCAACCTTATCCACCCTTCTTTATAACCCTTCCCAGAATTCCCTGCACGCGGTGCCCTCGCCATCCTTCCTCATATCCTGTGAGGATGCCCTAAAGACGCGCTTTGTCCAATTACTTGTGAAGACCAGTGGGAGAAGGTGCAGGGGAGCTCAGACCCAGAGGTGCTGCTAACCGCCATGGTCAACAGAGCAACCGAAGTCGCCACCCGGCACAAGCTGGGGGCCACAACAGTCCCTTAGACCACACAGCGCTCAATAAAGTCTCTCTCTCTCTCTCTCTCTCTCTCTCTCTCTCTCTCTCTCTCTCTCTCTCTCTCTCTCTCTCCGGGAGGCCCTGGGTTCGAATCCCGCCCGCACCAAAATTGAGCCTTTTTTAGCAGCTCTGTTTAAGCTTTTAGCTCCGCCGTATAGCGTTACCAGAAACAAATACCAAGAAAAAAGACCGAGCGCACGTGAACGTGCGCGTCGCCAGGAATGCCCGACGTCGGCCAGCTCGGCCTTCGAGAACACTCTACCCAGCGTTCGTCTCGCGTGCTATTCCCGTCGCCAGTTCACGTGTGTTCGCGCCTGAAGTGGGGAGCACAGACGTAGAGTTCGCGAAGCCGGTTGCCGGTTGCTAACCGTCCACGCAGAGTTGAAAGCCTGCAGACAAAAGCGCGCCAATTATGCTCAGCGGCAACGAAATCTATGTTAGGTGCAACAGCCAGCAACAGCCGCCACTCCAGCCTTGCACCACTAGTGCAAGCTGCGCCAATTTTTTAAGTGCAATACACTTCTTAAGGCCCGTTCACACTTGCGACGAAGCGACGCGACAAGCGACGAAAGCGAAAGCGATCGCAACCTTTGCTGTTCACCTGCACGCGCAGCGACACGAAACGATCCGGCTTCGCCTGCCATCCGGGTGCTTTATGGTCAGGAAGTCTCGCCTCCTGCTTTCAAAAGCGACGGCGCGACAGCGGCGAGAATCGCTTTCGTCGCGCGACGAAAGCGATGAAAGGCGGCGAAAGCGACAGAAATCGCTTTCCGCTTTCGTCGCTAGGTGAACGGGCTTTAAACTGAACCTGCGCCGGTCCGTCACTACCCCGTGGGGGATTGGCCAGGAATCTCCTCGTCTTCCTTGGCAACGGGGGGAGATGGGCGCGGTGCCGGCTGACATGGCACATACCCCGTGGGGGATTGGCTCGGGCTGAGAAGGGCTAATGCACCCGTAAAGGAGTACTGACACGAAATTTCAAAGCTGAGATCCGCCTAGCAATCAAGTACAACACCACTAGGTGTCTGTGAATAAATGCATCTTTCTTCTTTGTAGTTGTGTGTGTGTGTGTGATCTCTCTGCGCCATTACCGAACCGCGCAAATTCAACTCCTGCATTCGCACTTTCACATTTTCCCCTCGGGGAAATGCGGGGAATTTTTAATTCAAGTACCTAACCGACCTAACTTTGCTTACACAGGACTCCCTCGGAATTTTTGTCTCAATCTGAGCATTACCTGACCCCCCCCCCCCTTTTTTTTTACGTTTTGAGCGGTCGGCCATTTCGTGTGCCATCTCTGTCCCCCAGGGAGACCGGATTTTCAACCTAACGGGTTGTCTAAATCTTTCGCATCAAAAGGAAGCCTTCGTAAGCTAAAACAAGCATCAGCCCACTTCCGCCGGCGGGCTGTTCCAGTGGCCAAGTCCAGTGGGTCCCCTCATCAGCCGAGCATTTATCTCCCGTGCGCATCCCTTCGGCTCGCACTTGTAGCGCGCGCTAATCTCCTCGTGCCGGGAATGACGTCCGCTCGTGTCAAACTCTGATGAACGGCGACAGGGACACGAGGATGAGCCGCGTGCATGCACGGGCCGCACTTGCGTACTCTGCAAGCAGACGGAATTCCAGGAACGCCGCCGACGTTCCGCCGGCTGTGAGAGACCGTTGTAGCAGCTGCTACCTCTGCGGCTAAGAATAGCCCCCCGGGCAGAGTACGCAACGTGCACGTCGGCGGAGGTCTGTACGCACACTTGGCGCGGTCAGAAAATCTCAGAGCGCTGCAATACGCGCCGCTTTCAACATGGTGTATTCCACAAGGCACGCCCTATTTTTTGGGCTACTTAAACCCAAAAATTGTGTCTGTTTGTCTGCCTGTCTGTCTGTGACTCGATTCAGCTACCCGGACAAAGTGAAACGAAGTCTGCGCCATAGTCTTATAAACTCACAGCCGAATCTAAACGTCTAACTCCGGTTTATATGTTCATACTTGTCAACACTTGTTGAACAAGAACAAGATATTACGCAAATATAAGACAGAAAATTAATACAAAAGGGATATTTACAGTGTTCCTTTATAACAAACATTCATAGATGCTTGGTTTTTGCGAAAATAAATACTGCATCCACTGCAGAAAAAAAAAAATCAGCACTGTCGCCTGCTGTCGCCGGCGCCACTATAGCTTCTGGCGGCATTTTAAGAATTCAAGCGGCAACAGTTACGAAAGGTTCCACTAGAATAGGTTCCACGTTCTGCTTGGAAAGCTCGTGGAGTGGGGAAACATGGTTTTATAAACGTTGTAGCCCGGGTGCCTCGATTCACGCGCGTCTCCAGCCGTACGGCAGCGCTGGCATCGAGGCACCCGACTGGGAGCAGCGGAACGCGGTAAATTTAAATTGACTTGAGCAAACTTGGAAGGAACGAGACGGGAGAGGAACGCCATGAGAGGTGAGCGGGAAAGCGAAGGAAGGCATTTACTTGGCAAATGTCGACAAACTTATATCGTCTTTTGTCGACATTTGCGACGAAATCAGCAGATACGCGGCCAATTTTTTTATTATTTTTAGAATTTTGCGGCAGCGGTGAGACGTTGAAACTCGGTCTGCTATGCTCCGTTGAAGCACTGCAAGCACGTAAGGCGCCGGGAGACTTTCGTATATTAGCACCATGCACCATCTATTGTCCGCACTGGGGGCCGCAAAACACGGAGCGAGAATAATTGCCAGGATCCCCCATCCTAGGGCCACCTCCGTCTCAAGGTTTGACCAGGCAACAGCAGCGGGTTGGAAAGGGCTCTTCTTGACTCCTATGAACGTATCTTCCAAGCTGCATGATTTCGCATCCGTCCGTTAAACATATCGCAACTGACTAACCACCGTTGACGTGGCGGGGCCTTCTCTAAGATGTCGGCGCCTTAGGGCAGCAGAATTCTGAGTTTAATAAGTCTGTTTACGCATTACTGTTCTTTGTTGTTGTTGTTGTTTCACTCGCAGTGGATGTAATGCTGTTAAGGTGCATACTTGGGTGTATTTTTCATTCCGAATTTTTCCTTCTTTATTCTTGTTTATTTATTTTCTCTTTTTTTGCGTTATTGCAAGGTCGCTGCGCCTCTGATCTGCCTTCCCACTCACGAGCACTGCGTGCTTAGGTGTGGCAGTAAATATATCATGCATTTAAAAATTGCATAAAGCCTCTGTGTTATTATTATTTAAAAAAAACTCAAAGAAATGGCAGGTAAGTTATGGTTCGAACAAGCAAGACCCCGTGGAGGTGGGTGAGCTGCACGAGACTTTGCTTTTTTAGTAAATGAACACGGGTAGCTACCTTGTACATCTTGCTGACTCGAGTCGGCGAAACGCTTCCTTCCTTCCAGCCTTCGTACACAGCATGTCTTCCAGAAATGCCTACTTCGAAAGCGTGGCATGTCGGTGAATCACGCGACGCCGTAGGAACTGAACAAAGTTCATATCAGCAAGAACTCTAGTTTAAATTTATAGAAGCGAGGATAAAATGACGTCGAATGAAATACAGACGTCGGAAGTAGCGCGTCAACACGATCACAGGACCGTCGGCGTTTTCTCTTTTTTTTTTTCACTAGTCCTACTATTTTTTTTAAAGCGAGCTTGCACACAGACCGTAAACGTGCTCCTCTATAAATACATTTATAGCGTTCCCCTGTGGAACGAGGCGTCCCACATGGCGGCGCGTATGAAATAAAAACAATTATTCGTTGCCGTTAAGCATATTTCCCCAAGGCGAAACACTGGAGCTGCAACCAAAAACCAATACAATTTAATGGATCCCATACCTGGGATAGTATACCTGGAATAAAGCCAACTTTTCCCGAGCTTCGAAACTTCATTTGCTAAATTTGAACGGATATTGATTCGTCTTTTTTATTGATATAGCCGCGAACCATGCATTGGAATTTGTTTATTTATGTTTCTGCCTTTATCGCCCAGCTGCGCCGGGCTGTGTTATCTGTGCCCCGAGTGAAGGGCATGTTCCATTCTTTATTTCTTATGCCGCACGGATTATCTCATTCGATAGGGAGAATTTTTCGCCCTAACGCCACTAGTCTAGAATAGTCTTCTTTGATCTACAGTGTTCTCGATGTAATTCGACGGTTCGAGAAACACCCGCGCCGAAAGATGAATGCCCGCAGAGCAGACGCCGCGGCATTCGATTCGCCGACACTCGCCTACGCACGTCACTTTGTTGAATGCTGCTTCGCCGCCTGTGTATTCTTTGAGTTGTTAGGGGAGCACAAGTTCGCTCCAATAAACTTATTTTTCCATCAAGACAACTGCGTCATCTTTGGCTCCGTGACAATACGTTATGATTATGGTGATTATGTTAGGTAATATGTTACTACGTGTTCACTGCCCTGCAGTTACTCTAACCAATGTGCTGGTTGTCTGTTGCCGCAAACAGATGCCATTTTGTGTTTGACCAGACACTAGCCGAATGGCTATGGGTCTAAGCACTGTTCTGACGAATTTCTGTATTTCATAACACGCGAATTAATAATTAATTTATTAATCAACCAATCAATTAATTCAGAATCTCCCGCATACGAAGCAAATGACTGCTAGTTCCAGATTTAAGCCAGATATATCACAGTAATCTCCAGTGCAACATCCTAACAATTCTAACAATTCTAACAATACTAACAAAGACATGTGTGTCAGCTACCCTTCGGTGTTGTTAACCGACAAAGAAATTGCCTTTTTATCTGGCAGCAGTACGTGGGCTGCAGTGACGGCTTGAAATGTGTGCTTCTTTCTTCTTCCCTCTCTTCCTCATTTGTTGCAACATAATTCTGTATTTGATTAATTTTGTGAAACAAACACCTGTTGTTAGTCTGCGCTGTGTCCCGTCTACGCCTCGTCCTCGTCCCTTTACGCTGTTCCACGAATTCTATACCAACACACCCAAGCTTATACGTTAGTTCATTTTTCTTAACACGTAAATAGTAGACGTCGCCCTCTGTACTGGTGCACCTCAGTGACCAAACAGCGTCCTGGCATCTAAAGGGGCAATCTCGGTCTGTGGTCAACCACCCGAACCTCGTCACACGTGTAGCGCCACGCTTCGCAAGAGAAGCTTTGTAGGTGCGTCCTTACTCTGCAGCGACTACATAAGTGTCGTCCCCCCATCCGTCATGGTAGCAGGCATCAAGCCACGCGAGCTAAGCGCCCAGCGTTGTAGAACCTCCGTCGTTACGCCCGCATGGCTGCATTTTGGGGGTGCCGATTTTTCCTGGACGGAGCCTCACTCGTCTGAACGGCCTTTCTTGAATACGCACCCTACACTTCAGCACTACTCTATCATATTAGATAGTCCAGGTAAAAAATGAGAAAACAGCTGGTAGCGTCCATCTTACCTTGAAGATCAGCCAAGGTCATGGCAGCGCCTCGTGCGGTTGCGCAGTGAAAGCGTCTAATCGCTCGTCCGTTCCAAAGGGAGGGGTGCGAAGATGGCGGCATACATGTTCACCACGCGCCGAGTGCGCTGAGCAGCGCCTGTGTTTTGTCTTGCGGTACGATTTCGTGCGCGTTCACTGTGCACTCCCGGCGCGAAAACCGGGCTATCACTCGTGACTCGACGTAGTCGGTTTAACCGCGTTCATTGAGCGCGACAAAATGTTTTGATGTTCTTGGCCCTCGAAACACGCTTCGGGTACGAAACGTGTCGCCGACAGGAGCGTGCAGGCCTTGGTGTACCTGGCAGAGACCACCGGTTCTCATCAATAACCCCGCTCTCTCAGCAGAGGTATACTGCACACCAACAGCTGCGGTTGCGACGCTCGGGGTATATACACTGCACTGGGCACGGCTCCGGATGCAGGCGGAGGAAAGAACTCGAAGTCCTTCGTGGTCTGCGACAGCACGTGCTGCTGCACTGACAAGGACGTGTACCTACAGAGTGGACCGGCTGGTGCACTGCGGAGCGCGACGCCAACTCCGAGCGGCCGCGCAAACGGTGCTTGTTTTGCATTTTGATGCATCTGAAAGCACAGCTGCGGCTGGCGGATGTGTTGGAAGTGTCCCCATACTTTGAAACACTCATTCGACGCCTCACGTTTTTCGTTTTTGTTCTGGTGAGCACCCAAGGGGTTGCCTGCACGCTCACCCCGTCTTTTCATTCACTAGCCGGCTGTCTTCTTTCCGTACACTTTAGTCACACGACATATTTTCGCAGCGTATTCCTAGAGCTGCCCTTGCACGAATTCGGCAAGCATGTGCGAATAACCTGTACTTGTACGAGTGCGAATATAAAGTTTTAAAACAGTCAGTTTCATATCCGCTGCAAGTGTTCCGCAGAAGCCCAGCCCGGTCTATAGAGCTCGCGTGTATTTTAGCACGGCAGCGATTATTTTAATGCAATCATCCCTACCGAACATACGATTCCCATCCTATTTCACGTTCCCGACGAGTCTAATGGTAAGTACACCAACGAAGATAAGGCACTATTAAGCACTATGCCTTCATTTCTCAAACACAAAATCTAAATTAAAAATTTAACGAAACGGTTTCTGTGTTCTTGTAGTTAATTATGGCAAGAGATGTGTAGAGATCTTGTTATTATCTTCGCGAAGTATTGTCTGCACTGCTTTTTGCTTCTTTTTTCCTGCTATGAGTTTCTTTAAAGTACAATTTCGCGTTTATTGCTCGAAGGCGACATCAGGACAGTGAAAGGTGTTGCTGTTTCTTTGCAAGAAACGCATATTAACGGCGTTTGGGAAACCTCTTGAAATCCCCAATCATTTCAACGTGGACTACGCGAGGAAACCAGTCTAACCGGTTGTAAAGCTTGATGTGTCCCACGTTCGCTGCTTCAGAAAATGCTAACAATAAAAAGGCCATATCGCCGTCATACCTTAATATCACTCCTTATGCTTCTCGTAAACATTCCTTCAGTGAATACCGCTTCAAAGAAAATCGTTGTGTAGTGCTTTAACGGTATACATGGGGTCTTATGTAGGCCTTTTTAAGTGCCGTTGAGCCATCATACTTGTTTATGATTATGATGATGATGATGATGATGAGTGTTGGATTTTTTTTGGTGCAAGGCCAGCTGGGGCAAAGAGCGCCAAACAAAAGTGATTACCACAAAATGGTAGGTATTACAACGTATAAGTCAGATCAATACTAAATCAATTAAAGGCGATGGTGATGGATAGGGCCAGTTTTGATTATGCATGATAGGAAATGAGGTTTAAAAACTTAACATCTGAAAAATACTTAGAAACGCGTTTCACAGAAACCATGGCATCCTCATTCAAAAAACAACGACGGGTGTAGTGAAACGCGTTGTCTGTAGAGTTCTCGGAAGTGTTTGTGTCGTGTTGTGTCGAGTGGCATGCATGTGATTAGGATGTCGACTACCCAAAGGCCCTCCCCGCACCTGTTACACGCGGGTCTTGGAGTCCCAGTGAGGAGGTGCGAGTGCGCCTCATGCGTGTGGCCTATCCGTAACCTGGCCAAGGCGACTTCCGTGTGTCCGTATACTGTATGGTCCTAAACGCGGTTTTATTAAGTGTAACTTGTTGTCTGTCTCCGTATTCAAGTCCGCTTGCCATGTATTGCGAAGGTGCTTCCTGATGTGTGGCATGTGGTCAGTGTAGGGTACTGTTGGTATGTGCAGTGTTTGTAAGTACAGCAGCAGCGGTCATCTGCTCCGCGGTCTCATTACTGGCTATCCCGGAGTGGCCAGGCGACCAACACACAGTCAGTTCAAGATTCGAGAGCATGTGCAGAGATGATGGTCTTTAGGACGAGATTGATGACGTAGTTTTTGGATGACTTTGTGGATGAAGCCCTTGTGTGTTCCCAGCAACGCATTCGTCAGCAAAGCTGACTCTGAAGGGGCTCGGTACATAGTGTTTTATATTTGTATAATTATACCCGGCCTTTTATGGAGGTATTTATTACACGGTTCTCGAACATTCATATTTTCATATCACATGCCACATTGTGCCTAACGATGTCTTTCGAGCGAAGCCATTGTGTGCAGTAGTGAAGCCGACTTTAAAGCGGCTCGGTACATTGCCTTTCTTAGGTATACACGGAGTCTTATGGTTTCCTACTTTCGCATCTTTTGCCTTTCGTGCTTTCGGTGCTTCTGTGACGCCTTGAAAATTGTCTTCCCAGAAAACAATGTGTAGGGTAATGAAGCCGACTTTAAAGGAGCTCCGTGTTTAGCAGAGAGGCTGAAGCGTTAATTCGAGAAGGCCCACTTGGGAGCTTCTGCTATTTTTTAAAGCGAAGCTTTCTACGCGTCACTGGTGAAGTCCACTGTTACGCCAAAACGCACTGCAGGAAAGCCAGCTTACACAATAAACGCCTCAAGAAAAAATTAAGGCCACTTCCACGCCTGTGAAATCGGCTGAAACAGCTGGGCTGACTTTGGCTCGCTGGCGGCCACCTCCTGCAGCGGCGAGGGCCACTCACACACGTCTCTCGCCGCGGTATGTATGTAATCGAAAGCTGACCCACGGAGCTCTGGTAGTCTATCGGTGCAATATATAGGGGGTATGGACGTGCACCGCAGTTCCCCGGCGCACGAACCGAGATTGCGCACTGGACGGCCGTTGAGGCGGTGGCGACATCTGTCGGCCCAGCGGAGTACCTTCTCCTGTCGTGACGGGCATAAACGGACATTGCGAGCCCCTAAACAGCTCCCCTGTTAAAGAACGCTTCCCGTGGTCGGAATCGAACCTTGGGTCCATCGCGTTATAAATCCAGACGTCTATCCAATTGCGCCATTCCGACACGGCCGAAGCAGTTTGGATTTTGGACTGACTTTGACTCAGATTTCACGGGAGAAAGCTTCGCGCTTTAACCATCTTCCTCTTAAGAAAGGGGCTTTGATTTTTTTTTTTGTTGTTGTTGTTGTTATACAGATTCAGAAGGAAAATAAATCGTAAAGTAGCGAAGGCACACCACGCCCACTAGTCTCAGTTTGAAAACGACCTTTCCTTCTGTGGGTATCATCGACGTTCTCTAGACATGCTCGGGCCCAGCGCCGGGGTTCGAGAGTAGCACGAAAACAAACCATTGGCATCCTCTATTTACCAGTCCTGGGCGGTCCGCGGGCAGTCCGAGGGACTGCGTTCGGACCGGAAGTCCCATAGGAATACATAGGAAAATCGAGCACCGGATCGCGTCTCGGGCAGTCCACGGACGATCCGGGACTGATAATCGAGGAGGCCCATAGTGATAGTCTGACACCATACAAACTAATTTTTTTTAAAGAAGAGAGATTGACGAACAGTCAACGGAGAAACGTTTAAGCGGATAAACTTATATATGCTTCTCATCCCTTATGCAACGCCATGGGGAGTTTCCCATTTACTTTTCTTTCTGTTGTTCTGATTATTGAACTACTGCGGTTACTTTCTCTCCCAAGCCTTGCACAAAAGCAGCCAAACAGATGAATGACCCCTACAGGTGTGAGGGACGGGATTACTACGGGACAGACACAAAGAGGAGGGAGCAATCAAGTGCAGGGGACTTTAAAGACGCATCGGGGTGTGTTAAGCGGTTTGTGGAAGTAACCGTTCGGCAGGACCAATGACAGTGACGGTCGAGTTCCCTGTCCGCAGTCCCTTGAAATGTTGGCGCATGCAGAGGCGACACTTGTTGTTTCGATTGTTTCGAACGAAGACGCGCGATCGTTGTGAGGTGATTTTTGCTTCTTTATGAGCAGCGCAATGAGCTCGTAATCATATTGAACTTTTTCCCACACTATCCTGGTCTGCTTGGCCCGGTGCGGCGTACACGCGTGTCCTATGCTTCTCCCATTAGGGTGAGGGGAAGCACGTGGTATGCTGCGCTTTTCTTTGCATTTTATTTCGAAGGCGCATTTCCCCTCTCAGTACGGCGGCCTCCGACTTATTCTCGCTGATTTCACAGACGGGACACGTGCGCTTGAAAACTCTCCTCATCGTGGGCGTTCTCCTCGGTCGCCGATCGCAACACCTGCTATGTATACGCAAGGACAAGCACGGTTCGAGAGGAGCGCTGAGCGCAGCTGTGGCGCCGTCAAGAGCGTACCGTACGCGCCACGTGGACGCACACATGCGCCCTCCTCGTCGCGGGAGACAGGGTACGCACAACAGGTGCGCTGATACCCTCACACCCTCTCGTACTTTCTCTTTCCTGCTCTCACGACCACATCGGTGCATTTCCAGTAAGCAGGGGGAGTGGTTCGATTTTAACGCGAAAGTGTTTTATGCCCGGGTACACCAAGATCTCACCGGCTTCATATCCGTCACGGAAATGACGTCGCCAGAAAAAGTTCCATTGACGCGGATGCGATCGGATTCGAGCCACGACCTCTCTCGCCGCAACGGGAGGTACACAGCGCTCTGCCCACTAATTCAAGCGCAAGTAGGTTTACAAACGGGCTTTAATCTTTCCCACTACTTTCCTCATTCAGATGCCGTCTAGGAGAAACGAAGCGAAGTAGTTTATCGTGACACGATGAGCGCCGACCGTTGGCGCCTCGATGCCAGCGTATCCGTGTTCGTGGGACGCGGGTGAATTTAGGCATAGAGTTTCTTAGTAATATTGCAAGAAACTCTATGGAATTGAGGCATCCTCCGCCACCTACTGTTTTCGGTTCCGGTTCTGTTTCGTTCGCACGGCCTTTAAGGGGCTGTGGTTTCAGTCGGATTTACGCAATGTTCCGGCGCGTGCGATCCAGTGTCTAATGTTGATGCGTGTAACACTGCCATGCCGACGTAATATAAACAGCGATGTGCAAGTTCACATGGACGCACAATAAATGCTCCTGTGAGGGCACATTTCACTCTCGTGTTTTACCGATTCCTATGAAAGAGACATCAACCACTTTTTTTTTTAATGGAACGGGCAAATAAATGGATCGGGGATATTATTGAACTCCAAAGGGGAGTTCACCTGCATTTAACCCAGTCTGCGGGAGATTATATTGTGGGGAGAATAGGATAGGGCTGACAAAAGTAAAGAAAGGATAGATAGAAGAGAGTAGAGGGGTTGCCACTTCGGTTAGGACCATGCACCGCGCACGAAAGCACGTCACAGGGCACTGTCTTGGCGTCATGCTGCGTCCGGGAGACGCAACTGGACAGTAGCGGTTAAGCGATCGAGAGGCGAAGCTGCGATGTGATGAGCTGTCCACGACAGTCCAGAATCTTGAGAGTTCACTGGATAAAGATTATGGTAAATAAGCGGGTACTGGCGAGCGGGAGTTTACACTCGACGGCCCCATACAGCAGAGCGCCCATCGCCGGAGCAAACACCCACGGCCGCGACGTGTGGCCTTCAAAGACCGCGAACCATAGCGGCCCTCCCGGTTTTCTGCTTGCGCTTCGGCGGCGTCGCCAAAACTCCTGTCCCTAGAATGAATGAAACAGCCTGGAAAAGGAGACTCCATGAGTGGTTCCGCCTCTTCGAACAACACGTTCTGCTTTCACTGAAGAAGGTTCTGCACGGTACCGCAGGGGTTCTGAGTTCCTTCTTATACTGCAATGCCCTCTTTTCAAAACGTTGGTGTGTGAACGATGAGTAGGTCAGCGTGTCTACGCCCATCGGCAGCGCGAATAATCTCGAATAACGCAAATGGCCAATTAAATCTAATTAGATTTGATTAAGAGCAAAGCTTTTAGGCCGACACAAATCCGTCCGGCGGAGACAAAAAATCCCGAGCGCCCGTGAGCGCGCGCCTCGCGACGACCGCCCGGCGTCGTTGTTGTTGTTGTTGTTGTTGTTCCTCTTCTGGTGGCATATACCCACACCGGGGATTGGCAAGAAACGGGGTGGCTTTCGGAGCTAAAACGCCCACCTCATAACCCTATACAATCAGCTTGTAGGAACTGGGGAAACGGTTACCGAATTATATAATAGATCTAGAGAAGAATCGTGCAGGCTTGCGCGTGGGCTTACGCTACATGAGGAGCTCCCGCCTTCGTCGTCGCCGTCGTGTAGCGACCGGAGCGACACGGGTCCGCCGCGTCGAAGACTATGACGACTACTCTGTCAAAGTCATCCCTTCACAATCCACACGTGTACACGGCCACCGGACCGGCGGGCGAAGAAGTGGAGGTCCACCGAGGCGAGGACGGGCAACAAGAGCATTTACCCTACGCGGCTGTGCCGTCGGAAGACGACGATTGCTTTTGAATAAAACAGTGCACACACTTTGATGATCTTTGCTCTACAGTGCCGTCCAAAACGGCTTTACACTGCTGGGGTCCGGCTGCTCCCTCTTTCCTGGGATCCGCTGTCACTGTGGGGAGAAGCTAGGTCGACCCCCAGTTCTGCCGCTTCTCCAACCTTGCACCACTAGCGCACGCTGCGCCAAACTTCTTTAGCATATTTACAGCCGGATCGTGCAGTAAACGGTGTCACTGATAGCAACGTGGAGTGCGTCATACAACGCTTCACCAACGGCTTCGCACGTTCAGCCACAACATAGTTTCGGAATGAGAACTTGACCGAGAGAGATAGAGAGAAGAGAGAGGAGAGAGAGAGAGAAGAAGGAGAGAGAGAGGATATAGATAGACGATATCGATAGGGGTTGGGGGAACGCATAGCACCGTCCGCTTGGGTTTGCAAACTGCATAGACGCGTGCACACAAACGCCGCAAGCAAACCCCCGAGACAAGGCTTTTGGCTGCCCGCCGTCATAGGGGACAATGCGGCGATACACGGCGTTCAGTGATCGATCGAGGTCAGGCGATGCTGATGCGGCCCGACGCCGGGGGTTGACGCGAGGAGTCCGGCCTCGTCTCGCTGCAGGCGCCGATGCGTGCGTGCCTCATCAGGCGAGGGCCGGTGAGGGCGACGGGCACTCGCCGTGATTACCTGCAGCCTGTGGCTGCGGAGGGGGAGTGTCGGAGTCGACGGCTGTCAAAGCCGAAAGTGAGAACCGCTCGGCATGCACAATGGCTGTGGGTCGAGCAAATGGGTGCATTCTGACGCTTGTGCAGTCCGCGCCGCAACAAAACAAAGCTCCGGGCCGCGTGCTTAGCTCATTCATTTTTTTTTTTACTTTAAACTTTCAAAGCGAAAAAGAACCGACAAGCGAAGATTATATGCATGCCCACAGGACAGCCGTTGTCCTGTGGGCCGAATTGTCGTGAATTAAGTATATGCAGGCTAGTTGGTACTTCATGGTGGAATTTCGGTCAAGCGACAAGCACAACTCGACGAAAGGATAAGGACAGGAAAGAGCCGCTGTCACCTTTCGTGCCCTTATTCTTACCTCTTCGTTCTGCTTGACGCTTAGCCGAAATTCTCACTAATTGTTTTCCTCGCCTGTATCGTATTATTTCCGCTGCAATGTGAGGGGTAGAACAAAGAGGAACAAACGCTGGTATATAACATTATCAGAGAAGGATAGGCAGAGTTTTCGCGATTCGCGTGAGAGGTCATGCCAAGCGAGAGGTGAATCGTTTTGAACCAATGGGGGAGAAATTCAAGTTGTGCCGTCATAGTCGCGACAAAATGGGCGTTCAATATTGAGTTTCGGTCATTTTCGCATTACTATGGCGCGCAATTTAAAATTTGGTGCTCCACTAGCGATGAAGCTAACGAGGTTTACTATGGCGCGCAATTTAAAATTTGGTGCTCCACTAGCGATGAAGTTAACGGAGAAACCTCTCTCACCGCCGACCAGCCACTGTATACACGCTTGCCACCTGGGTTTTTCTCTTTTCTCTCTCTATCTTCAAGCTGAAGGTATCATGCAGCTACAGCTCAGTGGTTTAAAAGCTGGTGTTCAGACATTTGCAAGAAACCGGTTCAATGCCAGTCACCGACGCCTTCTATCCGCCCCCCCCCCCCCCCCCCCCTTTGTTTTAGGGGCGAAGCTCCTCTTGCTCGGCCCTGTCCCGGCCGTACACGGCAGAATGATGATGATTGTGGCAGGATCCCCCTAGGGATTGGCCAATCAAAGATTGGCCGAAGAGGTCAAAACGTTCAGCGCGTTCGTTGCTACCCAACAAGGAGGAGAGGAAGAAGAATAGGTCGTCGTTCGTCGCCTGCGAGCTCAAGACACGTACCGGGGGTACGCGACACAAGATGGTCTGCAGAAGGCGACGGCCAAGGTGGCTAAAATGTCACACACCGAATTCGCCAACTTACCCATGGAGATTCTCATCGTCCCAAACAAGCCCTACATAATCACCACAAACAACGACGTCGTCGACGGGCTTGTCAACGGAGCGGTGGAAAGCTTGATGTGTCGAGTCTTTGTATGATGTGTGGGCGAATGTTTCACGGTTTTACCTGATAAGCATTTTAGCTTCGCCCCTCTCATCATCATTCACTTCGTGGAGATGGCGGGATTTTTTTGGTTTTTACTGGAGCCTTGGATTACGTATATTGGGAGGACGCATAGATAATATTGATCACGTCCAATGAAGTGGTTTGTCGAATGACACAGATCGGAGTACTCGATTAAGAAAAGAGGATACACAATTTAATCATTTCCATGCGACTGCTTATTGTGTACGCACGGAACGCAGCGAGACCGGCACACAATACGCGCAGTGTTAGAAGAATGTATTACGCCATGCGCTTCACAATAAAAGAATTGTTATATCCCTTGCGCCACAATGCGGATGTGCGGACCCTGGGCAGTCACAGCCGCAACGAGACCTCGTCAGCAAAGGAAGTTTTCCCCGGCTTCGTCATTGACAATGACGTCGCTGCTTCGTCATTGACAGTGACGTCGCTGACGTCATTGTCAATGACGAAGCAGCGACGTCATCGTCAATGACGAAGCGTCGCTGACGTCATTGTCAATGACGAAGCCACTGACGTCAAGCGGCTGAATCAATGACGTCGTGGCTGCGTACTTGAGGCAGGCGCATTGCGACCACGCTGAATCAGACTTTGTTCTGCGCTGATCGCACTTATATCCCGATGCACCAGCCGGCGCGGTTTTTGTGCGGTCCGGCACGAGAGGCTTCCGGCCCAGCGACTGTTCCGTGAGACAGGGCGCTTACGGAATGCTGGTTTTCGGAATGCCGAAAAACGCTTATCCGCGAGCCGGTACAGGAAGAACTGTGCGCAAGATGCAGCAGGAAGCCAGAAACCACGCGACATATTGTAACGGAGTGCAAAGGTATCCGTCCAGTCCTCAGTGAGAAAGACATCCAGCTTCCGGAAACCCTTGGCTTTAAGGTTAACGGGAAAGCGAATTGGACAGCAGTAGAAGTTAGTAAAACAAGGTTAGAATGCTGGTGGGAAAAAAGAGCAGAGAAGAACCTTGTAAAACATGCGGATATAGAAGTCAGACTAGCACGGAAATTCCATAAATTATTATTTTTTTGGCAAGGTGACTGTACAGTGGCGTTACGACTAAGGTCGCATGGCAACGCCACCCCGTTACAAAGTGGAAGCCGCTAAGCATCATCATCATCATCATCATCATGGAGGAAGAGCATAGAAGGAAATGTAGCGTAGGACAGCTGCCACCCGTAATAAATAATTGGAGCCTGCCGCTGAGAGCAGCGGTAAAATCAAAACAACTGTGCAACATAAATACGTCCCTTTTTTGTAATATAGCACACGTCATCACTGCGTTAAAAAACGGATACGTCATTACGATCAATCAAAACAGCCAATTAATCAGTCAAGGAGCGATGCTCATAGTCCTTCAGTTCCTGTTTTGTCGTTTCTCGACGCAGCCATCACTCCTGCCAAAAGCTACGAAAGACGTGACCTTTCAGCTTGAAACGAACTTATTCAGTTTTCAACGTCTCCGTAAGACCAGAGGTGGGCTCCCGACTTGGTACGGTATCCATAAAAACACGCGGGAAAAGAATCGAGAGGATCGCATACATATCAATAAATGTGCCTACTGTAGACTATTAAAAAATTGGGTAAAAGTCGGTGGGAGAGGCTTTCGTCTTCTACTAATCAAAATCTATGAATGTTAAGAGCGGAAAATTATGATAATGGTAGTGATGACGCCACAATGAAGTTGTCTGTTCTTGTTTTCCTGTCTTTTGAGGAGCATGTCTACAAAAAAGATTGGGAAAGAAAATTCTAACTTTCAAGAAGCTTTAGGTACAAAGAAGAGGGAGACAGAGAGAATAAGGTTGAATCGAGCGAAGAATATTTCGTCGTCAAGATAATTGCCTTGTCCAAGCTTTTGCTTTCCTAACCGCAATGCGCATTACCATACCATTGCAGAGAGATCACGCGAGAAATAAAGCACGAAGATGTGTGGAAATCTATGTTGACACTTCGCTGCTGGGACGTTTAAAATCCACGCAAGGACGCCCCAACAAGGGAAGCGCCATCACAAGTGTAAAATAATCAATTTCTATACACAACTCATATATAACGAAGGCTGACGTTATTAATCGCTGTTAGAACATGCAATCGGTATCTAAGACCATAAGCTACCTTATCTGAATTTGTCTGACGTATACGAACGTCAGAGACGCGCCAACAGGTCTCAGATAAATCCACAGGAATTACCACCCCGAAGCAACTTGTCGTCCATTAGCACACTTTACCCAATTTTTCGTTTCCCTAGAAAGAAAGCAGGATGTGCTGAACTTAGTGAGACATACGTAATCGATCACTGCTGTAATTAATTACTCATTTTATTCTTTTTACACATATAAGTTAGCACATGACGTTCGTTCTGCCGTTATCCACATTTATGAAGATTACATGGACAACAAAAATTAAGGAGGGGGGACAAAATACATAGCTTAAGAAATGCTCTAGAAAGTCGAAGAAGAGCTGCTTTGCCATGTCCTCATATTCAAAGCGAACGGTGGTAATGAAGTTACTAACCACCTTTGCATAAAATGTGCGTGGTATTACCACGCACATTTGTACTGGCCAATTCCTCATCAAAGCTCTCACCCAGAAAGCCGCTCGAAATTGCAGAAAATAGTTACACGCGCTGCCTGTATTCGGCGTAAGGTAAGAGCCGACGCCTCTCCCTGTTCACTGGCGTGCTCCCACACGCAAAGAACGCAGATAAGCCCCACCCAACGAAGCGCGTTGGATCAAGTTCTTTTAAATGCAGAGCATTTCAGTAACTCACGATGTCACCCGCGTTGACGTCCGTAGTCGTAGTCCGCACCGTCGTTGTCCGCACCCCTCCCGCTACACTATATATAAAAAAATACTATCCGGCGCCTGGTTTCGATCCCTCGACCCTGCGGGCGGAACGCAATGTACATTGTGCTCTACCCGCTGCGCCACAAAGCCGACACAGAATGGGAGGCTACGAACGCGCGTTATATCCTTGACTCATTGAAACTACGTCAAGAAGCTGCTGATACAACGCATTCACTACCACCAACTCCCCAAACACTAAACGTTAACGCAATACACCCACCCCCTATGCGACGCATTTACTCGAGTCCCCCTCGCGGGGAGATGGGCCCAATTTTGAACACCTCTCCGTCTATGTTAACCAGCTGCAACCAAACGCAGAAAACTTGGGCCGAAACATGACTTCGCAGGACTCTGGTGCGAGTTAGTTGGTTCATGTTCACGAAGAAGCGGAACAGCGCGAGCGAAACATGACTGAGGAGCACAACGCCAGTTTGTGTTCTCCGTGTTCCTATTCCTCGGCTCTGTTTAGTTCGCGCTGTTCCATTTTTTCTTGCGCCGAAAGATCGGGGCCTAGGGCAAAGAAGGCCCTACTGCTCGAAAAACAACGCGGAAAACTTGGGCGAAAAAGACGACAACCCCAAGCACTGTTTTTCATGCTGTAATTTGAACCTAGTGTCACCAGATAAGCTACAGCGTACCGTCACTGAGGCACGCAAGTGAGCAACGGCGGCCATTTTGGTGTTTATCAGCGTTGCCAGACTGCCGCTTCTGCGGCCTCACCGCTCACTTTGACGGGGTCATTTGTAAACAACAGTGCGAAGACGCAGCACCCGGCATCTTCGGACACACTTCTGCAGCTGAAATGCTTCGAAGCGCGTTATCTTTGATTCACGGTCGGAACGACGGCAGTCGCGGGCAGCCGCAGAGCAGGGCGGACAAACTGAGACTACCACAGTTGACCGACAGAAAACGCATAAGCAACAAAATTACGGTGCCCGTGAACCGTCGCAGTGTAAACAAATGTCCCGTGATGCGAACTGACCAATGATCAGGGCGGCGGCACGGAACAATAGGAAAAAAGAGTGCCGATACTCTGTAACCTTATCTAGCGACACTATGTGAACCCAACTATCCCAACGTAAATCTTTAGCCAGTTGAAAGAGGCATTTACGCTCAGCCGTTCCCTCCCACAGCGCTGGCACACAGGCGCGTATGCCGGCAGCGCGTGAAGTTCGGATTCCCGTAATCGCGATTCACCGGTCAACCGCCGACACGCGCGACTTGTCCTGTCACCTGCGCGATGTCCCACACACCCCTACCCCAATCAGGCGCGATGACGGTGCACTCTGCGCGTTCGGCCTCCGCGTGCGCCGCCAGACGCCTGCTCACGCGAACGACTCGAGCGGGCGCTAAAATAAGCGCTCCACGGTCTGCCGCTCGACCGTTCCGACTGCCGGGCCGCCGCCGCCGCCGCCACGTGCCAGTTCCCGGCACACCGGAGCTCCAGGGCCTCTCAGCCTTCTCGTTCCCAGGCGACGTGACGGAGGGAAGAAACTGTGGGGACGCGCTCTCGCCCCAGACGAAACCAATGAGCTGGCGCTGACAAGAGTTGGCTTGCCCACCGAGCTCACACCCGACAGCCAAGCATCGTCACGATCTGCTCCCGCAGACTAATCGGGCGACGATGAGGAGCAGGCTCGCTCGTCCACGGAACAACAGACGAGAAGGGCGAATCGTCAAGATGCCACCCGCTTCGCAATGAAGCTTTCCCGACCCGTCAGCTTATTTCCCGACACAGTCGTGCTTCCAGGATTCAAACACGCCGGGATTACATCTGTCTGCCGCCTCACCTCCTTTAACCAGAAAGGAGTGTATGCAGCTTGATAATACGGCCCGGAGGACATTACACATATAAGCAAGAAACTACGCGCCAAGCTGCTGGCGCTGAGTTTGCGCCAGCCGCAACGCTCGCCGGCCTAAAAACACGTGCAGGCATGACCAAATAAAATGCGAACACCAAAATACGAACTACAGCACGCAAAATTGAAAAAAAAAAAAATCTCTTCGTGGATGTCCAATAACGGCGCTCTATTATAGTATATTTGGAAAGCCACAATTCCCAAGGTTGTATTTGCCATTAAGCCACGCGTCGTTTTGACTTGCGCGGAATGAAAATCGCGATATTTGTGCGTTTTGATTAATATTTTCATGTTAGCTATTTCATTTGTCCCATGACTGTACATAACTGAAGCGGGGCTGTGTTAGGCAGTACGTCGCACTGGCCCTAATACACTGCCTCCCCAGCTCACACCGATAGTGTAGCGGTTACCGTGCCAGCTAGATAGGGGGATGTATTTGGCGGCGAAGTTTGGCGAGGCGGGTATCATCTGGCAAGCCGGATTCTAAAGCGATGTAACCCTAAGCAACAGCCTCCCCTAATTTATCTGCTTAAGTGCACGCATGAAATAAAGGAACTAAAGGATAGTAAATTAATTCCAAGCGACCAGTATCTGGAACCCAGAGAAAGTTGGTGCCCCAAAAGTCGCGCGTCTTCCGTGTGGCCTTCGGAACGCTTTCAGACATTGCCTGCAATGCTTGTCTCGCCGACACGATAGTCGCATCGAAGGCAACCGCCAGATAAAGCGCGTCTCGGCCTAACCGCATTACGAGCGATGAGGCCTTGAGAAACAAAGCGTCTCCCTCCAGCCCGCGCTGCTCTTTTGCTGCGCGCGGCTCGACACGGCGTCGTCTCTCGACTTCCGCGTGGGATGACGTGTGGCGATGCTGCGCTTCCGTGCGCATGTCCTCGCCTCATGACTCAAGGCCGATGCGCACTGCTCGAATGACAAGAGGACGCCGGCTCGTGGAGGATAATTCTCCGCGGTGCCGAATTCCTTCTGCAGTTAGAGCCCAGTCTTTCGTATCTCCGAACGGACGTCCTTTATACAGGCGGTGTTCTACAAACGGCACCATAGAAAACAACCCTAACACTATCCTCGCACAAAATACTTTGCACCCGCCGCGGTGGCTCAGTGGCTAAGGCACTGTGCGGCTGAGCACGAGAACGCGGGTTCGAATCCCGGCCGCGGCGGCCGCTTTTTTGATGGAGGCGAAAAGCAAAAACGCCCGCGTGTTCGAGATTTCGGCGCACGTTAAAGATCCCCAGGTTGTCAAAATTAACCCGGAGCCCTCCACTACGGCGCGCCTCATCGCCTGCGTTGCGTCGGCGCGTTAAACCCCACAATCAATCAATCAATCAAAATACGTTGCTACTCTAGTGCAAGCGTTATCAGCAACTATCAAACCGATTTCACCTGAGTTTCTCCCTAGTAATGCCGGTCAAAGTCAAAGTAAAATTCAAAGATTTTATTATACACAGAAGGTTCTGCAGTGCGTGGTTTGAATGTAAGGAAGGAGTTCCCAAAGCAGCAAACCGTAATGGGATCTCCCGCTTTTTTGGAGCTTTCGCTAGCGTACTTAATTGTTTTTTTTTACAGCGAATGAACTTACAGTGTCGAGAATTTCATATGTAAAAGGCTCACGGAAAAGCGTGCTGTAATCGGTTCGGCGCATTTGAAAATGCCACCCTTTGAAATGAAAATGTCAGATGTCACATTCGAATTCAAATTTTACAATTACCCTTTAAAAACTATATACTAGTTATGTTTCTATTTCTTTTCATTATAAACATAGCGTGGATGAAAAAAATGCTGCAGCTTTACAAGCTCCCACCACCTTTTATGACATCCACGCGTTTGAAGCGCAGAATTCGTACTTCAAGTTACGTCTTTTAGAGTCGCTGTTCCGCATTTGTCGCTATCTAAAAGCTAAAACAACAACGTCACGTACTCAAGGGAACCTAGCATGCCAATTTGTTCCACTATGAACGACCTTACAGGCACGCAGTTAATGAAATACCAATCAGCTATACCGGTAAACAATATAAACAATATTTTAGGTTTTAAATTCACCATTTAAGGACCTGAAACTTCGAATGCTGAGAGTTTAGTATATCTTATGTACCAAAATTAAACTTACCCTTTTCACTATAATTACCTAGATTGAAAAAAAAAAGTGCAGCAGACTTCTTAAAATCAGTTTACTTGTTGCAGTATTCATTTTGCGTTGCAAAATATTCCTGCGACAGGTTAGCGTTGGCCAAGACAAATGCTGCCGCACCCGAAGTATGATGCTACCAGGAAAGAATATCTAAATACATAAGTTCCGCGCAGGAAACAAGGCCCACGCAAGCTCAACAATCGACGTCCTGAGCCCACAGTTCTCGTTCTCGTCTGCTCTCCTTCAAGAGGAACAGGTCACCTTTGTGCTCTGCTAAAATCGCCACCCTTCGAAACACGGAATATCTATTTACAATCGCACGAGCCTTTGGGCTCGGTTCGAGATGTCTAACGACACGGCTGCAAAGCCTCCCTGGCCGCCCTGTAGCCAGGAAATTGTAAGAAGGAGACATTCGTGATAACGTTGTAGTACGCGGATGTTAAGAGCACCTATACCGTGAGACGAGCGACGCTAATAGAGAACACGCTTACTCTGGGTGATGCAAGCTTAATGGAACGGTAAGACTGAGCCATGTCATTGGTTCGCCGTAATGTGTCGTAGCGCGATGCATTGGGAAGGAGCCACGGCGCCTTGAAAGGCCGGGCTGGAAACGACTCTGCTGTAAGGGGCCGGCAGCCGCTCTGGAACGTCGCCTCGAACTTCAAAGCGCCAGACATGTAAGCTGCCGCTTATACAGACACGGGCACTTCCGCATCCAACTTGATGCGCATAGCACCAGGTAAAGGGTTGCGTGGCTTATCTATGGGCTCTACTAGTGCAGCAACTACACTTCACTGCTTGAAGAGGTTCCAAAAATACGCGCTTCTTTTTCCCAGACGGGGTTAGGCCTCACTGGAGCGGCTCCTTCCTGTTCCCGTCTGGAGACTTTCCCAGTGCACGCAGCGAAAATGTCCTATCTGGCGACCTTGCCGACGAAGCTCAACCGTTCGAGGTTGGACCGCTATGCCTTATTCAGTAGGCGCCCTTGGGAGCGAAAATTCAATGGTCAGCCATACTGCGTGGTGTTGGAATGAGAAGTTTCTTGGGCAGTGAGCACAATAGAGAGTTTTAGTATAGCGTTTTACCTGTGGCGTTAACGTTTGCGCGCCGCAATCGCAAACGGATAGCGCCTCGTTACGCGACGGTTAGCGTGCCCGCTAACGCTATGGGCGCGCTAACGTGGCGCTTTCCGATATACTAAAACTCTCTGATATGAGCGAGAACTTAGCGTCTCTTACAGTCTCTCTTCGGCCTCTGTACCCGTTCACTACTTCACAGCACTGCGTGCACTGCAATGACGTTGAAGGAGAAAATGTCACCGAGAAGCTAAGCGACCTCACAGCTTGCACTTACGTCACTTCTGGCCACGCTATCAATGACAACGCAATTTCCTGTTGTGATATTGCTTCTGGTTTTGACGTTCACTCTGCGGTCGAATATCTGCATCAACCTCCTTTTGATAGGGTGACCCCGCAGCACCCTTCCGGCGACCTCTTTGTCTGCGCAGCTCCACGGGGTCACGTGACGGACGCTGTCATGTCGGCTACAAACGCACAGATAGGAAGGTCTTAACTGCCTCGTCGTGTAAATCATAGGGCGTTGCTGGCTTTGCTTTAACGTAAGCTTTCGCTATGAGTCACCATATCAGACATGTCCTCCCTTCCTGGTGTGACGTCACTTCCGGTCATGATGTCACGTTTGCCGCTAAAGATTTGCACAACCACCTACGTCGCGATGGCTACTGTTTGAATCAGTTAGTTTACAGAATACCAGGGGCAGCCTTCTTGTTTTCTGCGCTACTCACCGGTTCGCGCAGCAGTACACTATAGTTCGCGCGACGGACAGCGCCTCGACGGCAGTGGCATACGCTAATAAGGGGGGGGGGGGGGGGGGGGCGGTTCGGGTTTTGCAAATAGCAGGGGGGGGGGGAGGGGAGCAGAATAAACGAAGCCACTGACTCAGCTTATCACCACTACCAACTACAGATAATTCCTTTTTCTATCGCACGCCGAACTTACGCAGAATGGACTTCTGTCTCGCCCCACCCCCTATCACCCTTTGAAAGGAAATATTGCCTAAACCCTTGCATGTCGGTTGCTTAAGTACAGATAAAAGCACGCAGGTTTCCCCTACGTTCGCACTGCGCACATAGCTGCTGGCTTCGCTTAAAAAGTTGGGTTCAGCTGCAAAGCTAAACTTCGCTGTCGAACACCTCGAAGCAGCGCGAGACCAGCCAATCAGCGCCGCGCGCGGTCTTTCCTTCCCCCGAAAGTGACAGCCCAGAACAAAATCGTCAAAAGTGTCTCCAGATTGCACACAACCTGTGGAATCGAACCCGAGACAGAGAAACCTCGAACCCGGACGCCAGATGCGCGCGCAGAGGGGACTCCCTCATTTGTCACCGACGACGTCGCTTCCAGCCACGCTTCCTCGACGTTCACAGCTGCCATGTGTCAAGCACAAGATGATTTTGAAAGCGGAGCGCGGTTTCAGGCAGGTGGCACGTTGCGGCGGCGCCGCCGACTGCTCTGCTAACGCTCGGCGCCGACCGCGCGCGCGGCAACCCTCGTCGCATGCCATCGATCCGCTCGGGCATCTTTGGGCGCGCGGCACTGCGGCGCTGCGTTCGCTGCGTCCGACGACACGCCTGTCCTTCGCTTTTATATCGACATAGAAAGGGGGGGGGGGGGGATTTTGCCGCTTTCGCGCCAATCTGGGCATATTTTTTGGAGCCCGTAGCCCCATTTTATGCTCTGTATTTAAACGCCAACGTCTCGCACTTGTGCCAGGATGAAGAGCTCATAATATTTTGTAGCGTGAGCTACACTGGCCGAGGTTGAGAAGTTTCGCGTGGCTCCTGGAGAGCCGTGCTGCGCATGCGCGAGGATCAGTGACGTATCAAGGTACACAGCTAAGCTAAGTATTCTGGTTCACTGCAGCACAGCTGGCGCACCGGAGCCGCCGCCGCCACGATTGTATTGTGTGGGATTGGATTTGACTGGATTAGAAATCGTTTTAGCAGCAGTACGCATGATAATCAGCTAATCCTAGACAACCAGGAAACCTAAGAATAACCAGCTGAACTTTACCATATCCTGGCATAGCCGAGCTAATTTTTTTGGACAACCTCCGGTTCCCAACACGCACATCGTGCACACAGGCGTCTTCGTTGCTCACAATTTGTGGCTATTGCACTTGGGGCGTTTAGTAAGAGCTAAAAAAAAGCCACACAATGACGTGACAACGGCGCGCTGACAATAGGGTATATTCTAAATGAGGCGAAAACATATATATCACCAGTGGCCAGAGAACAACAAACAGATTCAAAGGTGGAGAAGGGAATGATGCAAGAGGTTTCCTACATGCGAAGCTTTCAAAAGGTCATGCCGGTGACTAGCGCTGCGCTCACAATGACTACCTCACGCGTAGGGAGCGCGATGGCACAAGCGAAGGCGTAGCACGCTTTGAGGTAGACATTCCCCAATTTGGCCGCGCATACGCATCTTGACACCGTTTTGCTGCTCCACTCGATCACTTTAAACAAGTACCTTTTCGAGCCACGCAGGTAAGAAAAATTTACCACCCCTTCCTAAGGAAAGTTGAGAGGAGCCTAAAAGCTAGAAGTGCGACCTACCTTCACTGAAAGTGCGCCCAATCGATCGCCAAAGCTTCAAAGACCCAAATCGCAAACGAAAAACGAACTCATGCGATGATTTTTTCGCGCACTATGTGGACGCATCTACGAACGACCTCAATGTATACCGATACGTGGTTTATGACATAACAGTATACTATTGTACTCTTTTATGATCGATGTGTATACTACTGTCTTATCTGAAACCGTTCCTTTTTCGCAACTTTGAAACAAACGTTTTGACAAAATAGAAGCCTGGTTTCACGCACGCGCTGTGTGTCCAGAGATATTATCAGATATTATCGTAAAATTGCTTGGGTTTGGGCGAGTTGGTTAATATCGACTTGAAAATTCCCTAAGTCCAGTGGTTTTCGTCCAAGCTGAATTTTCAAGTCAGAACTTTTTGTTCCACCAACCGGTCTACGGGGAAATGCATTAATCTTTCGACAAGACACCATCGACTCCCACTGAAAAAGCTTTCGCTTTAAAAAAAGGGCGAGGGTGGGGCTGTTTGTTCATATGCAGATCATTCCCTCATCATGTTTCATCTACGTACACTCCAGGCGGCTCTTCACGCAGCAGCAGCCAGAGCTCGCGGCGTTACAAGAAACGACGATACGGGGGAGAAGCGACCGCCCTTGGCCGAGTGCCACCTTTCATTGAGCTCGTCTGTTTTGACAACACGCCGTGCACTGCGCTGTCTCTGCAAACGACCCCGACTGAGACGACGCTGTTCTTCTAGACACAAGTAGAGCGCGCAAAAGGAGCAAAGCCGCCTGCGCGTATCTCAGACGGGCTTTTTCGCTCGTGAAGCTAACGGCACGCCGTGAAAGGCCGCCAGGTTGCTACCACAGGACACGACGCATGCTTGCCTCTCTGGCACTCCATGATACACCGTCATCACCACGATTGATTTTGATTGTAAGGGTTTAACGCGCAGACGCAACGCAGGCGATGAGGCGCGCCGTAGTGGAGGGCTCCGGATTAATTTTGACCTCCTGCGGATCTTTAACGTGCGCCGAAAGCTCGTACACACGGGCGTTTTCGCTTTTCGCCTCCATCAGAAAAGCGGCAATCGAACCCGCGACCTCGTGCTCAGCAACGCAACGCCTTAGCCCGGCCGCGTTCCATGACCCGGCCGCGACATTCCATTGTTTTTAACAGTACAAAGACGGCCCCTCCTGCAAGGTGCCAAGTATCAACTAAATACGGCGATAGGCTCCACACTGCGCCTAAAGCAATCTAAAACATATTGAACCACTCTTACGCTTTATCAAAGATGGGTACACGTATTGATTTACAACTTTTTTACATAAAACTCGCTCGACCTCGAAAAAAAAAGCGTAGAATTGCGGAGGCTCGAACCCACGCCGTTACAATTGAAGCTCCCACAAAGCTACAAGTTAGAGCGGCGTGTCATTTTACAGCGGAGATATCTATGGCTCAAATCCAGCAGATCGTTTCCAGAGACAGACCGAACGTAGACAAACAATTTTCGACGTATGGAAAAAAATTGTAAAAAATGTAAATAAAGTTCTAGGGCCTCCACATTTTGATACGACCATATATATTGCCCGTGGCAGAATATTTTCCCAGCAATGTATTGGTGTTACGTGGTGACGCCGACTTTAAGGGGATCGGTGTAAGCCTGGGCTTTGTAGGCTGGCTTTCCCACATCACGTGTTGCACAGTGAAGCGCGGTCATCGGCGGAGGGAGAATAGGATACACCACCACGTTAATAATTGATCATTAGCGATTAGGGAGGATCAGATATCCCTCAGCTCATCGCACCTTGGAAAAGTGACAGTCAGTAGCCTGGCGTCCTCTTCAGTCCTACAACCTTCCGAACCCGGTGACGTACAGCCATCGTTACCCCGGGCTCAACAAAACTAAGTGTAAATTATGTTCATCAAGGGCCGACCTTGAACACATTTCGTGGGCCTGCCCCCTTAAAGTCAACAGCACACTTCAAGCATTAAGCATCACTTCCTCGGAGAAGTGGGAGACCGTGCCGCTCAGTTCAGATCCGGACGCTCAACTCCGGGCCGTCCAGATGGCCGAAGACGCCGCCACGGCACAAGGACTACTGGCCGCCGTCTGAGGGGGGAAGAATGACAGGGACTCCCACCTCACTTATTCCCTTTCCCCCGTCTCGGGCGCAATAAAGTCATGAACTCACTCTTCTCCACCGCCTCCTTCCCGAGTCGTCTCCCCCTCCCCCTCTCCCGACATTGTGCAATGCCGCGTGCTATTCGGCGGCCCCCTTTGCGGCGCACTAGAGCCTACGCTGTGATTGGCGTAGCCGCGCTACAATAAAACGTCATTGTCTTTACCCACCAGTCACGTGTGTCCTGTGTCCGTAACGTGGCGATCGCGCCACTGCCCTTGCAATTAAACATAGCTAATCCCCAATGTAGCAAAACCGCATCATAGCAAATCCCACCAGAGCGCCAGCTTCGCTGGACTTTCCTCTTCACAGGGTGCAAGGCTCTGTCAAAACAATGGGCCTCTTCGATTTGCCAGCCCCGGATGGTCCACGGGCAGTCCGAGGATTGCCTTCGGACCGGAGGTCCCGTAGGAATGCATGGGAAAACTGAGCGCCGGATCGCGTCCCGGGCATTCCGTGGACGATCCGGGACTGATAATCGAGAAGGCCGAACGCCACTGGTGCTGAAAGCGAACCAGAAGATGGCGATATATGTTCTTTTGCGCTCAGCGCCGTTCGACCCCGGCCGCTCCTCATAGATCGGGAGATGGCTGCTCGTAGCGTGAGCGCGATGATTAGGGGTCGGGTTCCGCTACACAACTTGGCAATTAAGCAGCGGAGCATGAGTGCTGACCGACATGCAGTAGATTAATGGACCACGGTAAGGCAAAAGGGGCACGCGGATTGCCTTCCTTTGGAGGGGTACTACTATCCCTCTCCACAGCAGGCAGTTAGGGATATTGAGTCAGTGATGCATGGGAATTGGGAGTGCGGTCGACGATCTCTCTCTCCTCAAGCTGGAGAAGAGAGAAGAGCTCTGTGTTAGACTAAAGCTGGGAGGTCTGCCGGCTTGCTGTCGCCTACATGCTATTCTGCGAGGATTGGGGATGGGGGAGGGGCGGGAATAAAAGCCCCAAAGGAAGTAATGCGGAAGAGAGAAAAAAAAGGAGGAAAACTGCCGTGTCTCCCGCGACTCACTAAAGAAAAAAGCAGATTGAGAAGAAGTGGGCGTGCTCGCTTATTTATAGACACGTCCATCACTTGCCGTGATACCTTACGCTCGTATTAACTCCTCCTAAATAGGAATTAAACATCTATCTCATTCTCTCTCTCATTTCTCTCATTCTGCGGTTGAAAACTCGAAATGTAAGAGCCCTGCCAGTAATCACCAACTTCTGTGTTTCGTAAAACGAAAGGCCGAATTCCGCGTATGCCCACAGTGAACCCGCGAAGTCCCAACGAAGATAACTTAGGACGACCAATGGACGGTACGAGGTGCACGTTTCGTCCTTTTACCGTCGTAACCCCAGGGCGCACTTCCAAAAGATGCTGTACCAGCTAGCCTCATTCGACGTCCTTTCAAACTTTTCTTCAATAAAATTACTACGCGCACAGAAACCTGTGCGACAGCGTGACTCAGTGTGCACCTGTTGTGACCGGAAGAAACAATGCTCCGTCGCGATCGCAGCACAGATGTCCTGTCTCTGCCCTTTAAGAGCAGCCGGTCGCCGTCCATCTGAACGCCTCTTGTAGGGCTTCACCGTGAATCCCTGCCTGTCTCCTCCTATACACTCCCCGAATCAGGTACCACTGCAGTCAAGCGTGCCGCAAATGTGAAAGAAGGACAAGGATTTCCCCCTCGCCGTCGCTTACTTCGCTGCACACTACGGATAAAAAGCAAAGGCATTCGAGTGTGACTGAATAACAGCGCGCCCAACCGGGGACACGCAACTGGCGTAGCCTATCGTGCGCAGCCAAGGGCGGCGCAAACACTTATCCACGGTTGCACATAAACATGTAAAGGACGTATGGCTGGCGAAGACCAACTTGATCCTGGCGCTTCTTTCACTTAACGGTCCTGCTCTGGAACGCCGTCATACACTTTACGCGCAGGGCTTGCGAAAATCGCAGTTTGCCCACCCGCAGCGCTTTAACCAGGTACTGTTAAAGAGGCCCTGCAACACCTTTTTCAACGTTTTTCGAAATCCTATATGCTTGCAGAACGTAGTCACCCACACACCCAGAACTTAGATTAGTGGGTCGCAAAGCACTGTAGCCAAAAATTACTGCTCTATGCCCATCAGATAACTTTGAAACTCGCTCAAAAGGTGTTTCCCTCTTTCCCGGTCTCGACGTACTTCGACGGCCCTAATTGCGTCATTGAGGCCATGTAGCGGCTGTTGGCCGGTTTTCCTTAAGTTTTAGCAATGAACGCTTTTCGATAGCAAATTTAAAAATGAAGCCATAAAAACAAAGCAGAAACGGATGGCGTATCTGGTGCGACGAGCAAATCACGCAGTGCCGCTCCGTGCTGGCGATAACTGTAGCTTTCGCAGTGCTTCCAGACGCGAAGGAAAGAGTGAAATCGTTTATCGAAAGTGTTGCAGGGTCCCTTTGAGAGAACAACTGGCAGTGGCAGTGTCTCTTAGACATGTATGAACACTGCGCAGAGAGTGCCTGGCTCATTCAATGCACGCACCGAAGCTGTGTACGGGCTGATGTGGTTTACTCAACTTGGAAAGTCAGACCGTCGGCATTCCCTGTATCTACAAAGCGTCTCTCTCTCTCTCTCTCTCTCTCTCTCTCTCTCTCTCTCTCTCTCTCTCTCTCTCTCTCTCTCTCTCTCTCTCTCTCTCTCTCTCTCTCTCTCTCTCTCTCTCTCATCAATGCTTGCTAGTTGCTTTCGGTAGCTGTACAGGGAACCAACACCAACGGCCACAGAAATACCCGGATGCTGACAACAAGACCAAACACATCCAGGCACAGACAAGAAAAAAAGAGACGAAAAAAGAGGAAACAAAAGCTAAAAAGAGAGAAATCAATCGTGACAGCGTGGCCGGAGGAAAAAAAAAAGATGTCGCGGCTGGAACAAGAAGCGGCTGCAAGCGAGCGCACGAAAGAGGAAGGAAGGCAGGCGGATCCGATTGTCTCACACGCGCGCGCTAATGCACACACGTCCCCCGTACAAGCCCGACGCGACGGGTTAGCCGAGTGGAAAGTCCGATTTCTCGGAGGCAATTTCCTCCGCCGACACTGCAGCGCGCGTGTGTACGCGGCACGCAGCGAGGCGCTCGGCGTCGTCTCCCCGCGTTCGATCGAACGCGCCGCTCCGTCACCGAAATGCGTTGCCGTCGGACAAGGCCGCGCACACGCTCGGTTTAATCGGGCACCCACGATATGACGGGGGGAATCGAAACCGCTTTTATATCCACTACGCCCAAGCGACCAACCGGATGCACGCAAACAAACAACCCTACAACCCTCCTCCCGGAAAAGGAACGCGTCTACAGAGTATGCATAGCTGGCCTTGTTGGCAACCTTGGCGTAGCCAACTCTCTTAGCTGTGGTTGGTCGGCTTGGTGCGGTTTTGTTTCTCTATTATAACAGCCAGACCACCGAATGAGGCACGAACATAACGGGAAAATAGCGTGCCACGTATGCTCGCCAACCTCAAACCTGCCCTGGTGTCTCAAAGCCTAAAGTGGAAACACAGAAATATACTGTCTCAAGCGTTAGCAACACGTTTCCAGCTTCTGCAAACGGCGGCCGCTGGATGGCGTTCAAAACAAACCAACGCACCGAAGAATGTGCAAGAGTACATGTGCAGCGCGTTTGCTGACATAGCATGGTCACGGATGGTTTGACGGTACTTCCGCAGTGGTACGTCCGCAGTGGTACGTCACTGCTGACGCCAGAGAAGCGGCAAGTTTAAAAGCTAGGAAAATATTCTCTGATTTTTTTTTCCGTGAGCACAACGTTCTTCGGGGCACGTTATCGAAGTGTAGTTCTTTCCAACAGAGCGAAGACATGCTATCTGCATGGTCCTTTAAAGGGACCCTGCAACACTTTTTTCAACTTTTTTTTGAAATCTTAAATGCTTGCAAAACGTAGTCACCCAACACACCCAGTACTTAGATTAGGGGGTCACAAAGTATCTCAGCCAAAGTTACTGCTCTATGCCCATCAGATAACTTGGAAACTCCCTCAAAGATTTTTCTCTCTTTTCCGGTCTTGACGTCCTTTGACGGCTCGAATTACGCCACTAAGGCCATGTAGCGGCTGTTGGCCAGTTTTCCTTCAGTTGCAGCCGTGAATACTTTTCGATAGCAACTTAAAAAAAAAAGGCCACAAAAATAAAGCATAATTGGAGGGCGTATCTTGTGCGACGAGCAAATCACGCAGTGCCGCTCCGTGCTGGCGATAACTGTAGCTTTCGCAGTGCTTCCAGACGCGAAGGAAAGAGTGAAAGCGCTTATCGAAAGTGTTGCAGGGTCCCTTTAAAAACGTTTTATGATGAAGAGCTGCGAGATACGGAAACGTCAACGTAAAACACCCATCTGATAACTTTTCCTGCACACGGTTATCAGAAAACACGTTTCAGCCACTGAATATAGGAAACACCAATTTCAGCCACTCAAATATATATAACCAAACGGCCAGGGTGTCTCACATAGATGGTAAGGTGCATTTCAGTTTCGATTTGGGTGAAATGTTTGACTTTGGCCTAGAGGGGCGCTCGCACAATTTTTATGCACGTGAGCGCGAAAGCTATAGTTCTTTAGTGCCGCTACAACACAGAGTGATTTGCGCCACTATACACGAAGTTTTAAACGGAAACCATAATACAGATGCACCTTTGTAGGCATGTTCCATACGTACATTATTTACAGAAGAATGTGTAACTTCTCGACGATTTATCACAGGCAATTTTAAATTAACTCTTTTCAATTGCTAGCTTTAGAGCACGTGTCTCATTCCGAAAATACGCGCCAGTTGGCAACAGAAATTAGCTCGCAAAAAAGAAAAATCCGACGTTGGCCTGTGGTTTGATACACGCTTCCCCAAATTCGCATTTCAGGTACCACACCGTTACACGTAATATTACGCGCCAATAGCCAGTCGTTATTTCCCGAACGTCTTCAGCTCCATTTTTAGCTAACTAGTAAAATTAAGTGTGTAAAATATTCTGGATCAGTTATAGCCGTTTTACCCGTCGAACGAGGCATAATTTTTTTTTCCGCAACACTATCACCTCTATACGTCTATCATCATACCTGTCAGCCTCTCTGTCTATGCTCTTTTCCTACCCACAAACACAGACAGAGTAGCAGGTCAGAGACTATACGATCAACCTGACCTCTCTGTCCTTTCCTTCCACCAAAAATTACTCTCTCTTTCTCTCTCTTCGCAATTTCTGCGCTGAAACGACCGTTACAAGACTTTTAACTGCCGGAAAGCGCATTCTGCTGACTGCGGACACAACGGAAATCTGAAAAGTATCGTTTTACAGCCGAGGTGTACTATTTCGCTCGAAATCCCGAAATTTAGGCTTTCTCCGCAGCTGAAATCAGAACCGACGCACGGACACGCGCCCAACCAACCCACGCAATCAAGGCGGCCGGCGACGATTACGCTATGTGCATCTCTGCCATTGATACCCGCCGGTCGTTCAGTCGAAGAATCGGTGGGATTGCATCTTCGAGCATGCTTTTAGAGCGAAGCTGTTTACGCCTAGGGCACCGTGCATACAGGTAAACCTCGATACAATTAAGTTGACAAAAATTTCGCAATTTTTCGTTACATGCAGGTTTCCGTTACATGCAGGTTTCGAGTTAAGGCTGGCGTGAATGAAGCAGAAACGAAACCAAAATGCTAGACATCAGTCATGTATACTCCCTAAAGTTCGCTAAATCAATGCGTTTCTCCAGTCTATTTTTCAAAAAAAAGTTCAAAAAACAATGGCTCATCAGCGTAGCGGATTCGTTACGCCTTCGTTACAGAGGTCGCCAACACATGGGTTTCAAAGGGACGGACTGGCAATGGGGAATTGGAAAACGTATTTAAATCCAGGAATTCGTTACATAGAGGTTCGTTACTTCTATATTCAACTGTATTTGTTTCGCATCCTCAGAAAATGCTTGTGGCAAAGCCAACCTTAATCACGTATATTTGAAGCATGAGGCGTTCCATAGCGCCATGCGTTCCTGTGCGTGTGTTCGCTTTCGTGCTTGCTTGCTTAGGGGCAGGGGGAATGCTGCCGATAGAGGCGTCCGGCGGCCCATAAACTTTTATTCTGCCGGCCGAGCAGACGACAGAAAATCAGAAGGAAACCGTTCGCCATCTTGAATCCCACTTTTTTTTTTTTTTCTAGTCGTAACGGGGAGACCGCGTAGTCCGGACTTTCGGATCTTGGGGCGTCGAAAATTTCTGTGTGCTGGACGTGCAAAGTCTGTCTGCCTCAATGGTATAGCTGGCCTTGCGCCAAAAAAATCCACACATCATCATCATCATCTGTTTAAAGACACTGTGACCCGAATTTCCGCCACGAACGGACATGTCTACTCCCGGATTCCAGAACATCTACGGAGATTAAATGACGACGAGGAACGGCTATGGTCACAGCACGACTTACGTCAAGAGTGTTTAAAAATTGTGTGCCTTCAGCTTCGTAGGTAATCCATCTTGATTAGACTGATTATGAGGTTTCACGCGCCGACGCTACAGAGGCGATGAGGTGCGCCGTAGTGAAGGACTCCGGATTAATTTTGACCACCTGGGGATCTTTAACGTGCGCAGGGTCATCTACCTTAGAAAGGAATGGGTCATGATTTTTTCTAAAGTAAAACTGCTCGTTTGAAAGCGACAATCATTTTCGAACCACGCGGGAGATGGTTTCACTTCAGTCAACAAAACCAACGCACAAAAAAAGTTACTTTAAAAAAAGCCGGTAACTGAACCTTGGCTAATTATGCAAACTTGCCAAATTGTAACTGCGTATTGCCGGGGCCGCTGTGACACGTACGCGCAGATAGATGAGAAACCGAGATTACTTCAGTGCACGCGGCGCTAATTCATCCTTACCTAATCCCCGCGTGTGTACGAGCCTTGGGTCGACGTGACGGCATGTGCCTGGCGCGTTTCTTTGTTCTTTTTGGCACTGCAGAGTTGTGGTTAGGGCCAGTTCGTACATGACTGCCGATTTTTAAGAGCCCAGCACAAAGACGAGGGACCGGAACACAAAGAGCACGGTGTTTCTTCTACCGAAACACAAAGAGCAAGGTGTCTCTTCTTTGTGTTTCGGTACTCGTTTTTGAGCTGCGTGCTTAAGAATCGGCATTCTTGGCTCTACGTGACTATCCAGAGCTGTCTGGCAAACGCTTGGTTAACACGTTCTTGGCCAGATGTCGCGGATGTGGCATATGAGTGTATGCAGTTTTCTTCCTCTCCTTGTCTCACGTTTTTTTTTTTTTGTGTGTGTGTGTGTTTTGTTTTTCAGGAAGGGGGGGGGGGGGGGTAAAAGGGTGTGCGGGGGGGGGGGGGGGGGGCGCATGGGCCAGCAAATGTTTCAGGCTTGCAGAAATCATTTTTAACACTTGCTTGTAGCACTTGGTGTTTTTATTTCAAGCACGTGTTGCCGATGACGTCTGTTTTAGCATTGCCTAGACTTCTTACCGACTTAAAAAGCCAAGCCAATTCACAACGTACCCCGATTTCGCTTCCACAACAGCAAATACCTTATGGCTAGGTTATGAGGTGAGCTTCGAACCCACGCTGTTCGCGTTGTATACCCAGCAAGCTGCCAACTTGTTCTCAGGGCATACACGCGCGCACAAAAAAAAAAAAAAAAAATTACACGGTTTCGGTACTGTAAAGGCAGTTCATTGGGAATAAACAGGAACAAGGAATAAGACATCCCCATATCATAGAGTTACCGCCTTTTTAATAAAGCCAAACGAAATATTGTTTACTTGAGATGGCTAACACTATTCGGCTGAGTGTCTCAAACCATGTGTATACCTAAAGTTTCCTTGCAACAAGGTCGAGAAGTGGGCTTGTTTGGTATACATTCATTATGACGGAACCGCGCAAACTTAAAGGGACTCCGCAACACTTCCAAAAAAACGCTTTCACCGTTTCCTTCGCGTCTGGAAGCACTGCGAAAACTACAGTTGTCGCCAGCCCGGAGCGGCACTGCGTGATTTACTCGTCGCAGCAGATGCGCCTTCCGTTTCTGCTTTGCTTTAGTGGCTTTCTTTTTAAAGTGGCTACCGAATGCGTTCATTGCTGCAACTGAAGAAAAGCTGGCCAACGGCCGCTACACAGATGTAATGACGTCATTCCAGCGGTCGAAGAACGCCAAGACCGGGAAAGAGAGAAAGATCTTTTGAGCAAGTTTCTTCTAACTTATCTGACGGGCGCAGAGCAGTAATTTTTGGCTGAGGTACTTCACGACCCCCTAATCGAAGTACATGACGTGTTGGTTGACAACATTCTGTAAGCATTTAAAATTTCGAAATAAGTTGGAAAAAACTGTGGTTGATTCCTCTGTCACAGGAATCGGTAACACACGAAAATGAAATGTGAAGCGAAATCTGCAGACGAGCGTGATTTGCGGGTCGGCGGATGTTTTGTGGGTGTGTTTGGCGAGCGACGTCCTGCTGGCGGGTCGTTTCGGCAAAAGTGTACTGGCGTCATTTCCGTGACGGATGTGACGTCAGTGAAATCTTGGTGTATTCCGGCATAAAACACTTTCGTGCTAAAATATAAAACCAAAAAACGAACAACCCTAAGTACTATAGCGTACTGATGATGATGATTGCTATTGGTCTCGCCTTTGAAGCGGGGTGATGACATGTCATCTTACCAAAAAGGACTAATATAATCATGTTTTACACTCTTGGTTTAATACTAGCGCTGCTTAGGGCAGGCACTAAAGCTTATTAGGCCCGTAATACTTTTTTTCCCTGTTACAGGTGGTAACGGTCCTAGGCAATATTCCCCTCTCTGCTTTTCGTCCACCAGCATTCTAATCTTCTTTTCGTCCCCTCGACAGCCTCGAAGTTAACTTCCTCTGTGAAACCCTTAAATCCTAGGGCTTCTGAAAGCCCAATATTCCCTTCATGTAGATTTGGATGGATACCCTCACATTCTAACACTATGTGCCGCATAGTTTCTGTTTCTTTTCCGCAGACCACGCATACCCCATCATTTTGTGAATACTTCCCCACAAAACTTTTAGTTCGCAGGCAACCTGCTCTAGCCTCAAAAAGGAAAGCACTGCCATGGGAATTATCGTAGAAATTTTCCTTTCTGATGTTCAATTTCTCAGCCCTGTAAATCTCTAACGACGTTTTACCTTCCATTTTTTTTCCTCCATTTATTCGTTTCAATCTGCCTTGCCTCTTTTTTGGTTACCTTGGCTGTTTTGGATTCTCCACTGTTCTTTCCGTATTTCATCGTTAGCCTTCTAGTCTTTCTTAACCACTGCGTGTCCACGCTTTTCAAGTATAGGTACCTAAAAACCTTAGCTGCCCACCTTCGTTGATCCATTGCCCTCAACCTCATCTCAAAGCATATTTTACTCTGAGCTTCTCGAACTTCAAACGACGCCCAGCCCTTTAGCACTAAAGATTGCTTCCCCGCAAGAAGACCCTGTGTGCATGGGTGCACCCTTTACAGGCCGCTTGCTTCGTTGTAATGGCGTCATTTCCGCGACGGATATGACGTCAGCGAAATCTTGGTGTATCCGGGAATAAAACACTTTCGTGTTAAAAAGTGTTGCAGGGTCTCTTCAACGGGACGACAGGAGAACCAACACTAGCGCTTGACGAGAACACAACAAAGTTTCCTTCTTCGGCTAACGAACGCTTCGGCTATATTCTCGAAAAAAAGACGTACAATCCCGTTTATTGTCTAATCAAGATCTGGACCACCGGCCCGCGTTTACGAATGCACCTACCAGAGAGCGGGCACGGCGTGTGCCGCCGAGTCTCAGACGCCCGGCTCCTCGCTGCAGGCCACACAAACCGAAGCGCGCTGAGGAGCTACCAAAATAAGCGTGGGAATAAGGAGAAGGGAGATGCGCGGAGCAGGGACTAGATTAGCCGGGCACAGGGGCGACGGCGAGGTATACCCGCCGGCTGGAACGCTGCCCAAGCGCCGACGGTGGAGGAGCGCCTTCTTACAGATGCCGCGTCCGTACTTGCATAGCTGGGCGCCGTGAGCTTCGACGCTCTCATCCTCCCGACGGCATCAACAATGGACGCTGGAATGCGCGACTCCTCCCGTGGCTGACGGGGCGGCCCTCGCTGCCGCTTTTCGCCACCATCTTCCAAACGCCGCCAGCGACCGGTGTATTTAGGGCTCGGCCCCATGCAGTGGGGAAGCGCTGAGCCTGCATACTATCCCAAGGAGAAACCTCATCGAACACTTTCTAAAGCAGCGCACGCTTCTTTCTACCTGGCAGCGAGCGGCTTATCGCTGCGACCCTAACGACGAAGGAACTTGTTAAGCGTCGCGAACTGTGATCAGGTGGAGAGGAGACTGATTAAGGATTTTAAAAAAGGCATCGCGAACACCGGAGGCACGGACGAGCGTCCGCAGCCTTTCTCCGTCTCGTGCCCTCTTATACGACCGAGGCAGACGGGACCAGGAAAAAGCCCTTATCACCGCTCTGGCCCTCACATCGATCCAGTATGAATAAAACGAATTGCAACGTGCACTTCTTGTCGTCCGTGGAGACTCGTTAGGACTAACTTTCGCAATTGCCCGTAATGCGCACATTGTTTCATACAGTAATGGAATACACGAACGTTTATAACGCAAGATCTGAAGCCACGTCGTTTGTGAGGGTATACTATCTTAGTATTCACTTAATCATGGTGTCAATTTCCGCGTAAGTTTAGTTTGAATGATTTGATTTTGGGGGTTCAACGCGCCGACACTTGATAGGCGATGAGGCACGCCGTAGTGGAGGGCTCCGGATCAATTTTGACCACCTGGAGATCTTTAAAGGAGCCATGAAGAGAAAACACAAGTTTGGTTCATTCGAAAGATTGCCTCGTTAGAACCATAACGACACCACTTATAACGCAAACTTCGCTCAAATAAGCTACATAATTAGGAAAAACGGGAATGGTTCATGCGACCCACCAGCTCATTTCCCGCAAACAGAACCTATGCCGTCACATGGGCTAAGCTCTGCGATTGGCGGAGGCCGGCAAAAGCAAACGCATGTTAGGCAGGGCTACAGCTTGCATAGCGAGCTAAATGCCCGTGAAACATACTGCACATCTTTTTATGACAAAGAACGGTGGAGTAAACGGTTGAAGGTCCGAACGAACTCGCAAGCGTGTGCGCCAATGCGTACGAAACTAGCGCGCCGGCCGAGCTCGACATCTCGCCGTCGCGCAGACGAATTTTCGGGTTCGAGGCTCTTCGGGGCCAACGAACCGTTCCAGCACGCACAGCCGCGACCTTGCTTCGTATCGTAATCCCTTCACAGGAGGTTGGCCGTCATATCGCCAACAGCAAAGGTAAAATAGAAACGAGGGGAGTAAGGAACAGCAAGAAGCGACGAGATAGTGCCAGTCGTCGCGTAAGTTTCGAATGGTGTTGGTTTGCTGCTGTCGTTACGAGCTCGTTTCCAGTTTACAACCACTGAAAACTTCAGTTTGTTCAGTTACGGCAGGGACCCTTACGTTAGCTCACTCCTGGAACATGCTGGCGCTCGTTGCCGACTTCGTCAAATCGCTCTGACCTTGGGGAAAAAAATGCCGTAAACACCGCGCATTGACGCTCGTATCTTTCTGGTCGTAGCAGAGAGCTCGCGCGAACGGCTTTCCATACACGACACCGGCCAACTGGCATAAGTGATACTGCTACTGAAATTGAACTATTATTAACCGTAATCAAAATACGGCACATACGTACCAGTCTATATTCGTCCGTCGCGACGGGGCTGACGAGGCAGCGGTGCCGACGGCTGGGCGTTCGTCTGTTGTGGCTATCGCGGAATGGTCGCTTTCCCGTCCACCGCGTATCCCACAACTCTTGCCGCTCGTGCACTTAGAAGCATTGAGCTGTGAGGTTGTTAAATGCAAGCCCGAGCTCCTCGGCGAGAGTTTTGTTCTCCGGATCAGGCGATTCCATGACTAGGGCTGCGGGTGCACTAGGTTTTACTAGTATTTTTAAAATGGCCGCCGTCTCGATCGACTCCCGCGTGTGGGTGCTATATGGAGTCGACATACTAAGTATCTGTTTCATGGACCGGCTCTATGACGCCATTGTACACGTCACGGAATGTTCAATTTTAGCGGGAGATTTAAAATTTTGGCTTAAATTGCCTTATTTATCAGTGAATAAAAGCATCATTTGCTTCCGGGAAAGCGCTTGGGGTACTATGAAACACCTAATCTTTCGAATAAAACAAACTTTTGTTTTCTCTTCATGGCTCCTTTAACGTGCGCCGAAATTTCGTACACACGCGAGTTTTTGCTTTTCATCAGAACAGCGGCCGCCGCGGACCGTAATCGAACCCGCGTCCTCGTGCTCAGCACCACAACGCCTGAGCCACCGCGGCGGGTGTGTAAGTTTAGTCCCCCCGCACAGGTAAGTTTAGTCATCAACACCGAACCCATTCACCAGTGTGAACGACACAGTCAGGACAGATAACCAGCGTAAAACCCAAGTGCTAATAAACCGCTGCAACGGCGAGTCGATGAGCGCGTTTGAGCACGGCTGAACCGCGGTTAGTGCATGTGCATACAGGAAGTGGAGAGGCGTGGCAGCATGCACCCCTTGTGTTTGTCGCCGCGCTTTCAGCGCTAAAAAAAACCATGAAGGCTGCTCCAAACCCATGCCCACGGACCCACGACACACGGGGGCTTTGTTAAAATGGCAAGGTCACGTTATTCCCGGAGGGGTTACCTGCAGGCGGAGGGTTACAGATCAGGCGGATGAACCGACCCTCGAGCTAATTGGAGCAGACAAAACTAATTGCCCGCCATCCCGTCCTGCGAACGTGAATGTCCAGCGAAGCTGTATCAAACACTACACATGCTGATGGAGGGGTATGTTTTATTATTACTTTAGAGTAATGGTAGTGATGATGGCTTTGTGGTCGCTGTGGTAGAGCGTGCTTGGTTCCGCGACCATTTTCGCGACATTCTTGGCCAAGACCAAATCCAAACACGATCTATTCGGCATGGTTGGTTGATTGGGGTTATTGTAGCGTTTCAGTCCAAAGTTATCCCTGTCAAGCGACAAGAACCAGTCCTTGTTGGAGGGTTTCACAATGCCAATATTGAAATCATCGACGATAACCAATGGTGTGATTGTTTCGTGTCTTACCCTGCCAAGTTTTTTTTTTTTTTTTCGGATAAAGTTCTCAATGTCTGTTTTGGATGTTCCAAGGCTGATATAAACTGTGAAAATTAGCATTTTACCACAATTCTTTACACATCGGCACAGTCGGTGATGTCTTGCTGTAAGATTCGGGACAACAGTACGTATGGTTCAAAAGTCAAATGTTCCTTTGCATAGATTGCTACACCAGATGTTCTTTCCTTAGGGCGCTTTGCACGCGTGATGCCAGTGTGCCCGGTGACTTCGATGCGTTCGCCCGACCATGTTTCAGCGAATCACTGAAGTTGTACATTTTTGACGATGAAATCACGTGCAACATCGAGGGATTGTGTACCGAGGCACCGCACACCGAGAGCAGCAAGTGCAAGCGTGTGCGGCTCGCCGAGTGTGGTCTTGCATCGTTTCGTGACCATTGGGGGGTGATGATTTCCAAGTCGCCTAAAATCATCGTGTAGCACGTAGCGGTTCGCAGCTATGGCTCAGAGGTACAGCACTCGCCACGTAAGCACTCGTTTCGTATGCCTGAGGTACCGGGTTCGAATCCACGTACCGCCGGACACCCACCGGTTTTTCCTTCACTTATCCCACTATCGTCGTCATCAGCAGTGAAAGTTGGCTTTTCTGCAGTGCGTTTTGTGCTTACACCACAGAATTTTCCGACCAACGAGATGTAAGCTTCGCTGTAAAAAAAAAAAAAAAGCGCTCTCTGCAATGCCATACACAGCATCACCGTAGGGCACACAACAGAGGCCATAGTTTACCTGGTGGCACATATACTAGGCACGACACTGACAGTCCCAAAGAATCCCAAATTCGAGATTACATACGCTCAAGTCTGTGCACCCCACGCAACGGTATACGCGGGCATTTCACGGTGTATAGCCTCAAACCACGCTCACCAAAAAAAAAAGGAAAACAAGGCGACCCAGCCAAATTTAATGCGGTGATGAAAGCGGGATAAAATAAAATGCCGTGGTTGGAATGAGGTTAAACTTAGTCTGTCGAGCGATATCTCGGGTTTCGCGATGACAGCCCGCAGTGAAGGCGCACACAATGGCAACCGCAAGACAAAACGCACCCGCTGCTCAGCGCAGTCGGTGCGAACGCGCAGTGTACTTGGATTCACCCAGTGCCTCGATGTACCATTTCCAGGTGGCACGCACGCCCTTACTTTTAACCCATATCTCCTTCTCCGCGACCCCCCTCCCCCCTTTTGTAACTTAACAATCGATTATACGCTTTCACTGCGCAACCACACAATGCGCTGGCTTGACCTTGGCTCCGAGCTTGAAGGTTAGATTGACGCTGCGAGGCGTTTCCTGGGCTCGTACCTGGAGTAATAGAGCTTCCGCTTCAAACGAATTTGGTGAACTTGACTCCCTGTTTTCACTAGGCGGAATATTTTTTTCTCCCTCTTATCGCGTTTGAAAAATTGGATGACATTAAATATAGTTTGGTATCTGAAACCAATGCTCCAAAATATTCCTATCAAATGTTTACTCGTGAATATTTCTTGTTTTTCCGTAAAACACACACACACGCGCACACACACACACACACACACACACACATACACACACATATATATACACAAAATTGCTTTGCATCTATGTCTCTTGCGAGCAGCACCAATAGCAGCAAAGTGAGAGCTTATCTACCGCCAGTTGGAGTTAGTCGTTATTATGCCACGCACACCTGGCTTCCGCTCAGGCCTGATAACTTTTTGCCGCCCTAAGCTACAAATAGAGCGATAGCCTTCACGCTACGAGCGCACCTGGCCTGCCTTGTCGTTCTTAAAATATTGGCAGCGCAAAGCGAGCAAGGACGGACTGCACAATGCAGACAGGACGACCGCTCGTCCTGCCTGTTTCCATATAACAACTAAAAGCATCCAACTAGCACAGCTTCCCTGCAACACATTATCGTTCTTTTTATAGCGTTGGCTGTCACAGGTAAGAAGTCGGCTGTTTATAACGTCTATGCCACTGAATTGAAAATGCTGCCAGCGTTCCGTAAGCATGCTCGGTTTGTAGACGCACAGATGGCGCATGCTGCCTGTCACCTTGTGACCCTGTTTTGCCTCTACAGATCTTTAACCTTGGCTGTTGTAGATGCCGGCTGCCCATCGCGTCCTCGCCACTATCAACATCCCAGGTCACGGGGCTCGCCTGTAAAGGGGGCTACATAGCAAAAACACTCATGCTGCGGTGAAGACAGAAAAACGGAGTTTCCACCAAGAGAAACTATTAAGAGTGTTGGCTGACAATTTTGCCGATAGCTAGAGGCCGGATTTTTAGGCTCTAAAACGGCGCGTTTCAGGCGCCAAAAATAGGCCGGCAAAACAACGTTTTAACCCCCCAACGTCGTAAATACAGGCGCCATAATTTTTACACAAATGCAAAAAATTTCAAACGAAGACGTGCGCGACCTGTATCTACGACCGTAAAGCCAAAAATGTTGTTATGACGGCACAAAGGCGCCAACGGTTGAACATAGCCGTTCAAATGTCCCATAAAACTGTTAGAATAATGACGATTTATTTGCTTAATTAAACAAGCGCACTGCTCGCGTTCATGTTCTATGGCCACTGCCGCTTGCTCGAGCGTCTGGTATAGTGAAACAGGCATGAAAAAGAATTCTTGAGAGCTGGGAATACTGATTGTCTGCCTGACTCAATTTTAATTACGACACAACAAAAAACAGGCACAAATAATAAACGCAAGCGAGACGACGATTTATCAAGAAATTAACATGCTGTACATGATGGCTCTTAGGTAAAACTCCGGCAGCTTTCTCATATACACTGATATTATCCGAATTGTTTAGGCAAGAAGTCCCATCAATGCCAAATACACTTCCCCGCATTTGGAGAGCACTTTTAAAAAAAGCCGAACAGATTTTTGATGGGAAAGCTCGTTTTAGAGCCCATTGGCAGCGTGAATTTTGAGACGTAAGAAAATTCATCGCCGTTGGCTCTTCAATATAGGAATGATCTGCTAACAAAGGCGTGTTCGATGCTCAATCGTGGAGTTAAAATCAGCGTTTTATTTGAGTATGCTTTTAGAAACGAGGATGCGACTGCCCATGTTTGTAGAAATCTGTTTGGAGAGCACACAGAAAGTAGTCTAAGAACCAATGTGAAAATTGTGGAAACAATAGCAAATTACTGCCACCTCCAGATTCTTGGATTCAAAATTGTGCCTCTTGTCACTGAGAATGAGCGTCCCATTCCACGGCTGCTAGCGGTTGTTTTCGGGAGTTGGTTGAACTAAAGGACTAGGCTGAACGCCATAAAGCTCCGAACAGTCAGTGCTTCTCGATAACAAAGAATAACGATCTCAGAACCCACCCGAAAGTGATACTTATAAGGTTAAATAGTTTTCATATAGGCGCCAATTTTCATAGGCATTTAAGCACAAACGCCAAAACAGGCATTCGTGGGCAGTATAAAAGCACTATAAAAGCCCTTCGTATCCTCTAATTTATGCTCGTATAATATAACGTGGGCCGATAGGAGCGCAAGGAAAAAAATAGGCATTTGCCTAAAATCCGGTCTTTACTGATAACATGTGATAATTGGCACCGGATGAGGCAGAGACTGCGAGGCAAGCCAACACTGGATAATCTCATTACGTTACTGTAATTGTGTGGTCACTTTTTGTCAACGTTCGAGCAAGGATTGTTGTGGGTACACAAAATTGGCCCTGGGCTTGAAGTGTCGGAGCTATATACACGTCGACTATGAAGCACGCCGTAATGTAGCGCTGTGGATTCCTCGAAGAAGCCACCTTCGGTTTTTAACGCCTAGCTGGACTCTTTTGCGCAATCGCTAATCGAAGAGAGAGAGAACGCTGAGGCGTAATTTTGCTTATTGCCTAATGACCCCCCTGCCCTGCTCACTCAGTACCCCCCAATACTCCTGAAGACTGTTAGTCACGATGTTAGCTAAAATAAAGATATTTATCAAAATTTAAGCCCCCTTCGCGCGCATTTGGGCCAAAAATTTTGTTGCCATAGCCGAAGGATGACTGCGATCCCAAGAATTATCCGAAATTCTCGTGATGCTAAGTGCCATAGGCGCAGACTACGGGGAGGAGGGGGGGGGGGGGGGACTCGGGGGCCCCAGCCCCCTCCGGTGTTTCCCGGAGGTGGGGGCAGAGCCTCCCCCTGCACCCTGCCTCCCCCTACTCGCCAAAGTGCCAGTACCAGTGCTATTACCAGTTGAGGTTTCTTTTGAGTTTCCTGTAACCTATCATTTGTGGCGAAAAGCTTACTGCATCATTGTTGGCGACGTGCACGGCTTACTTTTATACTTTCCATTTATTCCTTCAAATCCTTACCATAGAAGGACAATCGCACTAGAAGCACCAGCGATGGTTGCGTCATCGGTTTTTTTATTTGCGGTGCACAAATTCCATTTAAATACTGACACAGGGATAAATCATATTTTTTTTAAAGCGAAGGGCATAGCCTTTATATTTTTTTTTCTAAAGTTAGGGATAGCCTATGCTTAGAAAATGGATATGTTGCTGTATGCTCACCTCACTTCAATTGATTCTTTTATACTCCCAGTATTGTTACTCTTTCCAGTAGGTAATCCTTTCCAGTAGGTGTGAAAAAAAACACTCATGGAAATAAAAAACGGGCCATCTCCACTAAGGTGAAGCCTGGTGAGGGGCGAAGCATGCAGTGTATAAGTCCACTCAAAGATTGTAAGTCTCTCTCTTGCCAGACGGCGCGCGCTGATTGGGCACCTCGGTGGGAGGAGCAATCGCGCGCTTGCTGAGGCGGTGGCGCCCTCTGTTGCGCTGAACGGGATGCCCTATCTGTCCCAGTTTGGGGCAGTGGCAGGGGTTAACGCAAGCGCAGTGCAATGCCCGCGCCTCGCCCTGGGGGCCCGTCCTCGGTGATCAACGAGGCCCCCGGCACCTTACTTCATGACCACCCGAGTGCTTGAGTGTAACAAAAATCAAAACCTGTATACAAACAGCTTCTGACAATTTTGAACCGTTTCATTCATTATACGCTTTTATTTAGACGCGTTAGCACCAGGCGTTGGAAAACGATGGTTGCGTTACTCAGCCGCTCGGCTTCGCCCATAAAAAAAAAAAGCTTTTCTAATATTTACTTAGTGATGAAGACGTTTCGCTAGCATTAAGGTCATAAATATATATAATTCCGTCAGACTGAAAATAAAGCCGCATTTACTCAAAATCAGAATCAGATTATGGGCTTAGCGCGCCGAATTCTACACCCGGACTTGAGGCGCGCCGTAGTGGAGGGCTCCGGATTAATTTGAATTATGTATATATATATAGACGCGTGCGTATGTGCTGCGGACCTGCAACAGTCACCATCAGTGCCTGTCTGTGCTTCTAGCAATAATCTCTGGCGTGACCGTTTCTTGAAGAGACTGCTCTTACCCGCCTCTCGCTTATATATATATATATATATATATCCGATGCCAACCCTTATATATATATATATATATATATATATATATATATATATATATTATTTTAAGCCCCTTCTTTTTTTTTTACCATCGCGAAGCCCGAAATAACGGGCGGCGCTTATAAATTCGAAAAACCTAAATTACCCCAGTCCCCCATCACTTTTTTTTTTCGCAGGCGTATCTCGACAAGACAGACGCAAAGAATAATGTTTTATTTGGGGAACATTCAAAAGAAAAATAGGTACACACAGCGAACCCACCGCTTACGTATGATACTCATTCACCCTCACTACCATTCGACTTATACCGCTTGGGCCGCTGCTTTCAGTATCCCCCAGCCGGTCGTCTTCTGTTCTGTTAAGTGGTTTTTAATTGAAAACTTCATAAATGACTTAGCCACAACGTCAACTCGGACCCTTTCCCACGCGTCTGAAATCCACCACCCTTAGGGGGTCTTAGATTCGCATGCAAACGTTTTAGATGCGACGCTGAGAGATCTCTTGTCGGTGGCCCTGTCCTTCCTGCGTGCATCCGTCGTCGGCGTCCGCACTCTCCTCCACCCCCTCTCCTCTCCGATAGCGAACACTCTTCGCGAGGGGCATTGGATTGATTCGATTGCTTGGCTTGGATTGGATTAAAGTGGATTGTGTTGCGTCATAGCCGCGGCCCAGTGAGAGCGAACACTATCTCTCAACATCTGCGGGTGTGCGGCCCAGCGCGCTCTCACTCCGCCGGTGGGCGGCGCTGCGCGCGGTGCTGCGCATGTGCAGTACTCTCTCTCTCCGCGGTCTCCTCTCCTTCGGGCGCGCTGCGCATATAACCGGTGTGCCGCTCTCCGGCGCCTTTCGGTCGACGGTTGCTCTCCGCTTGCGCTTGAACCCCCCTCAGCGTCGCATCACACCAGGGTTCCCCGCGAGGGGAGGTGGGCATAATTTTTTCCAATTTTCTTTTCCCGAAATTAGGGGAGGGTGCTTAGAATCGGGGGTGCTTAGAGTCGCAAAAATACTGTATATATGTCCCTCACCCCTCCGCCCCAGAAAATGAAAACTTCCCGCCTATGCTAAGTTCTCTTTGCGACGGCAGTCACGATAGCCTAAAAATGGCATTAACAGCTGACGCTGTGTTAAATAATAAATTGATTAATAAGTCAAAAAAAAAACTCCCACCTCCCCTCGCGGAACCCCTGTGAGATGCGACGCATAGGCGGAGCGGCGAAGGGAACGCGTTTTATAGCGCGCATACGTTGAGGGGACTGCGTAAGCTGGTCCCAGTCGATGACGACGTTGGCGTACTTGTAAAAGCGGCGTGGACTCTAGGTGTTTGAGCAAAGCGTGGATGTTGCTTCGCCGGAGAACGGCACACCGGTTATAGCGCAGCGCGCCGAAGGAGAGGAAACCGCGGAAACCTCATATGTAGGCGCAAACCTCATATGTATCATCAAACGCGATAAGTGACCGTCGTCTGCGTCGATACAATCGGTACCAAAAGTCACGTGACTTCAGCTGCGTGAACTGCGCAGTGGAAGACCGCGGCCGGTGGCGCTGGGTCCATTGCTCGAATTTCGGATCCGTACACATAAGCAGTTTGTCAACCGAAGCGTGTCAACCGAAAATTTTACACCATTCAATGAAACAGAGATACCGGCTTATTGGTGTAAGTTTATGGCTGTAAAATGCCGTACAAAGAACGGGTACAGCGACGGTTCATCGATGGCATTTCACTAGCCCATTCGATGCATAGAAGTTATGAACTTCAAATACTGGGAACGCCGGAAACTAGTATAGTTCTCAGCAAAATTTATACACGTTCCCCGTACAAGCATCCATGCCATGCACGCGCAGAATTCCAAGTTCAGCACTACAGAGAGTCAAGAATTTCGGCCCGCGGAATGAAATTTCGTGATAAGCGGGCAGTCAAGCGTTGAAAACTAGAACTATCCACGAGAGCGCTCTTTTTTTTTTTTTTTTTTTTGTAGGGTTTAACGCGCCGACGCAGCGCAGGCGATGAGGCGCACCGTAGTGGAGGGCTCCGGATTAATTTTGACCACCTGGGGATCTTTAACGTGCGCCGAAATCTCGTACACACGGGCGTTTTCGCTTTTCGCCTCCATCAGAAAAGCGGCCGCCGCGGCCGGGAATCGAACCCGCGTCCTCGTGCTCAGCAGCACAACGCCTTAACCACTGAGCCACCGCGGCGGGTCACAGAGCACTCTGAAGTCACCGCTCACTGACCATGGACAAGGTCTGCCCTAATAGCTTTAGGCAAGGTATTCAAGAGGAGGTTCTTAAGACACTTGATTGGGAGAATTCACGGATAAAAGGAGATTATTTAAGGCACTTGAACGTGCGCGCACATTGTCTCGCTCAGGGAGCGTGGAGAGCACCCGTGAAAATGCTTAGGGAACTACACTCACAAAGCGCCTTAGGGTTACTAACGAATGCGAAGAAATCAAAAGTAATGTCAAGAAGACATACGGAATGCCTCACCTTCAGCCTAAATGTAATCCTTGGAGAGCTGCACGAATGTAAACGTCTTGGACAAGTTGGCAGAACTGATCCACAATACGAGAAAGAAATACGCGTAGAATTAGTATGGGCGGGGGGGCGTTCGGCAAGCAATCTCAAATATTGAACAGCGACTACCTCTGCAACTGAAACATTGCAAATGGTATACACAACAAGTGACTACTTCCTGTGATGACTTACGGGGCAGAACCTTGGCCCCCTTGCTAGATAGAACACCTTGAAATAAACCTTAGGTAAGCCAAACGAGCCACGGAAAAAAAATAAGATGATAGGAATTACTTCTTAGAGATACCAAACGAGCGTCTTGGATTGATTGATTGATAGGCTTTAATGAGAAAGAGGCAAGAAGCACTGGCGGGGAAAAGGGAATAAGGGGTGGGGGTGGGGAGAGGGCTTACAGATTATTGAAAGGTGATAGTATTCAGTTCTTGGGTAGTGCTCTTGAGTTTTAAAAAAAAAAACACATTGAAGGGCAGTACAGTGAATGTACACAAACTGGGCAACAGTTGCAGATCTTCCAGAGGATGCACTGAAGAAGGGACCGGCGTTGACGTAGACGATTGAGTTTGAAAGAAAAGAAAAACACACTGAAGGGAACTACTGTGAGTGCGCACAAGCTGGACAACAGTTAGAGTGCTTCAAAAGGGCAGACTGAAGAAGGGATCGTCGTTCGCATATCGTCTTGGATAAAAGAAACAAATATATAGCTCAAATAGAGAGGAAGAAGTTGACTTGGGGTGGGCATGTAATGCGTGTAACTGACGGCAGGTGGACCCATGCATTCGGGCATCGCAAGATGAAAGTGGTTGGAAGTCTGTGGAGGGGCCCTCGTCCTGCCGGGGGCATAACTTATGACGATGATGATGATTAGCGTGAGGAAGGTATCCAATATCTGCTTCCTGCCCTCTCACGTCAGGTTGCGTGATGAACGTTTTTAGCAGTTGGCGCCACCCGTTAGTACCTGTTCATTCGTAGTCCGCTGCGTCATTGGAAGCTCATAAACTAAACTTAAAAGCGGCAAAGCACTCCAGCGGGCAAAGTAGAAGAGGTTACAGACACAGACTCCGATAAGCAACAGTTGACCTGGTCGGGAAATATTCAATATGTCGACACCCTTCTGTCCTGTGGCCGATCTTATAGTGGCCAGACAGGGCGCCCCCTGTCCTGTGGACGATACTATAGTGGTTATGCAGGGCGGTGTGAACCGGCTGAGGGAAGGAAGGAATTAAATAGGCTCTAGCGTTTTCAAAGCACCTTTACTCCAGCGCACCTTTTCTTTTTCTTTTTTGGAAGCTGTGGCCTATAAGCATCACCCTATTTGGACACCAGGATCTTGCAGCTCCCGATTTCCAGAGCGGGTGGCGCAGACCACCAGCGTGTCAATGTGCATTGCCACGCTGGAGTCAGCCATACTCACCTCCCAGGACGACGCAGTAAGGTTGGAGCAACGGGTCAATTATATGTGTCGTTCCCGAGCCCATAACGCATGGTATATGTTGGGTCATCGCCCGCTGGAGGAGCAAAAAAGCGCGCAAACTCACTCGAATCTCGAGTGGGCAGCACGCTCGCTCTTTCGTATTCATACTTGCGAGTGTAAGCCGAAATTCGAAGACTGCGGTATCTCGGAACAGTACAGAGATAAGCGCACACGCGCAATTTGCAAAGCGTTCTACGCCCATATATCACAGAAACTACCTGCGTAAGCACGCCTACTTACTGGAAGAAGAAGTAGCTCACTTGGAAAGATTATTAGGAGCTCTTGTTTTATCGACACCATCCCTGACTAAGTGAGCTAATTTTTTTTTTTTTTTTGCCTTTTTCGGTTTTGACGGTAGTCGCGTACAGCTAATATGCACGGATGATCAGCCTCTCTTAGTTCACCTACATTATATTCAGTCTTTCCCAGTGAAATGAAGAGTTGTTAGTAAGCGCCTATGTCGGTCGCAGTTTCACCTCGACCCGTTTAAAGCGTTGTTACGCTTTGACATGTACCACTCCGGCCTACTTCGAACCATCTTGCATCGCACAACATGGCAAGCACACTGTAATGAACAGACAGACGACAAACTACACATAATAAATTCACTCTATACTGCACCGACACACGCAACAGACACAATGAAGTTACCCAGGCTCGATGTATACGGATGGGCCACACACATGCAACACACTCCCACCCGCTCATGGGATGTCCAAGACCATAGCAGGTGTGGAGACGGCCTATCCGTGATCCGGCCACGTGCTACTTCAATGCAAAGCACTCCACACAACACGACAGAAACACTTCGCCGAACTCTACAGACAACACAGCCCACCACACACAGCGTTTTTCCTGTCTGACGATCCCATGGTTTCCGACAAGCGTGTTTTTAACTATTTAGCAAAAGTTAAATTTTTAGACCTAATTTCATACCATGCATAATCACAACCTGGCCTTCTACACCAGCCATCCTCATTGCCTTTGACTCATTTTAATCGTGTTCTTGCTCACTGATTTTAGCGTTTACGCCTTCATTTCTCATATATAACGATTGTTTTAGCACTCTTTGCCCCAGTTGGCCTTGCACCATAAAAATTCAACCATCATCACCATCGTCGTCGTCATCGTCGGCAACCATCTTGCATCAAATACTGTAAGACTTGGCAATACAGCCAACATGCGCTGAATATAAATATGCGGGAAGAAGATTGCCCGACATATGTACAGTCTTTGTAAAAATTTTCTAGTCTTCGCCAAAAGTGCATAGGCAACAAAAAAAAAATCAAAGTACAAGCTTACCTCGCAAGCGAGGCTGAAACGTTTTAGGTCACAAAGCTGGATAAAACGCCTTTCTTTCTTACTGTCACAAAATAATTCGGTTTCAGTTAAACGTTAAACCTTTGCTTTGAATTCTCTGTGGACCAGAAACCTTGGACATGGCCTAGAAAATTTCGGCAAACTCTGTACGTAATGAATGAACTCAAAGTCTTATAGCTTCCTAGCTAAAGAAGTTCGCTGAAATGAAAACGTGAGTCAAAGCTAAGCTCGTTTAGGTTGAGAATCGTCTGCATCGAATCAAGTTCCATTCAGGCGGAGTTCAGTGTTTGTTCCGGTGCTTTTTTTTTTTTTTTTTTGCATACGACGTTCTTCTTGTAAGTCTTCTGATACCAAGTCACTGCATTCTTAATCCACTTTATGCGGAGCACTCAATTCTCGAACGAAGCTACCCGCACTCAAACGGCGCATATAATGCATGTAACATGATTTATGCGAGATCTTCTACGTAACCTGAACAAGAGAAAAAAAAAAGCATTGAAGAACTCTGCCTGAACCAAAGACTAGAGTAAGGCATGTTAAATGTTACGGCAAAAGAAAAAGAAACTTGATAGTCCTAAGGGTGCCAGGACCATGCGACATTTTTTTTTTAAGATTTTGATTAATAAATGAGTCGGTAATGGTACAATTGTTCCCTCTTAACAAGCGAGTCCAGTCGACTACAACGTTGTACAGTGCAGTAAAATGTGTCGAAAATGTAAGTCTTTGCGCGCGAGATTTCACTTGCAAAAGTAAGCCCTCGCCCTCTATGCAGACTGTTTAAGGCGAAGCTAGAACATGCGGCCGGCGTTTAACCGTGTGTTCATTAAAGTCTTTCTTACTGCTCACTGTTCACAGGGATACTCCTTTTTGTCTACTTCGATGCGCCGTTCCCACTCACCAGTGTCGCCGGGTGCGAGAGTGTAATTACGCCATCTATAAGCCTATAGTTAATCTCTCCCCCCTCACTCCTAACTTCTCTCAAAACAGGGTTTTTTTTTGTTTTTTTTTTTATATAATGCGCATGTGGTTGCGCCGGAGGAGTTTTCCGCGTACAAGAGACCACTGTATTTTTATTTCGCCCAGACAAATACAGCTTCGCTTTAAACATAAATAAATGTGGCCTGCTGCACGCTCCGTTGCGAAATATTCTACAGTTACGAAGTTTTCGCAGCAACTGTTACGTTCGCCGTCTCATTTAAGCACCACAACTTTTGTGACTGAATATTTTCGGTTCAGTTCCCTCGTCCACATTTTTTTTTTAACTACTCAGAAATGAAGTTTGTTCGTCATCACACAAACTGTGCAAGTGGGCGAGGATTGTCCACGCCACCCCGGGTGATAACTATTTACCTTGCTGTTGAAAAGACTAAGCAATCCCAGCATTTACCTTTGTTCCAAGTTACCTGAAACACCCTGAATGCGACCTTAGATATAGGCACTCATATGCAGCCACGGTTTACCATGAGCGGACGCAAATAGCTAGGGGCCACATGTGGAGCGGCTAGGCCATACATGGCGCCAGATACAGCCACAGATGTCGAAGCTAGCTGCGCTTATTTACCCTCGGAAAGCCAGCTGAGGTTCTGCGCCTCAGTAATTTTTTGCCACGGCCGTTTCTAATACAGCGAACGCCGAATGCGCCGGTGAGGTGCTACTGCTACAGCGCCAAACAACGGCACTCCAAATGGCAGTTCCGACTGGTTATCCCACCCTTACTCCTACTGGTCGTTAAAACTCTCCAAACGTGCTGTGCACGAGCACGAGCGATTGCGAGCCAGAGGTGATCGCCGAAAGCAACGCCTACAGCAGTTGGCTAATTAACTGAGCTGGCGCAAGTGAAACTACAGACCTTCGTTTAACGAAGTCCCCGAAACAGGAACTTCACTTCGTTATAAGCAATCCTTCGTTGTAAGCGGAGATGATTTTACACTGCTGTGGCAACCATGAAAAACTTCGAATAAAGCGAGTTTTCAAATTAAGCGATTTCGTTACAACGATGTATGTAGCGCCTCTACTGCGTTCGCCTACGATTCCTTTTCGCAAAAAGGCCACCGTGCAGGGCTGAATGCAACAGCGCTAAATGGTCCAACGGCCAAGCTTTGCCGTCGAGAACGTTCACGGGCTCGCTTCCCATCACGTACAGGCCGCCCAGTGGAGAGCACGAGTAGGAAGGATTAGGGGTTTCAATTACGACACCCCGCCAAGGCGGTCTCGGAAGGAAGGCTAGAAGCTCTCCGTGAGCATCTCGACTAGGGACGCATCCTCCGGCGTGCTCTTATTATTTTTTCCTGGGATCACTTTTACGGGCTTGTTTATGAACGATCCGCACGGCCGTAAAGCCATCCAGGGGCAGAGCAGCGGAGCGCTGAAGTCACGTTCACGGCGAGCAACTTGTTTACATAACGACCACGCATGCAGCTCCACAGATGACGGCGTCCGCGCCCGCTGCGCTAACACCCTCTGGAAATATGTGCACCCTCATCCAGAGAGAAAGAGAGAGGGGGGGGGGGGGGGAGGGAGACGCACGAACGTCTTATCTGTGGATGCCTGTGGGGTCGTAGAGACAGAATTCTTCCAGCCTAAAGACAATTCACGCCTGCATTCTCCTTTTCTTGGGCAGGATACGGCACGTGGCGTGGCGGCGTGAACGTGCAAACCTGCAAGCCTTGACCAAAGTATTTGGCGCCGAAAATGCCAACGCCACAGCGCTGAGCGGCCTTCTGGAGAACACGTAACAGCCTAAGAAGATAAAGAATCCCAGCTACATTTTTTTTTTCGTTTGCTGTTGAGAACGACGACGTGGATTCTATCCCGACCGCAAAGGCCGTTTCTTATGATATAGGAGCACACTAAACGTCCCTCGGGCCCTCAGTCAAAACTAATGCGTAGACCTCCACTACGGAACACCGCACATACCAAGTGTAGAGCTTCGGCACGCAAAACTCCCAATTTGAATTTGATTTGAACTTTATATTGTTGCTGAGGAGGACACGTGGAATCCTGTGAAGTGCATCTTTTTGAGAATGTTTTGAAATTCGGGAACACAGTTTTCTTTCGCTTGCATCGCTCCAAGAAACCTTCGAACATTCGGTGCTAACTTTTTCGACGAGCAGAGCGGGCAGGAGCTAATTACATCGGCTCTTTTCACAAGTTTCGGGCGCGCAGAATTGTAACAGTAACAAGGTTTTCTCTTTTTTTTTTTTTTTCCCCTTTCCGAGCAGCCTCCTGGTGAGCTCATGGCGAGGACGAAGTCGGTTGCACAGGCGCTCTTGGAAGGAGCACAATCTGAGGCGAGCGGGCGTTGGCTTCCAGGCCGCTCGTCATTATAACTCGTGTGGTTGTACGCCCGCGTTTGCAAGCTGCCGCCCAGAACTGCGAAGGCGCAATAACCCTTTCACAGGCGATATGCACACACCAGGCGCGAACGAACTGTATGCTTGGTTGCAACTGCGTCAGCTTTTACGCACGAAGAGCTGCTCTATCTGGGAAATCGGTGTCAGTGACATTCCACGCATGTCTGCTTGCCCTGGAATATTTTAAGCCCGTGACTTTAAATGATGCTTGAGAATTTAATGAACTCTTTTTTTTTCCTTTTTTTTTTCTTGGGCTCTTGCCCTCTGCGCCATATTTTTTGTTACAACTTGGGTATGCCACTGACTTTCAACGTTATCATTATGCTCAATAACGAGAAGAATTATGCCTAACATTAGGCCTGATATTCGAGTTCTGTAATCGACATGATTTCACAGCGCTGGGAACGAGGATATACAGAAGAAAGGAGCCAGGATAGCGCTTGTCCTACGTTCTTCCTTCTGTCCTCGTCTTCTGTGCTGTGAAATCTTGTCGACAATGAATCACTGACTCGCTCAAGCTTCCCCTCCATCACCTGTTATAGCGTTCGGACGTCGGCGTCCTCATGTTTTTTGTTGAAACGTTATAGTTATAACCTTATAATTTCTTAGCGTTAGCGTTAAGATGACAGCGATAGACGGAAAGAACGACGAGAAGGGATAAAAAGTCGAGGTGAATTAAAATTACCACCACACACACCTTGGGCAAGAATGCGCACCATGCAATGTTCATAAACGAGAAGAAATAACATTCTATCATAAAAAAGTGTTACCAACGAAGCCGGTCATATCGGGGAATATTTACGTGCTAAAAATATAAACGTGCTAAGAAGCTGGTGCGTTTTCCCTATCAGCAGCACAAATTAGAAGCCGCGGCCGCACACTCCTGGTAAAGGAGGAGAGGCCACAGCGAAAGTAGTATCGAAAGCTGCGACGGTGTACTGTCATGGCTAAGGTGTGCACGCTTAGGCTTCAATGCGCAACATACTTTGCCGAGTACCCCTACAGCGATGACCGTGCAACGCCTTCCATTTCCACAAAAATACTGATTTGGCGAAAGTAACACCTGTAGTTGTTATAATAGCGTAAATGGAGATAATTTGTCGAACAGAATTTTGAAAAAAAAAAGTAATAAGAGAAGAAAAAAATAAAATGTTCACATAAACGATCTGACAAAACCAAAATAATGCATCTTATAGATCTACCTTAAAACCGAATAAACGAAAAAAAGTCCGCGAAAGAACGTTGTAAATACGTATAAAAACAGCGTAAATGGACCAACTCTGCAATACGCGTTGCTTCTCCGGAAACAAAATACACAATTAGCGAAGGCAATTTGTCTATATAATGGTTATGCTCACATCATTGGCAAAAAGAAACAAAATAAAACTTAGAATGGATAAAATAATCCAAAGTCTTTCGCTACTCCTAGCCATACTTGGCTGTAAAGAACTTTCACTCTAGAGAAGCGGCATAAGAATGCAACGTATTAGTAAACAGTTCTGTGAATTTCTGCAGATTTTTTTTGTAATTAAATCGACTCTGCTTGAAAGTACCGAAACTTTCGCCCCCTCAGCCGCGGAAATCAGTGTTCTCTGTGTTGGCATACGTCTGTACGCTATCTCTTTTTTTCCCTGGGAGGTGGTGGTGGTGGTGGGGGGAAGGGGGGGACTGTTCTACTGGACTCGTATAACGGGTGTTTCTGATTTATCTTTCTTGGGCCAATCAAACGGTGTATGGACGAAAGGGGAAAAACCTATTTATGCACGCTCAGAAAGGTTTGTAGAATTGTGGGAAGAATGAGAGAGAGAGAGAGAGAGAGAGAGAGAGAGAGAGAGAGAGAGAGAGAGAGAGAGAGAGAGAGAGAGAGAGAGAGAGAGAGAGAGAGAGAGAGAGAGAGAGAGAGAGAGAGAGAGAGAGAGAGAGAGAGAGAGAGAGAGAGAGATCTAATGAAACTGGCGATGTCAGCCGGGGGCTAAGCTGCCTGGCTTGCTACGCCAGATGAATGCGGTGGCGATGATTATATGAGAAGGAACAAATATGATTTACTATTTACAAGGTCTGGTCAAGACCTGTGTCCTTTGGCTACGCCAATAAGGCTTTTGTAGCACGAGAGGCACGTTTGTTAACTACTTCAAGGACCTAATACGTCCCTCAGTTCTAGTCCTACGGATAGACTAGGGTACACTCTGTATGTACTTGGTCCCTTCTCCTGATGCCGCATTCAAGAAAAGATGCAATATGCATATGTGCGATGAAACGGATTGCAGTTCTCGCGGCGCCTATCATAGATCCTCTCAGGCAACGATGCCAGGAGAAGCGCACTCACGGTCGGCCATGCGCAGCTGCTACGAGCGAGTGTGCCGTGACTGACGTGTCACGTGGAAGGGCGGCGAAGTGGTCGCACGTGTTCTCAAACAGAAACTACGATGATGTTCAGAAAGAGCCAGGGGCTTCTCGGATTCCACGATCATTGCAGCGCGTTGTGAAGAGCGCTTATAATTGCAGGTTGCGACCAAGGTACTACTTAGACCTGTGCTCTTTTTTTTTCTTTTTCTTTTTTTCCAGAGCTGATGGAGCGTGGCTACCGACCAGCGTTACCGATAGGACCAGCAGCACCGACCGCCGCACGGGAAAACTCGCAACTTTCGGGGGAACTTCGGTGTTGAGGAAAAATTCGCCGTGGATTCGAACCTGCAGCCTGTCTAGAGTAGTGAACTGGGCCAATCGGGAGGCTAAACGAAGACCGTAGCGGAAGAAACGAAACTTGGTCCTGCTAGGCTGTTCCACGCCAGAACCGCTGCGTGTATATATACCCGGGGATCCAACAAACGAGCTAACCAGGAGGTTATCTGAGTCACCTGGTAAGACCATCTTGGTTAGCTCAACTGGAACAAGCGCCGGCCGATAAGCTGGTAACTGAACAATCCCGAGACCAGCCGGAGCCCGCCTCTGCAAACTTGTGGCGGATATTCGTATCCAGGGATTTATACCCCCCCCTACCCCCCCCCCCCCCCCAAAAAAAAAAAAAAAAGATTCCACAGGCCATAGCCACGAGCACCCCGCCCAGGCAGTCATATACCCCAACCCCCAACAGCCCCTCCCCCCAGAAGAATTTCGACACCCTCAAAAATCAAAATTCTGGGTAAACCCCTGTCCGTGTCTTCCGGTTGGTAGAGCGAGCGCCCAGACGCGGTCATTCCAGGTTCGGATAATGATTGAGCAGATGAGCTGGCCGTTTAAAGAAGCATTGCCTAATACCCCTTTGCAGGCAGGCATGTGCCGATGTCGACGAGCTTGATGTTGGTTGGTTGGTTGCCTCATACCGCAGGGCATCTACGCTCGTGTGGCTCAATATGTGGGCGTGAAAGCGTCGTCGTCCTTGTCACCGGTGCCTTTCTCTTCTTCTCCCCGCTACTATGACCTCGGCCGATCGCCCTTCTTGGGCCTATAAGCCAACCGCTCTTTGTGGAGTGCATGTCCTCTAGCTCATATGAAAGCCAGCGTTTGATATAGTGTGGTAATAACCACAACAAATTTCTAAATAAACTGGCGCAAATATTTTTAATTTGGCACCAGAATTCCTCAGATCTGAAGGTGGTGTCATGTAGTGTCTCAACGCGGCACTAACATACAAACAGCTCCGTTTCAGTTTCAAAGCGAGAATAAAAAACCACGTAACCACATAAGAGGATAGGAAAGACTGCACTTTATTACTGTTTTAGCTGGGACAGGTGAAGAAACACATAACATTACTTCATCTCACGTATGTTGTTGCGCAGACCTTGTGCGCAGCTCACTGCCATAGTTGCCAGCACTCGTTTTGGAAGCATACTTGAGGCTGGTAGATCTAAAAAATTCCGCTTTCAAACGTCTCAGGGCCCTACAAGCGAAAATGTTCCGTTTCAAGTTGTTTTTCAAGCGTTGTATTTCATTTGGGATGGCGAGGATGTACTCCACAAAATTTGGTGGACTGCTCCCTGCAATGTTAAACAACCTTAACGATAAGAATAACCGCGGCCGCTCGATGGCATAACGAAGTGGCAAGCAACTCCTAACTCGTTGTACGCCGAGCTGCGGCTATATATACTGTTTGACGAACTTATACGTCAAAACATAACGTTAGGCCTACGGTAGGCCTAACGTCAGGCCACGCATACCCGAGTCCATCCCCACCCACCCCTTTCCGCTGGGACGCAAGCAGTCCGGCTAGCTTCTTAGCAACGGTGACGCCGTTGCTACGGCGTCATGTTACACCTGCGAAATCCAGGAGGTAGGTTTGCCTGACGCACACCGGCTGCCCACGGGGGTCGAGAGGTCCGCATCGTGATCAAGGCGGTTGTGTGAATTGCCGTTCGCATACGCTGCTTTATGTTCCCGAAGGAAATGTGTTAGGGTGAAACGTAGCGGCAGTAAGCGTACGGGCTATTCAACAAACTATCTAAACGAACAAGGCCACATCGATTTCTCGAGTGCCACGCACGGCGCGGCAACGGCGGGAACCTGCAGCCTCTGCGAAAGAACGTACGACTAAACTTGCGTACCATATATATCCTCGAAGTCCTGCAAGTTATAGCTCCTCAACAGACCACCTTGGAATACGCGGAAGCAAACACGTGCGTCGGCATTTTACAGAGAGCATACCACGACCTTGATCTCGACCAACGGAGAGAACGGATGCTGTTTGATGGACAATGAATCATTCGAGAATGTTGCGTCACCGCCGATGTGTGTGTACGGGCGCAGTACAGGTCAGGCGATCTATATATGCACACGCGGCGTATATCCGGGCCCCGGAATGAAGGCTCAGCGGCCGAAGAGGCTTATGGCTTCTCTGCTGCGGGACGGGCGCACCAGGTATCAGGCGGCTTTCTTTGCATAAGGCCACTTTCGCGTCTTCTAGAGCCGTATTTTGGACGCCGTTACGGCATATGTAGTGCTGTACGTCAGAAAACCACACGCCGTTCCATACGCATATTTCGCCCACACATACACACACGTTCAGCGTCGGCGCTGGCGTAGGCAAAAAAGAAACAGGCGTTGGAGCAGTTCCCAGCCCTTCTGGGCGATGTGCTCCCGCGAAGGACGAACTCGAGCGAAAACAAAAGCATCTCCCCTGTCGGAGCCGCCGAAGCGCGACCGCGGAGCTCGGATGCTTGTCAGGGGACGAGATCTAAGAATGCGAAAAGAGAAACGGGATATCGCACAAGTGCAGAGTGCTGAACGGCGCTCTCGCGGTGGCACCAAACAATGGATGCCGTGCCCCCCCCCCCCCGCCGTCATTTGGAATGCGCTGGCAGCCGGAATCTGCGCTTATTAAAGAGTGCATACACTACTTGGCGCATTACGAGGAGGAAATCTCGAACCATCCGTGAGACAGTTCTGAAACTCCACAGCAAAGACAAATGCAGGCGCGAAGGAAACGCGACACGACCGCGACTCTTCTTACGAAAAAAAAAAAAAGGGGGGGGGGGGGGGGCGCATGAAAGACAAGATTTACAGCGGGGATATAGTTCTTTCAGAGTGAATAACAGCACTTTGATCGCAAAGCTCAGAGCCGTGCGTATATCTTAGAAGGCGGAGGGGGCGCGTCCCATGCCTATAGCTTGAACTAAGAGCGCGTGGTTTCGGATGTAGGTTAGACATCTTACTGCGACGACTAATTTGAAGCGGCTTTTATTTCCTCAAACATGGCCATAGCAAAATGTGGTTAAGCTGATCAGGAAGAAGCCGCCTGGGCGGCTTTCGAGAACTGCAACGCTGTCGTAAACCAGCGTGCGCTGCGATCGAACCTGACCTAACGCAGCACGGATGACGCCATAGCCGCCGCCGTGCAAAGCGGCTAGCATTTGAAGGCGTGCCTTCGCCGTTGCCCAAGGTCCACTGTCCATGTGCTGAGACGATTTCGGCCAGCGAGCAAGTTTTTCGGCAGCGTATGTGTTGCGGCAGTGATTTACAACGTACCAAACGCACATGTCGCACACAGTTTAACGCACTAGCAGCCGACGTCTTCGGAACGCCCTGCGATGCATATTTTTTTTTCTCTCTCTCCCTCTCTCGTCTAATGCACGATTACGGGAGGGACAGATTCCGAAACATAAAATTTCTGAAATTGACGCTAGCCTCAAACTCGCTTTTTCTTTTTTCTTGTCTGCCGTACATGGAAAGAACCAAGACGCTATCCTCCGCGGAAAGCCGCGGGTGTTGCCGGCAGGACCTGAAAAACTAAGCCCGAGAAAAAGGTGGTCGCAGTACCAGGTGATGCCGCCCGCGAGCACGCGAGGTGCGTTCATTTATGCCCGCACTGAAACGGCAGAGTGCGGGCTTCTGACGAGATAGGCAAATCAAACGCGCCCTAACGAACGAAGGTGAGCCGGCCGGACAGCGCATCAGGCGGCAGAGCACCGCAGACGATAGCACGCTGCCTTCGGCTCCGAGTCCTCGCGGGAGCCGGCGAGCGATGCGCCACGATACCATGGCGAAGCGCGGGTGACGTCGGTTCAGGCGCAAAAAAAGCGCCCTTTGCGTACAAGTAGGTGCGAATTTCGAGCACACTTACCCGCTTCTGTTTGGCGTCCTGATGTATTCCCAAATTTTCCAGTATTGATCACACTATAAATAGACTCAACCAGTGCACACAAAACGTCGCCCCTCTCCCAAAAAAGCTTCTGCACACCGCTGAATGATCTCTTGCGACTAGTCATGTGACCTTGCGGTCCAGCCGTTCCCCTCCTGCCATTTGTTGCCGCTGCGGGGCCGACGAATGCGCCACGGTAGGGCGCGACGCGCACGCCCGGTATTGTGCCGCCACCTCCCGCGCACGCCTACAAGCGCGCACAGGGCGTGAACCGCGCCGTTTGCGAGCGCCGCGTACTCCTCGAAAACCGCTGACGACTGCTGCGATTACGGATAATTGCCACCATCATCATCATCGATCACTTGATTCCTAAATACGCGATGATAACAATTTATGATAATAATAATGATAATTTATGATAATTTATGGCCAAACTCTCTGGGAGCACAGTTAGTCACCTGCAGCCCCCTTTATGAGCTTCAGAGATTGCAAGAATGGATTACCGTGGCACCAGCCTTCGTTTTCCCTCTGTGGACCGAAATCACATTTCAGAAACTTTGATAGCTCACTCAGCTGATGGAAGTGTCGATTGCTACAGCTGTAATACATATGTCATTGCCAGCACTGAATAATCGTATCCATGCTTGTGTTATCAGCCGATAAACTTTTTGTCATTTCCTATTTTGGCCATGCACTAATATTCGACCCTGATTTTGATACTGCACCTCAAGCAGTTTCAAATAGCGACACTAACTCCAGTATCAAGACCAAAATATCTAATGACTTGTATGTCTCAGTCTGGTGCTTCCATAACTTGCTATGTAAAGTCCAACAAGTTACGCAGTAAAAAGGCGCAGATAAAGAGAGACTCATAATGACACAGCCAGGTTCACTGCTAAAAAAACTAGATCATAAGCGAGCGCTGAGGTAAACGTTAAACGGTAGACAGGACGTAACCGCAGGAATTACTTGTTCAGTAATATTGTGAACCAGGGGCGGAATTAAGCGTTTTGTCTATTTCATGTGCGTTCCGAAGTGTCCACTTTGAGCATGCCCTGACCGGCTGAGGGAAGATACATGGGATGTGACGCAAGACAGGCAAGGCAGAGCTGCCAGTTTCGGTGAAGCGGTGGTGGCCAAAGGTCTCGCAACTAAGACTACAGTACATCTTGAAATGGACACGAAATGGGCATTTTGGAAATAAACAAAACTGAATTCTGCACGAAAATTATTTGCTGATGTCTAGCAGATGAATGACGAGAACCGGCAATATTACAGACCGAGCAAAACCACAAATAAACACTTGGTTCAGTGAAATCGATCTATTGCACAACCTGCAAATTATATCTTATTACGCCTAACCCTGAATGGCCTGATAACGTGCTTGAATAAATCGAGTTCAAATTTACTAACCTTGAAAGCCTGATAATGTGCTTGAATAAGTCGAGTTTGAATTGAAGAGAGTTGTTTGGAGTGTGCGTGACTGATTAAAAGGGACCACGAAGATAACATACTTCTTCACTCCAACAGAAAGATAGAATTTTCAGAATAACATAATTGCCAGTTTTAATGTAAACTTCAAGCAAATGAGTTATATATTGTGAACTGAAATATAAGAAAGGGCAGCGACTCGCCAGATACTTTTCCACACCTAACTTACGACACGATGCACCCAACACGTGTGATTGGCTAATGTCAACGAAACTAACTCATCACTGAAATAGCTTTGCGGACTTGCAGCTGGAGCTCATAGTGCTCGTACTGAAGAATAACATTACTTTGTGGCAGTGAGGTGGTGAATTACAGGTAAACCTGGATGTAACGAAGTTGATAAAAATTCTGAATTTTTCGTTACACGCAGGTTTCAAGTTAAGGCTCCCGTAAATGAAGCAGAAACTAAATCAAAATGCTAGACATCATAGATAGTGAACTCTCCCTCAAAGAATTTATTTCAAAGTGAAAAAAATGCGTGCTCTGCACCTTCTACTTTCCCATGAAGTTATTCAGTACACGGCACTCCAAAGAATCACGGTCACTTACCCCTGTATTCGCAAACGTAACTTATCAAAGTATCAATTTTGCCTTTCGACACTCTTCGGTGCCGAAGAGTGTCAAGACATCCAGTTTCAAGAACCAAACGTATGCTGAAAGGGCGCCTTTTCGCGAACTTGATGCTCTTTGCCAAGCTTTAACTTTTTGAGAGGGTGTTAGCTAGGATATTGTACCGGACAACAAAGTTGATCATTGTTGTCACCCGCCGCGGTGGCTCAGTGGCTAAGGCATTGCGCTTCTGAGCACAAGGTCGCGGGTGCGATTCCCGGCCGCCGGCGGCCACTTTTCTGATGGAAGTGAAAAGCAAAAACGCCCATGTGTACGAGATTTTGGCACACGTTAAAGATCCCCAGGTGGTCAAAATTAATCCGGAGCCCTCCACTACGGCGCGCCTCATCGCCTGCGTTGCGTCGGCGTGTTAAACCCTACAATCAATCAATCAACGATCTTTGTTGCCAGAGGAGGATACGGCACCTGAAATTGTGAGCTTGTCTTCATCAAAAGACAAAACTTTTCACTTTCTGACAGCAGAACTCGTCACCGACAAACCTATACCCTCAGAAAGCAGTGGAGACGCGCGACTACTCACCGACAGGTGGGCCTAGCACCTAATCGACAGCACACTCACACTGGAAACGCACAGTAGTTTGCGGTGCAGGCAGAGTTCGCTAAATTAGTGCATATCTCGAGCCGAGTTTTCAGAAAAAGTGCAAAAACAATGGCTCATCAGCATAGCGAATTCGTTACATCAAGTTATCCGTAGCCATGCCTTCACTACATAGAGGTCGCAAGCACATCGATTTCAATGGGGCTGGCAATGGAGAATTGAAAAACTTTGTTAAATCCAGGAATTTGTGACATAGAGGTTTGTTACATCCGAGTTTAACTGTACTGGGTACAGGGAAGTATTGTCAGTAAAATCAAGATGCATTGGAAAGCCACGAGCCACTTTATACACAGCAGCGACCCAACGCTATTTCTTGAGCGGCTTTCGCAACAGCGCGATAGCTTTTGAAGCAGAAACAATTATCGACAAATCATGCCCGCCGTTTTCTCGCAAGACACTGAGGGTTCACGTGAGCTCCAGTTGGATTTTAGTCCGTTGCGAGAATGAAGTCTATGGCTGCGCTGCTGCATAGCATAGCTGCGTTACTGCACACTGGAACACCAAGATACCTCTAACTAGACTTGATCAGAGGCTTTACACCTCTGTTACCTCACGATGACACCCATTTCTGGCTGCTCCCCCAGTGCGTCATGGGCTCTTGCCATGTCATATAATAGCGCGGTAAGCGAGTAGTTTGAAACCAACACTAACTTAAACCTTTAAACATTAACTCCCGAGTGATGCCTTTTCCTTTCCTTTCGAACAAAATTGTAGCGAGGTACGATCTGCTCAATCTTTGCAATAATGAAAACTTGTATGCTGTCTTCCTGGTGCCTAAGCAAGGTCAAGTTAACAGGGTTAAACTACTCAGGCTGCAAGAAAAGGTGGAAATGTACTTAAAGTTCTAACAATGCTGCCCAATACAGTAAAAGCTTGTTTATTCAAACTCAGTTAATTCGAACTTCCGGTTAATTCGAACTCACTCCCTAGTCCCGGCCGAGCCCTGTATATTTCAATAAGGGAAAACTCCCGGTAATTTGAACACGCTGGTATGCAGGACGGTTAATTCGAACTATGATCGCCTGCTTTCCATTGTGCCTCGCAGAAGAAGTCAGCCCAGAGGGATTGCAATGTGTTGCAAATCCAAACCAAACCAAAGTTACTAGAGATGCAAAACAACGAAGCAGAAAAACAACAACGTGGCACGCGCTACGCTCCTGCAACAGCTTATTTCATTTCTACAGAGGGTGCCGCACCACCGGCGCCAGTACTGCGGCGCATGCCATTATCATTTACGAAACAATATTTATGAAATCACCTGCCACAAACGTGTAGTAGTGCCTATTTCGCAACAAGTCCAGAGGTGGCTTCTTTGTGTTCCGCCCGCGCAGTGTGACGCGATTTCCATTCATTCTAGCATCCGCCCGCTAATTCGAAGTCCTCTTAATTCAAACAATTTTATGGTCCCCTTCGAGTTTGGATTAACGAGCTGTTACTGTATTCTCTATTTACACTCTTGAGAAGCAATTGTTAAAACCCAATTCATGCTGAAAAATAAAATTTGCACAATCTTGATCATGCTGCACAGATTGGAAAATAAGTGCAGCATGCTGAGCTCAAGCTCAAATAACATTTTCATTCCTAGTCTCCTGCAGTTGTCTTCTGAAGGCCCGATGGACATTTCTATCTTAACCGATCGCCTGAGAGGGAACACCACATCTTACAGACGGTGTACACACATGCACCAGAGCACACCACAGCCCCGAGGTGTGGTGTGTGCTCTTTAAAATCCATGGCAATGCACTTGTTTTGGGATTGAGTAGGCTAATGTACACCACACTGGACTGTGCGTCATTGCAATGTGTGCCTCTTCTGTCATGGCTTTTGGTCAGTTTAGTGCAAAGGTGAAAACGATAGGACACATGTGACGGGCGCTGGCTGTGGCTCTCTCTTCGGAATTTCTTCTTGCTGGCCTAAGCATGCAGTAGGGACAAAGAACATCCAGACAAAAAGCACTCAAGGGATTCAGTTCACTGTTGTGCTGTAGAACCAATACGTGATTTACACCCATTTCCCCTTTCTCCTCAATAAGGAACTCCTACTTTTTTGCCAAAACCTTACATGGCCAAGTTTTACAGCTGCGAGAAAGATAAAGCACTCTAAGGAGCGGTTTAGCCGGTCTAGTGAGCTCAAGTTTATTGCTTGTGAGCAGCTTGTTCTTTCACCCATCTACACAGCATGTCTGTCAAACGGACCATTCCATAGAATTAAGGAATAAAGAGGAGACCTTATTTTGCTTTTTCCATCATAACACGAGGGATACTAGTGACATGTACAGCATCCCACCTGCTTTCTCTGTTCTGGAAAAACTGGCATAAGGTGAAAGAAAGAATTGGGTAAATGGGTTAAGGAAAGCCCATGAAATCAAACTTGTGCTGTGTGTGTTATGAAATTCCCCAATATGTGCACGTCACGTTGCAAACACGAACCAGTTTGTTATTACTTAACCATAATATAACAAACCACTAATACAGAACAAAGTGAAAGTGTACAGGGGGGATTAAAAGAAATACGAACAACGGAGCACCCAGCCTCCGACGCATTCCGCACCGTCTGGCTGCGTTGTCAGTAAACGGCGCGCATGCGTAGTTCTTTCAGAGCGTTTGAGAGTGTGGTCTGCTGTTAGGGGAAATGCTTGATAAAGAAGTGACGCCGGTCATTTATTTTGGGGCGTCTTCTTATGCTCTGTCGCCACTGAACATATTGTTACCTACTACATTCGAGAGCCAAGCGCGCAGCAGAAGGATTGCAGCTAGCATGATGCCCTTCAACGATCACCTTGCTCAGTGGCGACGCAGCGCGAAAAGAAGCCTCCAAATAAACTATCGGGGTCGCTTCTTCATCAAGCATTTCCTATAAATATAGGCCACACTCTCAAACGCTCTCGAAGAAATGCGCATGCCCGCACTTTACAGACTTTGCAGCCAGACGGTGCAGCATGCGTCGGAAGCTGTGTGCTCTGTTGTTCGCATTTCTTTTAATCCCCCCTGTACCTTACATAGCGCATTATTTTCCCGCACACCTAACGCCAACTCGACCACCAAATATCTAAGGCCAGAGCATTGTCATGCTAGAATCACTCCAGGCATTCCATGAAAATAAGGAAGACTTACATGTGTAACACAAATTATACACCAAATTTGTCAACTTTTTTTTTTTTTTACGTTTGTCCTAATTTCTTGCATGTGTAGAAAAGAATTATAAGGAAATGATACGTTGAAGGGGCCCTGCAGACAATGCACAAGTTTGCTTCATTCAAAAGATTGCCTCGTTAGATTCATACTGACACCACTTTTAATGTAAAGTCCACTCAAATACGCTATATAATTAGGAAAAAAGGGAATGGCCATGTGACCCACTCACTTTTTTCCTGCAACACAACCTATGATGTCTCTGCGATTTGCTGAGGCTGGCAAAAGCAAATACAAACTAGACATGGCGTATAAGCTTGCTGAACTAGCCATTTGGGCTTAAATTTAAAGCACATTATTTTTATAGCAGTAAGAATGGTGGGGTAAACAGTGGAAGTTAGAAGTACCGATGCGTACTGCTGTTGGTACCGCGCACACTATGACTGTTTTAGCTGCACAACAGTGCGGTGCTTTGGGGTTGTCTCAGACGACACTGGCCGATTGGCGTAAGCGACGGTGTCTTACGTAGCCATACTTGTCGAGCGAACACCACGTTTCACGAAACAATTCGTACCTTAACAAAAACAGGCCTGGTACAAATACGGCCAAAAACAAAGTAAAGGCAGAAAACGGCCCGCTGCGCCATGCTGGCGCCATCTAGGCTGCCAAACGGTAAACGAAGCTCCGCAGCAGCTTAAAGACCTGTTCTTGTGATGCCATTGCAGAAGTCCTGGAAACACACGATTTGGCGGGAGAATTAAAATCTTAATTAAATTGATTAATTTCCCAGGGAATAAAGCATCATTTGCTTCCGGGCAAGTGCTGGGGGCACTATAAAACACGAAATCCTTCAAATAAAACAAACTTGTATTTTATCTGCATGGCCCTTTGACCGTGGTACCAATGTACCATCCCTGATTGCGCTCTTGTTTTTTCAGATAAACATTAAAGTAATCTAATCTTATAAATGTTTGATCTCGCTATGTTTATGGCACCTTGGAATCTACCATGGCACTCCCATTAATCCTTTGCGGTCTGTTCTCGGGCCCAGCCCAACACGGCTGTACACGGTAACACGGCCGCAGCAATCCGCTGTCAGGGTACGCCCGACTCAGGCGTTCAAGGTTAAATTTTGCAGTTTTTCTCAATTTTTTTTTCTCACAGTGGATAAAAGGTTCGGCCGTTCTGGTCTGGACCTTTTACCCACTTTCTAGATCAGAATGGCCGGAAAGGAGGTAAAGGCATGGACTGAAAAGGGTTAAACTCACTGTAGCATCCATTGTCTACTCATTCGGTCCTCTCAAACACCTACCCTTGCTTGGGCTCCTCCTAATCCGAAACTATGCAAGCTTGCCTTCCCTACACCAGTAGTAGATCCAAGAATAAGATATACATCAGACATTTTCAATGCCGACCCAGCCTACCTCATAACTTTCAAGAAATCTCTGCAAAAACGTGCAGCTTGTTTCATTTGCTATTCACAGAATTCTAGCATAACAGCAACAAAACTAAACCAAATTGCCAGCTTTACACATCGCCACAAACTTTTCTGCCTATCATCGTTTCATAACCTTCGTACCAATTTTCATCACGTTTCCACACCATGCCGAGTGTTACAAACTGAAATTACTCATGCGTCAATAACTGCCTTTTGCCCACTCACTCATACACAGTCAACAAGGATAGTTTACAATTGCATATCACCAAATTGACGACAGCAAATTCCAATAACCAACTCAAGAGCTTTGTAACTTTTTTTTTACTTACTCCCTGAGAGGATATTTCACTTTCATGCTCACATTTAAGCCATTTGTTGTATAAACATACTCCCTCCTATACGTTAATTGTGTACATTTTTATGAATGCCCCCCTCTTCAATGGCCATTATAGGTTACTGTGAATAAATAAATGACACTTTGCACCAAGGTGGAATGGTCCTCCATGAAGTACTCAAATTTATGAAAAGCAACATACAATGTGTGTACAGTAAAGACATGCATTCACAGCCAATGTGCACAATGACAAAACTGTCAACACAGCGGTAGCATTGCAGCACTTTGGAAGTTCAGTTCAGAGAATCAACAAGTTGTGAAACTTCTTCCAACTTTGCTGCAAGGCTGTCAATTAGAGGGGCCAGTTCGTCAAGTGTCTGAGGCGTGTAATTCACTCTGTAGTTCTGGACCAGTGAAAGCGTCCCTTTCACTGTGATCCGAGCCGAGGACAGAAGCTGGCGCTTGCGAGCCACATCACTCACTCCCTTCGTCGCAGAAACGTAGATCTCCAAAGTTCTCTGGAACGCACCAAATGCTCCTTGCAGGTCACTGCGTCCTTTTCCCAATTCTGCTTTTGGCCGTGACAGCGAAAAGACTTCTGGAAAAACTGCAGCATCCGTTCAATCTCCTCGACAGTAGTGTTCGAGCCCTCGCTTGAAATCCGATAGAGGGATGCATACGAGTACCAGATGTCGGCGTCGGTGGTTACCACCGACGTCACTCGGCCAAAAAGCTCCAGCAGCTTGGGTTTCAGGTGGGTGCCTGGCTTGCCATGCATGTCAGGGATGGCTTCTGCGACCACTCGCACCAACAGCTTGGCCACCTTGCCGTCCGAGTGCTTGCCCTTGATGTCGATGAGCCTGTGCCACGCGGTGATGCACTCCTCGAAGGCTCCGACGTCCATGCACACCAGCAGGTAGTTCTCCCACACCCTCCAGTTGTCGTAGCTGCACTTCAACGCTTCCTGCAGCACTCGCCAAGCCTTGGCCTTGTCTCCCATGTGTATGTAGGCACTGGCCATGTTGTTCCACGCCTCCAAGTTCTCGGGGTCTAGTGACACCACACGCTTATACGCCTTCACCGAGAGGTCGTAGTCCTCGACCTGCATAGCCGAGTAGCCCAAGGCAAACCAGGCGTTTAGATGCATGCCATTCAGCTCTGTGGACTTCTCCAGATGTGGAATGGCTTCCGCAAACTGCTTCTTGTTGTAGTGAAACATGCCCAGTGAACGCTGGGCCCTGGCACTGGAGTGGCCCGATATCTCCCAGGCTTTGGAGTAGTGCTCTGGGTCCTGTGTGGCGTCGCCAAGCAGGCAGTAGAGGTGAGCTGTTTCACTTTGTTCCAGCAGCTTTCTCACGATCCCTTCTGCCCTGTCCCGACGGCCTATCTTGGTGTAGCAGTCAATGACCTCTTCCCAGAGCTCGTATTTCATGAAGACGTCCAGAGCACTCTTTGTGGCACCGAGGGCAAAGAACAGGTTGCCCAGTTCTTTCTCCACTTGCCATATTGACGGCATGGCCACACAAAAGAACAGCTCTTGCCTGAAGCCAGCGTGGGGATCGGACGAATTGACAGCGTCGACGAGGCACTGGAGCTGGGACATGGAGCGTTCTACCCTCCGGCTGCTCTTGCACTCCAGTCGGCACCGGTGAAACAGCGCACTGAACTGCACTGACCACGCACGTGGCACTGCCAGCACCCGCTCGACGTACGCCATCATTTCTTCGTCTCTCAGGGCATCCGGTGCACTGATGCTCTTGTTCAGAATGCACACTGCCAGAAGAAGGCTGGCTTCCTCGAGTGTGAGGCAAATTCCGCTAGGTGCCTCCGAGCTAAACTTGACCTCGTTCATGACAGTGTCATCGCTAAGCGGCACATTTCTGGGGAAATGCTTTGGCGTTTCTTTTGGCGAGTCTTGCAAGTCACCGCTGCCTTTGTGCTGTACTTCAAGCAGCAACTGCGCCAGCTCATTTTTCTGGTGGTAGGTTCGCTTTCCAAGTGCGCCAGTTAGCTGGAACTCGAGGTTGGACACATTTTTCGCCATTTCCAAATAGGAGCGGCTGCTTCTCACCTCGAAGTGATACACGTGAGACATGGCGGCCTCTGTGTAAAATACCATATTCAGCTTTTTTTGTTCGTCACTTTCATTCCCTGAGGGCAAATTACTTTCGACCTTCGCGATTCGCTCGCAGATTTTACGATACAGTTCATGGGATCGGTCCAGCATGATCAACTGATGAACGTAAGCGCACCTCCAAGCCCACCAGTCAGCTGTCCAGCAACTTCGTAGCATTACACCACAGTCCAAGAGCAAAGCCTTGGCAATGATAAGAAAATTCGGCTGTTCGATCAAGTGATACGGTTGTTCCCCACCAATTTCGAGTGCTTGCAGGCACCGGAGCTGCTGTTCAGAATTTCCGTTGGGAAAAACGTCACTTTCAAAGGACACAGCTGGTCCCGTCCAGTTGCACTGCACGAACAGCTTCAGGGCTGATACCCCGATCAGAAGCACCGCCAGAGTGCGACAGTGGTTGGCGTTTTGGAGGTAGTTCTCGCATTTTTCAGCAATTTCCTTCGAAAAAGCCGCAGCAGACGACACGTTTATCACTCTTTTTACGCGCTCGTCTGTGAATATACTCACGCAGTCTCCTCGCACGATGCAGTCCGCCAAAAAACACAGGAAACTGAAGTCGTCATCGTCTGTGGTACAGTCCCGCGCACTTCCAAACTTATCGGTGCGGCTCTCGCCAAGGACCACAGTACGCTCAATTTCTTTCAGTAATTGTGTAGCAGTCATTGTAGCTGCTTGCACTTCTCCAATTATAGCACTTATTGCCAGTTATGCGCTTTAAACTCGTTGTTTACCACAATACAAGCAATATCGGCAATACAAATAAGGCAAAGTGAATCAAGCAAGGTAACGAACACATGGCACATGGAGGAACATGGCAGCCACCACAGCAGAACTGGATCGTCACGTGGCTGGGCCACAAACAAAGCCACGTTCAAGTTTTATCAAGTAAAGCAAGTTTTATCTGCAAATTATAGTGCTTCAAATCTAAAACTAGTAAGTATTTTTAAAGCTAGAGCTTTAAAAATAAAGCTTATAAAATAAAATAATGCAAAATTAATTTGGAAAGTGTAATTTAGAGTTTTGCCAGGAGATCTGCAACTTGTTCTTAATTTTAGTTCAACTTTTATTTTTTTGCTTAGTTCTTGTATGCAGCTGTTTAGTTTCACAATGCACAGTAGAATAAATCCTGCTACAAAGGAATAGCCGTATGTCCAGTACGGCCATACACATCCAGAACGAGCCGTGTGGACCCGAAGCGAAGTGCGCGTTTGTTCACGTGTAAACTGTGGCTTTTTTTGTGCACTTTAAATTAGCAAATACTGTATGCGACATGGTATTGTTTCGTTATATTTTGCTCAGTACTGAAATCGAGCAACGGTACGACACTCTTGAGGACACTGGTGTATGGTAGCTACCCCGTCACGCACGGAGCAGCAGATATCGTCCACGTGCTTCTCAGCCCTTGGTGCCACTGAACCTATTTCGTGACTGACCATCGTGATGGCAACGGTTGATAGTGAAGCCAAGAGGCAAGTTGGCCTAAGCTCCAAAAAGTTGAAGCGTATGGAGTCCAAGAAAAGGAAGCTTAAGGCGTTTTTACAAATATGCGCCCAAGCACCCTCAGCCGATGCGTCAGACGGAGGCCAGAACAAACGTCCAACACTTGAAAGAGGTGCCCCCAATACAGCACCCATTTCCGAGGGGGAGGCTGCGGACGCCTTGGAAAAAGAAGAACCGATTGAAGAGGAATGGGTTAGGCTCAAACGTGAAAAGATTGCCCGCTGTGAAGCTCGCATGGCGTTTCCTAAATTTTACATGACTGACATGGGCTGCCAGGCTGCTTGGACCTGGCCGGACTCCCACAACAACAACGTCAGTGGCAGTGCCGGCACTGAAGAAGGGAAGCCTTTTGTGTTCCTTCAAGACATCCAGAGCCTGCTGCTTGTATCCATGATGGGCCCGGAATCGCCGATATTGACTCGCTGGTGTCGGTACATGCGCTATACCAAGACCAGCCACACTGTCGTTGTCATTGTGAGTGGGCTGTCGGCCGATGACCTCGGTGAAAACGCCAAGAACTTTGACAACCTAAGGCAGCTGTTTCCCGACGGCGGTGTCCGCGTGGATCCTGCCGCAAGATACGGCTCCACGACGGAATCTGAACTGACGCAAGTGCCGATCAGTGTGCGGAGCGGCCTCAGGCTGCGTCACGTGTTCGGCTCATTAGAGGCCGCCGAGGCGGCCGGCGCGATTTACAAGTGTTACCGGGCGTTCGCGCCCATTGCTGCACCCGGAGAGGGCGGGGAGCCTTCGTCATCACAAGCGAGTAGCGACGGTGCTCAGCCTCCGGCGGAGGCACCCTCATCATCACAAGCGAGTGGCGACGGTGCACAGCCTCCGGTGGAGGCAGCCGACAGCGAGACAGCCGAAGCCATAGCCGCGGCAAAGAAACGCCGGAAGGCCGAAAAACTGATTCGCAGCCCGGATGTTTTTCCCCGCACCATGCTTTTGTTAAGTCCTGTGCAGATGTTGATGGAAGGCTATCCGCTGATCCCATGCAACAACACGGATGCCTATGTGTATACGAAGAAAAAGTACCGTCCGGTCCACGACAAGTAAGCGTAATGCGTATTCTATTATTGTGTGCAAGTGGTTGCAAGGGGCCGTGGTGTGATTGGATTCCGCCTGATGAATAGATTTGAAGAGAGAGAGATAAAACTTTATTCGGTTTATGCCATTCAGGTGGCGCTTGTAGCCGGTGGCATCCTCCACTCGAGGGCAACTTCCACAGCCCTATCGATTAACCGGACCTGAAGGCCCAGATTGGAGCTGCGGAGCACGGCCTCCCAGTGCTCCTCAGAGGTGATTAGTAAGGACGTATTTTGTGGGCATGCCCATATGGCGGGAGAAAGGGCGGCGTGAAGACTTAGGTGTATGTGTGTCAGGTGAGCTGGAATGGGGAAGGTGTTTGTTTGTTGTAAATGCCAAGTATGTGCTTTGTTGTTACCCAATCGCTGGTCCAGCAGTGGGTAGATCTGGCGGGAGAGGCGGTAGTGTGTTGTGATGTCATGAGATGTGACCAGGCGATCCCTCGCACACCCGTGATAGGGATAAAGATTAGGCCCTGCCGGGGTTGTGAACCCTCGGGCAAGTTCGCGGGCCGTCTCATTTCCCTCAAGGCCGGACTGCACGAGTGCCCAGGTCAGGCACATTTTGTTGTCTAGGGATATCGATCGAAAATTTTCCAAAAATTTTGAGTTATACTCGTGATAATCTGCCTGTGGCAAAATTTGAAAGGTTCATTTCTTAACCGCACAAGTGATAAAAACTGTGTAATCTACTGATTGTGGATTGTCGGAAAGTGTGTAAACATCCTGTTTAGCAGTTCACCCACATACATTCCATACCACGAGGGGCAGGTATATAAGTGGCACTGGCCCTTATCCATCAACTTGACCCTGGCAACGTTCAATGCACGAAGCAGAGTGTAGTATTGGGCTAATTGGTGATTCAGCTTAACAATACAGTGCAACAGAAACAAAGACTTAAGCTGAGGCACACAGGATGAGCGCTGACTTCCAACTGAACTTTTATTACAGAAACAAGCCTCATTTATACACACGCATGCACACACCTACGATGAAACATTCGACACGATAGGTATTCTATATCAAATGTGCCGGAAACATGACATTCAAAACAGACGCCAATATGATTATCAGCCTGCCCGCACTCGGCACGTGTGTGTACATTGAGATGGCAAGCTAGGTTGCTCCGTTTCGCACGTGTAGATACTCAAGTTCCTTTGTGGACAGGGCTATGGAAGGAGCGCTGACACAATCTTCGCCTAGCCTACTGATTTCCGCAGCTTCCACAATTTCCCAAGGGGAACTTGACGTGTGAAACGGAGCAACCTAGCTTGCCATCTCAATGTACACACACGTGCTGAGTGCGGGCAGGCTGATAATCATATTGGCGTCTGTTTTGAATGTCATGTTTCCCGGCACATTTGATATAGAATACCTATCGTGTCGAATGTTTCATCGTAGGTGTGTGCATGCGTGTGTATAAATGAGGCTTGTTTCTGTAATAAAAGTTCTGTTGGAAGTCAGCGCTCGTCCTGTGTGCCTCAGCCTAAGTCTGTTTCTGTTGCGCTGTATTGTTAACAATGCACGAACCCTGTCAGACATTAGGTGGGATATCATAGGGTTAAGTGAAGTTAGAAGAACAGGAGAGGGCTTCATGGAGCTGACTAGTGGGCACGTTAAGCTACAGAAGACTCCAAGAGAAGAAAGAACACGGGGTGAGATCCTTAATCCATAGAGAAATAGCAGGAAACGGTGAAGAATTCTTCAGCATTAACAAAAAAGTCGCAGCCATTGTGATCAAACTAAACAAGCAATACAGGTTAAAGATACTGCAGGTCTATGCACCAACAACTAGCTACGATGAATAGGCCGCAGGCATCTTCTACGAGGACGTGGAATCAGCAGTGAAGAAGGGAACACAGCTCACAATTGTGACTGGACACTTCAACACGAAAGTCGGTAAGAAGCAAATGGGAGAAACGTCAGTGGGAATTTTTGGAATAGACAATCACAACAGTCGAGGAGATGCACCGGTGGGATTTGCGGAGAGAAATAACCCGTGGTTGATGGGCACATTCTCCTACAAGCAAAAGAATAGGAAATGGACATGGAAAGTGCCGGATGGAACAACAAAAAACGAAATTGACTTCATTTTAAGTGAACCCAGCTATTGTGCAGGATTTAGAGGTGCTAAGTAAGATTCGGAGCAGCGATCATAGGATGGTTAGATGCAAGATAAGGCTGAATCTCAAAATAGAAAGAAGGAATCTCGTGAAAGCTAAGAAACCCCACATGGAGTCGGTCAGAGCCAGGACAGAGGGGTTTAAAATAAATCTTTAAAACTAATTGGTGCTTGTTAACGAGAATGGGTTAGTGTGGCAGGCCAAATGACAACCTAACATCGGCGCTCAATGAATCAGCAGCAGCTGCGGGAGAAGCAACACGCAGAGAAACTGGGAAACTGACTAAGAAAATGAAGGAACTAATTGCAAAACGTAAGAAAATGAAAGTGTCAAGTACGGTGGATCAAGTTGAGTTAGCAGAGGAGATTAACAGAAGTGAAACGGACGACATGGCAGTGACCGAGGAAACGCTGCTATTGGGAGGATGCTTGAAAGCAACTAAGAGGAACCTAGCCATCGGCAAAGACAGGATGTACGATTCCCGGCTGCGGCGGTCGCTTTTCTGATGGAGGCGAAGAGCAAAAACACCCGTGTGTACGAGATTTCGGCGAACGTTAAAGATCCCCAGGTGGTCAAAATTAATCCGGAGCCCTCCACTACGGCGCGCCTCATCGCCTCCATTGCGTCGGCGCGTTAAACCCTACAATCAATCAATCAGACAGGATGTACGCACTCAGAGACGAGCAGGGTAACATTACACACAGCTTGGACGAAATAATAAAGGTAGCAGAACGATTCTACACCAGGCTGTATGCCAGCGACGTCAGACCAGGGGAAACTGCTGAGAGTGCAAGCTCAACTTGCGATGCCCCACAAGTAACTAAAAAGGAAGTTGGAAAGGCTCTCAAATGCATGAAAATAGAAAACGTGACAACGGCGTAACCGTTGATCTTTTGAAGGAGGGAGGAGATACAGTACTGGAAAAGCTTGCTGCACTATTTTTGAAAAGCTTGAAGACTCAAAAACTTTCCATAGCCCGGAAAAATGCCAACATTATTCTGATTCGTAAGAAGGGAGATAGCAGAGGCCTTAATAATCAGACATATCAGCCTACTCTCAATTGTTTACGAGCTGTTTGCCAAAGTAATAGTTAACCGCGCAGGTGACAACCTGGATTCCCAACGACCCAGAGAGCAGGCTGGGTTTAGGAAAGTGTACTCAACCATGGATCACATTCATGTTGTCAATCAAGTAATAGAAAAATCTGCAGAGTACACTACACCCATTTACATGGCATGTATTGACTATGAGGAAGCGTTTGACTCAGTAGCTATGCTAAACACATTCAAAGACCAAGGAATAGAAGAGACCTACTTAAGGCTTCTAGATGACATATATAAGGGATGTATGGGCGGGATAACATTTCACAAGCAAAGCAATGAATTCCCGATTTGAAAGGAAGACAGGGAGGTACCATCTCACCAAAACTGTTCACAGCATGTCTGGAGGGGTATTCAGAATACTTGATTGAGAAAAACTCAGGATTAAGGATAAACGGAGAATACTTGAGTTTATTGAGGTTTGCAGACGACATAGTCTTGCTGAGTGAGACTGGAGAACACTTGCAAGAAATGCTTGAGGAACTTCAATCAGAAAGCACGGCCGTGGGGCTGAAAATAAGTATGAATAAGTCTGAAGTAATGAAGAATATGCATGCCGAAAGCGCAGTCTTCAACCTGGGAAACGAAACGCCACGAGAAGTGAAAGAATATAACTACCTCGGACAGATGGTTAGTGTTGACCACAACCATGAGAGAGAAATCCGGCATAGAATAGGTACGGGTTAGGGAGCACTCGGCAAGGACTCCCAGATAATCAAGAGTAAGGTACCTCTGTCACTCAAAAGAAAGATATACAATCAGTGCCAGTGATGACATACGGAGCTCAAACTCGGCACCTTACTAAACAAATAGAATGCAAGCTTAGATAGGCTCAACGGACCATGGAACGAATGATGTTAGGAGTAACGCTCGGGCACAGGAAACTAGCTTCCTGGATCAGGGAATAAACTCGAGTAGAGGATATCATAGTTCAAGTAAAGAAAAAGAAATTGACTTGGGCTGGCCATGTGGTGAGACGAACCGACAACCGGTGGACAATTAGGGTAACAATGGGTGGATACCAAGAGGTGGGTCTAGGAGAAGGGGAAAGCCAATAACGCAATGGAGGGATGAAGTAAAGAAATTCGGTGACCAGCAGGGGACTCGAGCGGTGCAGGACAGCAACGCTTGGAGGTCAGTGGGAAAGGGCTTCGCCCTGCAGTGGGCCTGAGTAGGCTGTTGTTGTTGCTGATGACGATGAAGACGACTTATCTATGACCTGCCCTCTCCTAGGAGGCGGTACACGACCAGACTTCCGTGCGCACAGACAGGTTCTGACCGCACCACATCATCTCACAAACTGGGCGAATTTCACCGTCACGTGACCATTTGTACTGTGGTGTGCCGTGATATGCGCAACAGCTTAATGCGGCCCGTGTATGCCTATGGAAAGCGTCGTGTCGTTTGTCACGGATGGACAGAATTTGGGAAGAAGTAGCCTGCACACAAAAGTGACTTCGCCTTAAAGTACAGTACAATCAGTTGCCTCGAGTACAATGGAAAGACAGGCTTCCAAAAAGGATGTTAACAGACCTTAACCGGACATTACCATTTTGATGGAGTACCTGCACTCTATTCATTGCAAAAGTGAAAATGCGCCGTGTACTGAATTATGTCTTCACCTGTGTAGCCAAGAATGGAGGAAAACAAGCTGGTAACCTTTGCTTTTATTCCAAGCAGTCAAGCAGTGCAGTGCAGTATATGCAGCTGTTCAAAAATCTGCGGTTGAACGTTTGGCGTGCTACCAATTCTATGCTGCAAGACTGCTCTCCTTGGTTGGAAGAGGAAAGGCTGCGCATGATCCCTACCCGCGTTTGCGGGAACAACTTTTAGTGGATGGAAAATTTGGTCAGTGACAAAAAACGAAACGTTAAAACTCTATCAAAGAATCTTTCCAGTGTGTAAGATCGGTTACATAGTGTGTGGATCTGAGTATTTAGCCGTTCTGTTAGCCTGTGGTCACGCATGCTATTACAGTAGGCAAGAGTTGCCAGGCCTATGCCCTAGCATTTCACTGCACTTGTTGCCTTTTCAGCTTACAAACAGATCGTTCTTTATTTTTACGCTTAGCCTCATGTGCTATCGATTTCATGCCATCTATCGTGCAGCTTACATGTATCTAGAATGCTGCAAAAAGCAGCTTACGCCCCACGCCAGCAGTCAAACCAATTTTAGCTTGTATACAAACTCCGGAAATTCAGAAGCCCACTTCCTTTACGCCACGGACCAATGATATATATATATAGGAGGGGAAACGGCCCGTTGCAGTGGGAGCAGTAAAGCGACCAGATAATGTCACAATGAAAACCAACGCGGACTATGAAACTTCTGCGACTGCAAAGGAGAGGGTAGCGGCACCTGATAGACGAAATGATAGTGGCCACAATTCATTCCGGGGCTGTGCAGTGATATGCTGATCACGTTGGCCATGCAGCTTCTTCGCCCGTGGTAGATGCCGCTAGCTTAGCCTAGGCCAAGTGCTTATAACGTTATCAGGCCAACCTAGAAGGCATCGTTTCCCTCCCATCTTGTTATTACTCTGCGCTTTCCGCCTACTTCACGTTGTGACGTAATAAAAATGCAGTGGCATTGGTAGTGACTACCATCGAAATGGTGGCTTCTGCACAAGTGTAGGCAATCTAATGCCCACAGTTTACAAGTGTACCTCTGTTTACAAACGTACGGCGTGTCTGTAGAGTTCTTCTTTCCCACTCTGCTGTCCCTTCCCAGGTCGCCCATGTACGGCCTGGACTGCGAGATGTGCTTCACGACCGCCCGCAAGAACGAGCTGACGCGCGTGACCATGGTCGACGAGGACGAGAAAGTGGTGCTGGATGAGCTGGTGAAGCCGCGGAACCGCATCATCGACTACCTCACCCAGTACAGCGGCATCACCAAGGAGATGCTGGACCCCGTGTGGACGCGCATCGAGGACGTGCAGCGGGCCATCAGCGAGATCCTTCCCGCTGACGCCATCATGGTGGGCCAGTCGCTCAACGGGGACCTGCACGCCCTGAACATGATGCACCCATACGTCATCGACTCCAGCGTCGTCTTCAACCTGACGGGAGTGCGCCGCATCAAGTCCAAGCTCAAGCTGCTCACCGAGGTCTTCCTCGGAGAGGCGATCCAGACGGGCACCGACGGCCACTGCTCGGCCGAGGACGCCTCGGCGAGTCTCCGCCTCATCAAGTACAAGCTGAGCCAGGGCCTCTTCTACGGAGACTCGGCCCTGCAGAAGGAGCACGAACTGATCATAGAGAAGGCGTACCACAAGTACGACGAGGTCAAGGCCCTCACGGACGTGTACGTCTATGACCCCAAGGAAATAGAAGAGACACAGCCTGAGAAGGAGCCTGAGGAGGAGCCTGAGAAGGAGCCTGAAGAGGAGCCTGAAGAGCCTGAGGAGCCCATGGAGGAGGCAAAGAAAGCACTGCGAAAGACCCCCATTCCCAAGTGTCTACGCCAGCTGAAGGAGAAGGAGTTCAAGGGTGCTGTAAGCAACCTCTTCTCCTACCTGAATAGGGGAGCAGAACAAGAGACCAACGCATCTCATTGGCACCAAGCAAGTTCTCAGCAACTACCCGAATTTTGTGCTGAATGCCACGGTGCACACGGAAGTGCAGAACAATGGCGAAGCAGCGAAGGCGGCAATGTCTGCAATGAAGACCGAGCAACTGGTCATGGTGGGGCTGAATGCGCGGTCTGTGAATGGTAAGCTGGGGAACTTGCACGAGCTGGACAGGCTTCTGGCCAGCATCTATCGCAGCTGCCGTAAGGCATCCTTGTTTGTGCTCCTGTGCGAAGGGTCCAAGGACGAAGGCACACAGGTGACCCAGCACGGGGTTTGCTTCGTGAAGGTCAAGCCGACGGACGCGACTGTGCCAGTGCCGTCTAGAAGGCAACAATACGGGGCTAGACTTCACTGGTGACTGCACTGCTTGCAAAATAGTGCCATTAGTGCTGACCCTGTACCACATGACGTCTTGTTATTAAAAGAGCGTAATTTTATCGTGTGATGGTAGCATTAATAGGTGTGCTGCCAGCACCTGCGTCCTCCTGAGGGGAAAAACTGGATATGTGTTTTCAAAGAAGGCTAAAGGATCCCTCATTGTTTAATCCTTTCTAGACACAAATAAGTCATGGTAATGCCAGCTTCTTTGCTAGAGCAAGTGTTCGCTCACAGCTTTCTGGAATAAGAGGCCACCTGCCTTTATTTTATTTTACAACAATAACTATTACTTAAGTTGAGCTTCCTTTCTCTCTAACGCGCAACTGCCCTGTGCAGTCAATCTGCTGAGCTTTACAAGTGTAAGGAATTTGGCATGTTTCGCCTGCTGCTTTCCACTACGCGTTGCCCTAAGATGAACCGGTCACGTGACTAAAGCGCTGGGAAGGCTAGCGATTGGGGAAGAGGGCTTGGTTGGCCTGTCCGGGCTGATGCGTTTGGCATTGTAAAAATACAGGAGGTGATGCACTGACTATTGGAGCTGTTGCAAGTTAAGTTTTATGAGCAAGCCTACTACAAACCTGATAAAGATAGATGCAACTGGACAAAAATGTCCCACGTAGGAGGCATGGCACCGTGAAAGCCATGCTTTGCATTTCAAGCCCATAAAAAAGTTCATGCTGAAAAGAATGGGCAGTTGGGCTGGTTGGTAGAGTCTGCATTACTTCAAGATGTTTAAGGTCATGCTGACAGCTCAATGGTACTTTTTCTTGGGGATACCCCTCAGCTTTTTTGCGTTTTTTTTTTTCTCTAATATTGCTACAGAAGTGTAGAACACCCAATGACTTTTTCCTAATGAGGCGACAAGTGTGTATGGCCATGTGCCAATTTTTCCCAAATGTTCACTGTATATAACTTTGGCTTGTAAAGCCCCCATGGTTTAATAAAAAAAAAAAAAAAGACTTCTTTGTGATCAGTTTGCCGCTGTTCTAGGTAGTTGGGGCGTTGAAGCTGTAATAATTTCCATGACGTGAATTTGGGAGACATCGCACGAGGTTGAGAGTGGATCGTGGACATCAGTTGTGGCAAGAGTTTGGTCGGAAGTTTTCCTTTCCCTGTTCCTGTGCCTTTTCACGGCATCGGTTGGGTCTACCAGTGTTCCCTTAATTCAGCTTAATTCAAGAGTAGCCTTTCTGTGTTCCACTAACATTTGACATGAATTCGCACTTCCCAGCACACAAGGCTGCTGTGGTAACACTCAATAGGGCCACTGCTTGCTAGCCAATACGATCCATTGGCCAAACTTCTGAGAGCTCAGGTATGTGGCCTGTGCTACACGTGTTGCAACTGCTTTATAATTAGCATCACCTCCTGTGCGTCTGGTGGTTTAAGCCATGCCTACCTTGATGTGTTGTTCATCATCATCATCAGTCTATCTACACCCACTGTAGGGCATGGCCTCTCCCATGGATCTTTCCTATTATTACGGTCCTGTGCTAACTGCGACAATTTATCCCCGCAAACTTCTTGATCTCATCTGCCCACCTAACTTTCTGCCACCTTCTGCCATGCTTGCCTTCTCTAGGGATCCACTCTGTTACCCTTAATGGCCAACGGCTATCTTGCCTTCGCATTACATGCCCTGCCCACGCCCATCTCTTCTTCTTAATTTCTGCTAATATGTCCTTAACATGCGTTTGTTCCCTGACCTACTCCGCTCTCTTCTTGTCCCTTAACGTTACACCTATCATCTTCCGTTCCTGGTGATGTGTTGTTACTGGTTTTCAAATGCCTGGAAGTTTGATTAAATACAGTATGGATACGCACAGTGTGCGTGTTCTGAAAGGGCCGCAGTTGCGGTGGTGAACAAGTCGTGGCCATGTCAGTAGATGAGCTGCACGCATGAAGCACACTGAGCATGTTTGACAGACTGGACAGGCACTTGGTGGTTTTATAAGCTGTCAACTTTTCTTACAGGATCAGGTCCACTGCTCGTGCTTGCTCTGAGCACAGCCTCCTGTATCAGGCTATGCTCTGAGCAAGTACTACAAGTTTCCCTGCCTCTGCAAGTGGCTGAAGTCGCACAAAAAGAGAAAATATTTCTTCCAGGTACTAGAAAAAACAGCACTAAAAGTGAAACAAGCTGATGAACCTTTTCTTTTGTTTGTATCATTCTTTTAGCACTCGTAGCTGTCTTAATTCACGTTCCCAATTCCTTCTGGGCAACCTACGTGCAAGGATCGCTGTTGGAATGCATGTGCAAATGGTGAAATTTCCAGCCGTCACAGTCGCTAAAGAGCAAACATCAGAAAGTACAAGGAAAAACTTTAAAAAGGTTAAATTTTTCGGTATTCACTACTAAAGGAGGCCCGAAACTAAGACGTCCATAAAAAGCATTTTGTGGCACTAATTTTTTTATCACTACTATAGGAGGTCCAAACAAAAAAAAATCCATAAAAAGAATTTTATGGCACTAATTTTTCAATGTTCACTACTATAGAAGGCCCCGATTCAATCTCTGGCTATGGGACCTCTTTCTGTATACACAAATTTTAGATGCGAAGCATCTCATGCACGGGGCTGTGTCCCTCCCTCCCTCGTTGTCCGCCGTCCGCACTCTACTGCGCATGCGCGTCTCTTCAGCCGCGTCAGCATTTGGCCTGACGTCAGCGCAGTACACTATAAAAAGAAATAGTTAAGCGGCGCCCGGTTTCGATCACACGACTCTCTGGCTGCAACAGGAGGTACGTGGCGCTCTTCCCACTGCGCTACAAACCAGAACGGGAGCAAGTGCTACGAACGCACTTTATGTCCTTCACTTATTCAAACTACATCAAGAAGCTACTGATTCAACAAAGGCACGCGAAGCTGAACGTCAACGGAAACGACCAACTGAAAACTTTAGAGGAGGATGTTGAATTTCCCATGGGAAAGCTGTGGCGGGAAAGCGCCACGCGCCTTGCAGCTCAACCAGAGAAGAGGACGAAGAGGGCGGGCAGCGGGGTAGGAGCGTGAGCATGCAATAAAGAAAGACCAAAACCAGGAGGTGTTCGATCAGGTAACAAAGGTGTCAGTCTCTTCGCTGTCTCTACATGGGGGTTCCCATGTAGGGTTCACACTACGTTCCCGTTCGTGCTCCGATAAATGAAACAACATAACGGCAACACAACGAAACCTACACGGAACCCCCATGATGCTTCAAATCCTCCTCATGGTTCCCCACGGGAAGATGGTGTAATTTTTTGTAATTCATCTATTGCCAAGTAAAACCACTTCTGACTCTGACTCTCTGACGGCCGAAAGGTGTCGCGCTGCAAGTGGTGCAGTTCAAGGGCGGCAGTGTTCCAAAGTAGTGATTTTCAAGCATGAGCTGCTGGGAACCTTTCTGGGCTTGCAAAACGTGGAGGAGTCCCCATAATGCAGCAGGTATGTTGACACATATCATATTGTCAAATAACGTCTTCCGGCTAAAATGGCCCAATAATTCCTGCCTTCTGCGCATCTCGCTTTTCCAAACTACTGCAATGTTGTGCAAAAAGCCAACTTTAAAATCGTGCTATGTGGGAAAGTCGAGCAGTACATGCAGAGGCAAACAAGATGTACGACTTTGAGAAAGTTGCTATGATTACGAGGACAATGCATCGTGCTGTCCAAGTTTTTGCTCCTATTAACGCTCATTCTGTTTATTTTGAAAGTCGATTCAGACGTTCAGAAAGTTCTTGCAGATTTTTGAGGGATACGACATGTATATTACACAGAATGCTCTACCTCGAATTGTTGATTAGTGCACTGGTGCTTAGTGTTATCAGAGAAGAATATGCCAGTTAAACCATATGCCCATGAAGTTTTCGGAAGCCACACCCAAATGACAAAGTGCCTAGTGCCAAGATCTGCTTAAAAGAGCTGGTCCGGATCTGCTCACAGAAACATTTACCCATGCACATCTTAAACACAGATGCCGAAGTCGTGCTTTCTAAACCTTATATCAAGCTGTAGCTTGTAAACTCGGTATTTGCTACTTTTGAACTTTTCAATTAGACAACACTACATTTTGCAAAAGGAAAAGACAAGAAACATGTTTGGTTCACTAACTGATGTACGAGAGCTACAGGTTGTCATTCTATATAATATGACGGAGCAGAGTTGCACATGAACGAAGTCCTTTATTGTTTTTAACAGTAATCCTGTTTTGTTATGGTGATACTGTGATTAGACGGAAAATGTACAAGCTCGACTGCAGCTACGCTCGGCAGTCTGTGGAGTGGCTAGCTCGGTTGCAAGTCACCACACCCACCCCAGTCCACTGCCTGGAAAGACAGAGCTGAATGAAGTCTTGTGAGGAAGATTTCACCGCTTTTTCTTCATTTCTGCCTTTTTCTTCCGCAAGTCCTTCTTCATACGAGGATCTACCACCTTGAAGCGGCCCTTCACACCAGGTGGTCGGCGAACCTTGCGTCCAGTTGCTTTCTTGGCAACAAGATACGTGACCTTCTTGTCGTCTTTCTTGCCAAGAACCTTCTTGTAGAGGGCTCGAATCTGCTGCGCCTTTTCAGCATCGGTCATGTCCAGCTTATCCGTAATAGTCTCGGCCCTCTTGCGAGCTTTCTCGAGTTTCTTCGCCGCGCGTAGCTTTTTGCGAGCCTTGGCTTCGGCCACCTTCCTAATGGGTCGGGCATTGACAGCCTTCATTTGTGCTCTGTACTCTGCAACCATTTCAGCTGTTTCTGGCATCTGCTTTCTGTTGTGTTTGTTTTCTTCCTCCACAAACCATTTGGGGAGGCCCTCATCGTTGAATGTGTACCGGTTGTAGCCGTCATCTATGATGTCGCGCTTTGCCTTTTGAGACTGCACCATCAGGGTGCCGATAGCCAAGCCCTCTGGGTCCAACTTCACTCTTTTCTGCTTCTTTCTGGGGGGTTCGGCGGCTTTTTTGTCACTCTGGCTACTACTGGCTCTTGGCTTGCTTTTTGTCTTCTTCGACTCACCGCCCAGTGCTGTGACACTCTTTTCCTCTCCTGTATCCATCGGTGTGGCATCTGAGAATGCAACCTTCTTCTCATTCTTTTTCTGGCCATTGACTTTGTCTGCTTTGCCTGCTGACATCATCTCAAGCTCCAGCAGTTCCTCCTCATCGTCTATGTCCGCAAACACATCCTTTTCGAACCACAAGCTTGCCCAATTCTTTGCGCTTGTTTTTAACGCTGCCGTATGCCACGTCGACCACCAATGGATTTTCGTCCTCTTCCGGCGCAGCTTCGTTGTCGCTTTCTCCGTCACGATCATCTCCCTCGGCATCGCTCTCGAACTCCAACTCTTCGTGCTCGTCGTCATCTGAATCGACATCCTCGTCAGCGCTGTTTCCCCTCTGCTCCTCAGTGTACCAGTCTTCATTCAGGGCATTCTTCTTGTACAGAACACGCTTTCGGCGATGGTCCACATCCTCTTCGTCTTCTTCAAGCGGCTGCGCGGGGTCTAGCGTACCAACGTCGACTTCATCTACATTGGACAGCTGCTGCTTGTTCTTGATGGCCTTAAGCTTAAACAGATCGAGATCCTCTTCTATTATGGCTTGGTCATCCTTAAGCACCATCTGCAAATTCATGCGGTCTCTCAGTTTTTTTCTTTGCTTCAGCACCTTCTTTTTCTTCTTCTTGAGCTCCTTCGCGTGTTCTGCCGAAACTTCCTCCGCGTGCTTAAGCAGCTGGACCTCCTCGTCATCTTCATCTTCCACCTCCTCCACGTCCGCTTCCTCATCAGCCTCCTCGTGCTTCTCCTTGCTCGCTTCTTCCAGCCATGCCTTCAGCTTCTTTCTCCACGTCAACAGGTTTTTGATGTCGCCACGTCCGAGCACCTTGACGTCCTTGCAACACTCTTTGATCTCCTGAGTAGTAAGAGGATGTGCAAGCACCTGTTCGTCGTCGATCACGATCTCGCTGCACTGGCCGAGCACTTCCAGGTGGTTGTCGCACTTGAGAAAGTCCATCACCGGCACCCTGTGGTACAGGGTGTAGTCGTTCTCGGGGTAGCCCTCAACCTTCGGTTTTTGCTTTTCAGGGTGAGCCGGGTTCAGCTTGGCGACTTCGCCCAAGTCGACGTCGCTGAACAGGTGAGCGGGGTCGAGAAACCTGGCGTCGATCTTGTCGGGAGCAATGTACGACTGACAGACGACGAATATTTCCGCCGACTCGTGACGCGACGCCTGGGGCTTGGTGGCAGACACTTTCCTGAAGAGTTTCTTGAGCACCCACATCAATGCCTGGTAGTCCTTAGAACGGAACACCTTCGTGATGAACCAGCCACCCTTGTTGAGAAACTCGGTGGCCAGTTTGACGGCGTGAAGTGTGAGCACGTTCTGACCGTAGGCGTCGTGCACCCAGCTTTTTCCGACGTTAGGCGCACCATCGTTGAGCACGATGTCGGCTTTCCACGTCTTGAGCTCCTTCTTGAGCTTTGTACGACAGCTTCCAGAGGTAATGTCATCTTGAATAGCAATGACGCTCGGAATCGGCTTGATGGGCACGAGGTCGACGCCTATGATGACACTGGACACTGGCATGTATTTTTGCGCGACCTGTAGCCATCCTCCAGGCGCTGCGCACAGGTCGATCAGCACGCGAGACCGCTGCAGGAACTCGAACTTTCGGTTCAGTTGAATGAGCTTGAACGCTGCTCTGGATCTAAAGCCTGTTTCTTTTGCCAAATGATAAAACTTATCCTTGCGTTGCTTTCCTGTCTTCGTTTTCTTGCCCATTTTGTACGCACAGAGTCACAGACGTCCATGCACCACGTGCACAAACTACAACGAACACATACTTGGCTTGGCACTGAGGCCTGAGGGCATGCTGAGGGTTTCGAACGGCTTCAATTAGCTTTCATTTAAATATACTAAAAATAAAGTTTATAAAAAGTGTTGTTGTTTATTTAGCTTTAATTTTTTTATCAATTCTACTTTCAGCTTATTAGACCAAAAAAATTACCTCAAAATGTTTTGCAAGTTTTGCATGGTATTAGTGGTATTAGCGTACGAGCCAGAGCTAGCCACTGACAAAACCGGCCTGTAAGCCAAGTATCAATGGGCCGAGTAGAAAAATTTATGAAATCACGCTGGCCATGCTTACTGAGGTTCAAAACGACCAAACACGGCCTTTGTCTTGACCTTTAAACCCAAGCCGACGCTTTGTGATCTTCTTTTGGTTAAAGACTCGCTGGCTGACTCACCCGTGTGCAGCAAGTTACGGGATGTCTCCCTTCAAGGTCCTTCGGTTTTGCCGGCCACTGCTGTCGCCACAACAGCCGGCACTTGTTTCGCCTGTAATGTATCAACACACCCACCCGCTGGCGGCTAAAGTGTTAAGTATTTTTCGCGTTTACGAGGACGTCGTCGGGCTTACTGAAGTCAAGGCAGCGCAGACCAAAGTACTGGAGGTGAGAAGCTCTTTCACCACACTGGCCCGCATGTGACGGACTGGTTCCACAACGAGCAAACGGAGGGGGCTCCTTGTCTCCTCAATTTTTTTACATGGTAACATTACGGCAGTTTCGCATGGTTGGAAGAAATGATGCAGGGGAAATCGCAGATGAGTGGTTGCCCTCCTTGCGAAATCCTTTAGCGGTTTTGCCTTCATAAGCTCGGTGGAGTGCCTACAGGTGCATAATTGCGCGAGTGAGTGACGCGGATGGGCGAGGAAAATGACAGCACCGTACTTAATGCAACCTGGCTTCAAGGCATAGCTGGCAACGTGGTGTCTTTATGAGCATGAGGTGATGGGCGGGGTAACCTGACACCGACCGCGAATGTTGGCCTTGAACGCTGTCACCGAATACCGGATAAAGGTGCACTAAAAAATGCGCCCAAGAAGGAGTATGCAACCAGTAATAGACGAGTATTGTCACAAGAGGCGACCCTCTCGGTTGTGCTTATCGTCACTGACTATTACTAGCTTGTGAGCAAAAAGAAAACGAGAGAAAACACTCAGCCTTCTTCTTCTGCGTGTTCGCTATGCGTATTTGCACAACAGAACGCTATACGACGTCACACCCTAAGCAGTCGTATAGTGTTCGGCGATTGGAACCCTTGACCATCTTTCAGAACAGAAAATGCACTGTATTTTCGTGCCTCAGTCACTGAGTTTGGAATTAACATTCCAGCTACTGGACCAGTGGATGGGAGTACGTATTTTTTGAACTTAATCAAGGAAAACTACCCAAATGCAGCCAGTCGGCTGCAAGGGAAAGATAACGTGGCAGAGGAGGCTAGTCAATATTTCATCTCGGGCAGAAAATGAAGTGCTGCGGAATCTGAAGTAAGACGGGGGGTTACAACGTGACGTGAACAGTACAGTTTGTATTGTATGTGTCATTTTATAACTCGGGTCTTGATTCGTGTAAAGTATCATCTCATAATCTGCCCAACATGAAAGAAAGCTCTGCAGGTTGCTTAGTAGCTTGGCAGTCGAAAAATGCTGTTTAAGCTTTTTGTAGCTGTATGGCTACATTTGATGAGGCACTTTGTCTGCCATAAGAAACGTGCTTCACCCTGGGGGCTAAAACATTAGATCTTAAAGTAAGCCCACACATAAAAAAATAAGCATTTAGATGCGACACATTGTCAAAGTGCCTTGTGGCCCATAGTTTAAGATGTAAGCCATGGCTGCCCTTGGTTGCCCTCTCCCATGCTATACATGATACAGGACCATGTGATCAAACAGCGGTGCAGCCTCGGTGTGTAGGATCCTTTTTTTCCCAGGCCCCGAAAATGTTGGTTGTGTGTAGCACAGTGTGTGTCTTTGTCTCCCCCCTCAGGCCGAACAGAAGTTTGTGGCGACACAAGAGCAACGAAGGGAAAAACAGCAGCGGATTTTGCAGCTCCAGAACCAGTTGAAGGAGATCCATGCCGAGCTGGACAAGACAAACAGGGGGGAAGACCGCTACCTAACACTCATCACTCAGGTAAGCCTGCATGTTATGCCTTGATTTGCAGTGAGGACACGGCCACGGCTGCTTTTTTTGATGGAGGCAAAAAGCAAAAACGCCCATGTGTATGAGATTTTGGTGCATGTTAAATATCCCCAGGTGGTCAAAATTAATCCGGAGTCCTCCACTACGGTGCGCCTCATCGCCTGCATTGCGGTGGCACGTTTAAAACTTCGATCAATCAACTGCTTTGTAATTAGGGAAAGGTCATTGCCACAGGTTGCATTGCTCTAAAAAAAAAAAAACTAAACATAACTAGACCTCAACTGCTCATTTCACTCATTGGCTCTTCACATTGAGTTGTTTATTAACCACAAAGCATCTTTTCAATGCTTCAGGCCACAGTATAAGCATCTCTGTTTCTGCAGAGTGCCCATGTGCCATGCATGACACAGTTAAGCCTTTCCTAGGTTCTCTTTGGGCCATCTAAAATGACCAGCAAGCATCAGGCCATGCTAGTTGGATGGGTCCACTTGTTACGGCCTCCCTTCCGTGATTCAATGTCCACGAGGATGGCAGAAGGTCAGTGAATTTCGAAGTGGCGCAGGCAACAGGAAAAGTGGCACTTCAAAACAGTGCAAAACCTGTTCACCAGTTTCATTACCGCACCTGTTCAGTTGTTCCACTTTGATTTGAATGACCCGTTCAAGCATAGCTTAGGAAGCACAGGCAGTTTGGTTTGTTTTCTGAAGAGCCGGTGATTTTTTACCTTGGGAGGAAGATACGGGAGAGCTTAGCGATAGCGTCAGTCACGGCGTCGGCACATACGGGGTTTGACGTGAGCCTACTGAAGTGTGTAGGTACACTGTGGGACATAAACACATACAACAGACGAAAAGACCAAGAACAGGTGAGGTGAAGCCAACTAGCCCGCTGCCAAGCTTTGCTGGTAAGAGTCATCTTGTTTCTCGCGAATTGAGAATTTTCGGGGGTAAGTTTTTTTTTATGAGAATAACAGCAGTGGTCCTGAAGGGGATGCACCTTCATCGGATTTCAGCAAACAGTGATGAGGCCCCCAATCGAGCCAGAACATCTGCGTTAGCTCGGCTGTACGTGTCACTTTTGTGATGGGTCACATTCATAAGCGGTTTTGGGAAGAAAGTTTTTTTATTTGGTCGCAACATCCCATAGGCACGACAGTACCTCTCGCTGCACAACACGTGCAGTTTTGTCAAAGACGGCGACTGAGTGTAGATCCATGTGTGGCGTGGTGGAGTAGTGCAAAACGGTTTCTTTGAGCCTTGGATTTCTGTGTTCTGTTTTTCGCTGTAGAACTCAGCAACGTGATTTGTGAGAACACAAATAAGTACACCTGGGTGCATATCCATGAGAAACGAACATACTCCGAACTGGACGGGTCACGGAGGAAATTTGTTGCACTGGAGAAAATGGTATTGAACCGACTGCATATCTACATGAGGATAGCGCAAGTGCCTCACCTGCATTTCTGTTGGAGTGCAGGAAGGTTGTTTTCTGACCTCATTACCCACGATGTCTTGCCAAGAAAATGTTTTTTCACCTTTCCTGATTCTGGAGTGTTCCAGACCACAAAACTGCCAATTCAGATACTGATGTCAAGATTCACTGGATTGCTTTCTTGCTTCAACACACAAATATGGTATCTGTCATGCCATTACATTTCCGTGAATGACAGAATGTTGAGGTCCAACGGTCATTTCGGAATCGGGCTGTGGCTACTTAACAGGATACCTAGTCAATTGGGGCCAAAGCTCCAGGTTCTTGCTGACTCAGATACCTGCTATGTAGTGCATCTCAGTGTTTATACTGCTCTACTGGGAAATTTGAAGCACAAGGCACGAATGGACTGGCATTTTGTGTGACTAGACTGTGCGAAGTGACGATGCCAAAGCAGCGGCACCGGGAGGGGTGTTTGGAAGGAAAACTGCTCTCCTCCTCCTCTTTCTTCCTTGTAAGTGGCACAGTCTACTTATTTTCTGAGGGGTGGAAGGCATGCGAGATGAATCACGGCTCACGGCGCATGCTTTCAACATGGAGAGCTGGCGGCAGCTCGCATTTTCGGTGCATGCTGTAATCGGATTCAGTCATTATATCTGAAATCATGGCACTGGACCCTAGAAAGAAAACGGTTAATTTTACCGTAGAACGCATACAAAAGTGGACGGTGCCATAGTTGTTCGATATACTATCCGATATATTGTTATAAACGGTATCAAATTACAAAATTACACTCTGGAATCAGCACACAACAAAAAAATTAATACTGGGTCATCTTGTCATCTAATGTGCCCCCGCAAACCCTGTAAGTCGTGTCTGCGACTGTGCTCTTCTTTGAAACATCACCATACGACCCAGGGAGTTTGCAGAAACGAGCAAAAACTACAGTCGGAACCTTATCAGGTACCACACTCTTCCACCGACACCTTTCATCGTTTGTGAACTGCCTACCCTGTATACGTCAAAAAATTGTCCCGAAGTAATCAGCTGTTCAAAAAGCCAAAAAGCAAAAAGAAAGTGAATGCACAGCTTGTCTGTGTGATTACTGAAACGTCCCTTCCTTGATTTCATTCCGCGTTTGTACACAACAATAGTTAAGCCCCCTTAACCCCTTAATGTCCCTGCGATATTGCAGCACATTTCACATCTGGTTGGGTCTGGTAAGTCCTACCTGGCTTAAGTTTAGATGAACGTCTTTAGCATTTCTGAAGCTGTACTCGGTTTTTTCATTCCCATACGAGCCATTATGTTTCTTCCCGAGACCATTTATTATTCCGTGGTTCCATTAACTTCGCTTGGTTCTTGCTGTCTGCACTTGCATTTCTTGTCATTACTGTGTACCAACACACTCAAGCCCTTATGATGTGCATGTTGGACTGGGCACCCTGAACTTGTGCAAAAATGCACAGTCGGCGCAAAGCGTTATGTCTATTATGCAATGTGCAGTGACATCTAGTCTTCGATTCACAGGGTCACATTAAAAGGAAAAACGATTGCTTTTCTGCAGTGTGTACGTACAAATGCAGCACCCACGGTGTTGTCTCCCCCCTGCAGGAGCATGCCATCATCAAGGAAGAGCGCAGCATGCTCGAGCAGTTCAAAAACCTGGAGAAGGCCGAGCGAGACTACTTCGCTTCACTCTCCCTGGCTCTCCGGGAGAGCCACGAGAAAGAGCGCGCCCAGGGGGAGCGCACCAAGTACTGGTCCATCATCGGCTCTGTGTGCGGTGCGGTCCTTGGCATTGTCGGGGCCACTGTGAACAACCGGATACGGCTGAACCAGCTCAGGGACCTCGTGGAGCGGTCGTCCAGCCAGCCGGAGGTCCAGCGGCTGGTCTTCAGCCTCTCGGACGAGTTCCAGCGACACCGGGACCAGATCCTCGAGTTTGTGGCTGACGTCAGGCAGCTGCTCGGTGCCGCACCGGTCGTGGCTGCCACCGTGCCGTCCGAAGCCGTGGCCGCAGACAAAGCCGACTCTGATCTTGAGCTTCAGATGCGAGAGGTGGTGGTGCTGGTGAGGGAGCAGCGTAAGTTGTTGGAGCGGGAGACCCGAGACATCAAGGCCCTACTGGCTGCGGGGGCGGCCTTGGACGAGGAGGGAGAGGGGAGGAGGGCAGCCGTGTACATTGGTGAAGACGTGCGGGACATAGTGGCCGACTCTCAGAGGCAGCTGGAGTGGAAGATGAAGGTGAACTCGCTTGCCATGGTGGCGCTCGCGTACGGTGCGCTTGCTGTGACTGTGCCCCTGCTGGCAGCTTTCTTCAAGGGCTCCTGAGCCACTGCCTTTGGGGGAAATGTGTTTGCTGTGTTGTTGTTGTTGTTGTTTAGCCTGCGGGGGCTCTCAGTGGACCAACAAGGGCCAATTAGGATGAGTAGAGAAATAAGTTTTTTGTTACAGATGTATGGCTCGTAACGCACAGTGGTATTGAACATATTATAGTTGAACCTCGTTATAAGAGACATGGATGTAAGAGATAGTTGGGTATAAGAGACACTATTCTCCCACATGGTTGGCTGCCCTATCATTCCCATTAATTTGACCTCTTTTATAACAGACATCAGATGTAGCACATGGTTGGTTGTAAAGGACAAGTTATCCTTGAATATTGGCCAACAATCTCGCTTGTTACAGACATTTTAACTTTCGATGCGATGCCACCAGTCGTGAACTGCAGCTACGTCCATTGTGGAGACAAAGGGGGACGACAGACACACGCAGTCGCCATTTATTATAATTTCAGCAAATGCAGAGTGGTTCGATCAACTATGAAATGACGACGAGAAGCCCTGCCAATGGAAATGCAACGTACAGAAGTGGTTAAAGCTTACCACCAAGCATACAAGCGCGACCGCGCATGCAGGTGACTGCACAAGCCAAGAATACCGGGAGCGCGGTGGCCTCTCTTGATCGCGATGCTCCCAATCAAGAAGCATCGCAGGTGTTGAGTCCTGCAAGCGTGATGAATAGCCAGAGCACACAGCGGAAGAAGCTGTGTGCTCTGGCTATTCATCACGCTTGTGAACTCGACATCTACAATTCTTTATCTTCCGCAGACAGTGAAAGGAGAGAAAGCTTGTAGAATCTGTTGTAAAAAACAGTGTAAATACTGTCACGAAGCAACAAAGATTCAACTATTTTATAAATTCCGGGGGCGAAACATTAAATTAGAACAATTCTTTGCAAGATGCTTTGAACTTCTGAACTTATTTTAGTTGTATGGTGCCCACATCAAACTATGGGTTGATCAGTTAGTGAAAAATGGTTCCCTGCTTATAAGAGACACCTCGTATAAGAGGCAGAAATGCTCCTTGTTATGTGTCTCTTATAAAGGGGCTCAACTGTAGTGGGTCTGGTTAAGTTGGTGTGTCATTCCACACCAACCTAATGATAGGGCCATATTCAGATCCCGAAATTCCAGCGCTTTTTTTTTGTTCTGTTTTGTTTTGCTTCTCTGCAAATTGCAAGCGTAAAAAAAGCCAACACCACTTGCGAACCGTGCAGAGAGGCACGGGAGAACCACAGTGGGCGAGCACCCCATGCTCTGTTTTTACATGCATTCTAGTAATAGTGAACCACTACCAACTGGCCCAAATTTTGCATCCCAGTATAGATTTGTGCAGGATCACAAAACTGCTGAATTAAGGCCACAGTGAAGGGGTTGCTGCCACTGCTGCTTCAGGCCGGAACTTGACAGAGCCTGTTTCTTCATTTGATTAGTCATGGTTTTGTAGCTGAAGTCGCACACACACGTTCACACATACGCACACACACAAAGTTTGGGAACTCCCTATAGTCCTGTGCAGGGCCGTACCCAGAGGGGAGGTTTGAAGGTTCGAACCCCTCCCAAAATCTTTTCCAGACAGCACGTAAGCAATACTTACTGTTGCTTTCAGCAGAACTACCCCCTTCCCAAAATCCATATCCCCCCCGAAAAAATTTCTGGCTACAGCCCTGGTCCTGTGTATGAAAAAGCAGTTTGGTTTGACCCCTGCTTTGGGGTCAAACCCTGTGCTAAACGGCCACTTTCGATTGACAGTTGAGCGCTTACTTTCAAGTACGCGTAATTAATAGCCAATGCGCCACTCGATGGACAACACATTCGAAGGCCTCTGGAAAGCCTTAGAAAGCAGCCATTTAGCACAGGTTCCCATGGCTGCCATCCGTCAACTGAAAGTTGAAGTAGCAATCAGCTCCTTGCGGCTGCTTCCACTATGCTTAGAGGAAATGCCGTGGAAGCATTAGGAAACAGTTCTTAACTCAACGTTTGCCTGTAATAATGCAACTTATTCAATAATACCCGCTTTTCAGATTATCAGAGTTTTCATCCCCTAGATGCCATGCCAGTATATATATGCCTGCTCTTTAGTTACTAAGAAGGGGTTATGCACACAAGGCTTAGCTTATGAAGCAGAATGTTGCTTTCTCAACTGGTATTATATTGAAGAACTTTGCACCCATGGCCAAGGAATTTGCGCTGTTTTCATTGCTTTGTGCAAAGCAAACCACGTGTTAGCCTCCGTGTGCATGGCAGGCGATTTGCTGGCAACGTTGGGAAATCATTTGGCCTCCTTTCCCTGCAGGCTTCTTTGCCAGTGTCCTGAAAAGCTCGCACTAAAGCAGTCAGTTTACACATACTGAAAAGTGCTGAAACTGCAAGCTACTGCAAGTGGTCCTAATCTGTCTAAATCGTGATGTTTACATTTATCTTTTCGTGCATGAAAATGCACACTGGCTTTAGTTTCAAACCAGCGCTAACAATGGGAAAAGCAGTGTCAACACACTTGTCCTGTCGTTGGGCCATTTTGAATTGTAAATATGAACTAACTAGCCCAATTCACCACCCCAACTTTTTATTTGCAACCCAGCCAACTGTATTATACAATTTTTATTGAAGAGAGCTGTGTGGGAGACATTTTTAATGGTTTACTCTAAACATAAATTTTTTAATCTGAATTCAAACATGGCTCTGGGTATTCCAGTCTAGCTATTTTAAAAAAATGTATTTCTTTTAAAGGAACACTAAAGTCTACAAGCAAATTGGCCTACATTCGTAGAATAGAGTGCCATGCGTACAAATATACCACTCCCAGCAGCAGCACAGCAGCAGTTGCTTAGGTAGAAAATGCCAAAAGCGTAAAAATAAGTATCGCCGCCTCACACTTTTCCTGCACTACAATTTGTGACATCACATCATGAATGGTGAAATGGGATTGGGTGAGTTTGCTCAAGTATTTTTCTGAAATAAACACTGAGCCAGTGACGTGCTGAGAACTGCTGCTGGCGACATCAGAGACTATTAGCGTAATCGGCTACACTGCCATGGTGGACATAAACTTTATTGATGGCCAACTGAGTGAATATTATTGGCACCACTTCGGCAGGCAGCACCACAATTTTTTTTTTTTTTTTTCCTGGCAGAGCTTGATCCATGCCAATGTGGTGTTAAAAAGACCCTTTCTCATTGGCTTTCAGTCTTTATGATGAAAGTGATAGCCAATCAGAACGGGCTTTCGGGAAGACAGCAACAGTTGAGTAAAGCAAGCCCATGTGATGTGCTCTTAACGTTGCAAAAAATGGAAGGAAAACAGTTGCCAGCTTTGGTTAATTACCTCTCGGTAAACAAGGTATTTCTGGCTGTCAAATGAAAGCCAGAGAGCGACAAAATGTGTGATCTTTTAGTTAATACAAAATGTTATATAGCAATCGGTGTCCTTTTAAACTAGGGCCCGCTGTAACCTGTACTAGTTTGAGTAGGAGTGCTTCAGCAATGTGATTAGCTGGGCTAGTGCCGTGTGCATCAGTGTTCTAGCTATAAATATTGTAGACAAAGTGCTGACCACAATCATTCAAGCCACAATCATTAGTGTAATTGATGTGGCACTCAGTGGCACACCAAAAGTGCCCGTTTTAATGCAACATGGTTAGCACAGTGTCAAGATCAGAGGAATTTGCAGCGGTGGTGGTGAAAAAAGCCAGTTCATGTCTTATGTTATAATTGTGGCCTTTTTCTTTTTCGTCAATTTGTCTCGTAAACACAAGATGCTTATTCCCCACACAACGAACATCGAGTGTATTGTAGTTTGTGGAATCCACAATTGCGCATGAAATTCCAACAACTCAAGGCATTAGGAACACGCTATCAACGTGCCTTGGTTTTACACACTGGAAAAGAAAGATTGTTGGCAACACCACTGGCATGAGACGCAAACTTTCTCGAGCTAATCTTTAGGGTGGTCATTCATACTGCAAAACTTATGATTCGTCATGTTGGCTGCCTGCAAGAAACTGAGGACTTGGGTGCTTTTGTATTTTTCTGTACTCATGATCCCCAATTTAAAGCAGCTATTGCAAGTGCATGCAAAATATTGCAGTTTAAAGTTGCTGCACAAACATGTTTCCAGCACATCTTCCCACCTGTTAACAAATTATAGATACAGGACAGGCATTGACTTCAACTAACATTTGCCGACAAATCTGCCACCATAAATACATACTTGGGATGCAAAAAAAAAAACCTGAAAATATGCATCGAAGCAAGACACCAGAGTCAGTTTTTCCGAGAAATCAATAGATGGCATGCTGATGTACGAATCACCCAGCCATTGTATCTTCTCTGCCTCAGTTATTTCATGGGCATTTTATCATGGTCACGCTGTTTTGTTGCTGGTGTTTTGCAATAATGACACATTTAGAAAAACAAGCACACAGCTAGTCTTCACGGTGGACACCTAAATGACCTTGAGCTGTTTTGTGGGCGCTGCAGAATCGTATTGCTGCTGTACACCAACTTACCCGAGCTTCAACCCTCTCATGTACTGTAGAACCTCGTTGACTACTTAAAAAAAAAAAAGCAAGGGTGTTGTTTGGTGGTGTTTGAATACGTTTTTTGCACTTTGCTAGGAGAAAAATATTTAAAAAAGATCCCGGGCCATCGTCAACTAACATGTAAACCTGGGAAGGGTGAAGCATGCAGTGTATAAGTGTATTCTTGGCGCCTTGGCGTTTTTGCCAACGGAGATGAAACCATTGGGGGGTAGAGGTATACAGCTTTGCTGTAAAAGTCCCTCGTCTTTGAAGCACGAAGCTCTCTAGCGCGAGGCGTAAACGAGTGTCCCGGTGTTTTAATACAGTCACATGAGACGACGATTACGGCGACGACGACAGGAGACGCCAACAGCCCCAGCCAGTGAGGGGCTTCACCCCGAAAACATGAGGGAGAAACGTACAATCCGAGAAAATGACTGTCTGGTAAGAAATGTACTGTGGGGAATTTTTAGTGTTCACTATTGAGAGCGTAGTAACTGGAAAATTCTATTAACCGAGAATGTATCAGCGGGTTCTACTGTATACTCCTTGCTTGAAACAAGCAATGATTCGCGCCCACCTCAACTTTCCTTCAGCCCCCCTAACCCCTGTGGCTGCTTTTGGGGGGCCTTTTTCTGTGGGGGATTTTTTCCAGAAATGCTTGTTCCTGTCACAGTCCCTGCTACTAGTCCACTGACTCCCAGCTAGGGCCAGTTGACATTGTTGGCCCCACACGGTTAAAACTAGTTCAGCCTCCAAAGTGTCCCTTGTAAGGTGCTTTTGCCTCTGTACTGATGGTGCCTAAACTTATTTGCATATCTGTGCATACATGTGTTCACATTATTAATGCTTTTTTTTTTGTTACCGAAAAATGCCTTTGTCGAAATGTTTACAAAAGAAAGACATTGCAAATGTAGAATAAGTTACTTTGTGTTGCTTAATAAACATGTGTTCTGACAGTTGCTACAACCCTTCTATACATAGCATCACTGCCAAGATGTTGCCAGAAAAAAAGAGCCTTCATAAAGTAAAAGTCTTCGGAGGTAATTTCTAATTTCGAGTGTTGTGATATGCCCCCATTTCTAAAAGCACACACTACTCCCCACCTCATAGCATAATTTACTTTTAAAGGGGCCATGCAGACGAAGTCGAAGTTTGTTTTATTCGAAAGATTTTGTGTTTTATAGTGCCCCAAGCGCTTGTCCGGAAGCAAACGATGCTGTATTCACTGATAAATTGATCAATTTGGGTTAAAATTTTGATGCTCCCACCAAATCGTGTTTTCGTGATGTCTGCCATGAAGTCACAAGGGTGGGTATTCAAACAAACTTCCAGTGCGTCACTAGGCTCTGCAGCCTTCCTTAGCGTAAGCCCTCCTAGATCGCACTTCCATTATGAGCTGCAGACCGTTGTCCGCCGTTGCTTTGTTCTTGACCGTATTTGCTCCTGGCTTGATTTGTTACGGAAGAAAGTAATCGTTTGGTCAAACATGCGGTACGCTCGACAAACAGGCTCACGTAAGGGCAACGTCGCTTACTCCAGTCGGCCAGTGTCGTGTGAAACGACCCCAAACCCCCGGACTGCTGTGCAGCTAAAACAAGCATAGTGCACCCACTACCAACAGCAGTGCGCATCGGTGCTTCTACTTGTATTTTCGCAACTAATTGTTTACCCCACTATTCTTACTGCTGTAAAATGAATATGCATTACATCTAAGCGCAAACAGCTTGTTCTGCAAGCTTGTAAGCCCTGCCTAACCTGCGTTTGCTTTTGCTGGCCTCAGCCAATCGTAGAACTGGGCATATGACATCATAGGTTCTGTTGCGGGAAATGAGCTAGTGGGTCACATGCCATTCCCTCTTTTCCTAATTATGTAGCTTATTTGACCGAAGTGTGCATTAAAAGTGGTGTCAGTATGATTCTAACGAGGCAATCTATCAAACAAACCCCCTCCTGTGAAGTGCTGGATAATTGTTGTGGCTGCAGAGATTACACCAGTTGCCTCCTCGATGGCAAATAGTTTAATAACATCGTGTTGAAATTTTAAGGTCAAGAATGGCCAAAGTGTTCACAGGTGTGATAATGTTTCTTGTACCAGCAGAAGGTGACTTAATTTGTGGTCCAGAAAGGCATGGAAAAACGGGTGCCGGAGAACAAAGCCAAATGTGGGAGGCAAACAATTTATTATCATCATCAGCCAGACAGGGAACAAACTTGGGTAAAGAGCATTTTCGTTCAATTCAAGCAAGAGGAGTGGGTCGGGTAGAACATGTAATAAAGATGACAGACAACAGGTGGGCCGTCTGTTAACAGAACGGCTACCAAGGGACGGTAGCAAAACGAGACGTGGGCAAATGACCCCACCCGCTTCAAAATTTGTGTGCTCCGACTGATGTGTATTTATTTAGTGAAATAGCTAAGTTGATTTATCGTACACCCCGTGTATTAATTTCACCCAAGGTGCACTACAATGCGCACTTGGGTCTGTTGATGCACAAACACTGGGAGAGTGCAGGAACCGTGATGACAATAGCTACGTAAGAGGCTTTACAAAATTAGGCTCTGATTAAGAATCAATAAGTTCACAAAAATACGTTTGTACTCGGGAATTGAAATTGGTAATAAACGCTACAATCGCGTGCCGGAAGAAGCGGGCGCGCCACGTCAGCTGGGCTCGCTGCAACGGCGGCAGTGCTGGCGGATGCCCTCGTCAAACTCCTCCATCTGCAGTGTCAGCTTGAAGACTTCCACACTGCGTCGGATTGTCTTCGAGGCATTGCGCCGCACGGCCATGGCATCCGCACCAGGAACTGCATAGCGGCCAAACCATTTGGTTACCTTGTATACTGTCTGCAAGCTTGAGTGCAGCGACTAATGCAGGCAGTTAGGTTGCACATTCCCCGTTTTACACCCTGGCTTCCCTTGGTTTCGCTAGTGTCACCAGATAAACTACAGAGTACCGTCACTAAGGCACGCAAGTGAGCAACGGCGGCCATTTTGGTGTTTATCAGTGTTGCCAGGTTGCTGCTTCTGCGGCCTCACTGCTAACTTTCACGAGGTCGTTTGTAAACAACACTGGGCGAGGTCATTTGTAAACAACACTGCCGAAGACGCAGCAACACGGCATCTTCGAATACACTACTGCAGCTGAAATGCAGCGAAGCACGTTACCTTTGATTCTCGTTCGGAATGACGCCAGTCTCGCGCAGCTGCAGAGCAGGGAGTACAAGCTGAGACTACCACAGGTGACCGACAGAAAGTGCATAAACAACAAAATGGCGGTGCCCATTAACCGTCGCTGTGTAAACAAATGTCACGTGATGCGAACTGACCAATTATCACGGCGGCGGCACGGAGCAATAGGAGAAAAGAGTGCCGATACTCTGTAACCTTATCTAGTGATGCTTCTCATTGCCACAGCTTCTTCCTCTCGGGTTACGGTACCTTCTCAGCTGAGAGGCACTGCCAATTTTATCGCTACTGTCAACACAGGTACTGCAGGTTGTATTCCCGTGATGCTGCACCCCTTTCCATGAGTCCACAGTATGTTCCGCTCACCGAGCACGACGTGCGCGGAGACGGCTATCTTGTCGAGGCTGAGCGCCCAGATGTGCAGGTCGTGGACGCGGGCCACTCCATCGACCGAGAGCAAGAGCCGCTTGACCTGGTGGTAGTCGACGCTGTGCGGGATGCCCTCCATGAGCACGTTGAGCGCCTCGCGGAGGATCGTCACCGTCGTCACCAGCACGATCACCGAGAACATCAGCGTGCACACGGGGTCCACCACGCCGCATCCGGGCTGCAGTGCGGGAACTCAGTCATCAAAATTCAGCTGCAACGGTGTGTCTTACACACCCGAAAATAAGGTACAAACCACATACATTAGGGGCTCCATAATTTCCTTTCCTGAGCACTCTACCTCCCCGTATATATGTCAATGGAAAATGGAGAGCACTGCGATCCAGCGGGCATTGCACTTACACAGAAGAAGATGACGATGGCCGCGAGAAGGACACCGACGCTCTGAATGAGGTCGCCAAGTACATGGACAAAGGCTGCCCGCACGTTCAGGTTCATCACTCCGCGGGCGCTCCGGGCGGGACTGGCCTCTGACAGCTGGGGCTCGAAGCTCTTGTGGTCCGATGACGACTGACCAATCGTCCGTGCACTCGCTGTGCTGGACACAGGCAGGCCTCCCTCCTGCGCAAAAGTGCAGCTCACTTCAATGCTCGTCATGTGCAAGAAGTATCTGTTTGCATACTGCAAGCACAATTTTGGGTGCAATTTTTAATGCAATACTGCGCGAGCTTTGCCCCTGTACAGATGATTCAAAAGTGTTTTATGGTTGCATTTCGCACCTTTATTTTTTCAGAAGAAACTTCCCTATTTGGGAGCAAGGTTTCTCTACGCTGCCTATGACAGCAACGTAGAGGAGCCATACTATCGGGCAATGCTTCTGAGTGTCCCCACAGTGGTGATACTAACAGCGACAACTATATGTCAAAATTTTGGCCTATCCCCTGCATCAAAGAGAGCACCTGCTGCGGTAACTCAGTGACTAAGGCATTGTGCTGTTGAGCACAAGGACGCGGGTTCGATTCCCGGCCACGGCGGCTGCTGTTTTGATGGAGGCGAAAAGCAAAAACGCCCGTGTATACAAGATTTCGGCGCACGTTAAAGATCCCCAGGTGGTCAAAATTAATGCGGAGCCCTCCACCATGGTGCGCCTCATCGCCTGTGCGAGTTAAACCCTACAATCAATCAAAGAGAGTGACAACTGCCAATAGGTGGGGCAGTTGTCTCAGCCTCCTGTCTCAGCATGGGTGTCGCACTTTCCTCCAGCACACCAATACAAACTATTCCTGTAAAAAAAACTGTGTGCATAAATTTTCTCGAATTCATTCAGTGACTTGGTTTCAGTGACGATCTAGTAGCAGTACAAGGCACTGTGCACCTTTTTTTGGAAGGCATACACGCTTTCCTCTGTTTGGCCTTAACTTTTTTTTCTCTTCACACATACAGCTGCATTGGCTAACAACCACTTCACAAATATGGTTTGAACCATCTGATATCATGGTTGCCAAGTAATCTTGCACACAGTTGTACACCTGAAAGGAGAAAAAAAACTAGGACAGACATGAATAAAAGGTGAAAAAACAAGCGCTCATTTTGTCCATTTACCATTGACGTCACCTACTATTAAGCTCCAGCCTGTCGTTTGCATCAGTATTCCTGTGTTGAATGCCTGCACTGCACTTAACAGACCCAACTTCAAACCCGACAATTTTCTTCTGCACCGTAGTATGATGTACTGTATGCGCAACCACTGCCCAACTGATGCTGTCGAGGTTCACAGCGGGTTGCGGCGTGAGGTCAGGGAGTGGCAAGATATATATCTGCAGCGCGCCAAATGCCGCCACTGCTTCACGGGTAGTCATAACGCTTGGCTCCTCTGTAAGCTCTTCATCACTGCTCGCCTGATCATTTGTGGCGTCCCTTTTCTCTACGATGGCCGCCACGATGTCGTTACTTTTCACTTCAGAGCAAACCAGGACCTGATTGTCCACCAAGAAGTAATCGTCGGCCATCACAACCACTGCTGCACCGCAACACGCACTGTACGTGCTTATCGATTCCTGCGTTTTCATGGCTGAGCTGGATGACTCTCGGTCGTCGGCACACCTATCAGGCGCGCATTACCATGTGTGCAGCTAGGCGTATTCGTTATCAAAGAATACAGCGATTTCAAATGCATGAATTTCTTCAGTAAACAGGCAAATTTGCTGTAGTGGTCTTTGCTGAAGTTGCATTCACAGTACATGGGAAACAAATCTGGCCAGGGCTAATGGCATGCTTCATTGTACAGGCTATTTCGTAGTAGAAGCATTCGTTGTAGTGGCGTTTGTCTGTATACATCATGGAACATAGAGCGCTGAACTTTACACGACAGCCACAGCATAAGAGACACACGCACTGGGATGTGATACGAGGTGGCACGGGGATTTATACGTTGTCTTGTTCATTAAACTTTTCACAGTTGCTAGTAGCGCACCAACCATTTCGTGTGTCCTTTTTTCCTTTCATGCTGTGGTCGTCGTGTAAAGTTCAGCGCTCTATGTTCCATGATGTCTGATACCAACTAGCCCAACACCAAGCTTTGTCGTCTGTATACCTGTCCACCGGCTTGCTGTGGCTTGTGCGGTCCGTCGTCCATAATGGTGCTCGACTTGTGTTTGCCGCCAACGCCGGTCGATCCAGAGCCGGAAGGCCCCACATCGTCTGGCGCAGTTTGGGGAGACGCACTGCGCGACTGGACCCCGGAACCAGCCACCCCAGCGACATCTTCTGAGCTAGCCGATGTTTTGGCCTGGAACAGAGCCGTGAAGAGCGACAAGTGATGTGAGAAAATGAAAAGGACTGAGAAAAATAAGATGCACCAGGAAAAATAAATGTTAACTGCCCTTGCACTGGCAGCCACCAGCCATTGTGTGCATGGCTCTATCTCCATCTTTTCAAAAATGCAACTTTTCCTAAGCCATCAGAGTTCATCAAGAGATAGTGAGAGAGTTTTTGTCCGATTGTTTGTAAGGAGGACTAGTCCAAGCCACCATGAATCGGACAACTGCATGTTTGTCTGCTGGATAAAACTGGACTTTCCGAGTGTAATTAGGCTAATTAATTTGGAAGTATGCTAAATCGTAAACCAGGTACTTGGCTTTGCTGTTAATTCATGTCATCAATGGATGAATGTACCTTAATTTTGTGGTCAAAGCTATGGGTGATGCTCTAATGCTCTTCCAGTGTCTAGCTGAGAGCATGCTGTTTCAAAAAATTGCAATGGTCAGCAATGTCCTAGAGCACATTGTGGTGTAAGAGCTACCGCCAATCTGATCTTTCGATGTTCAGCCAAACTCGGCACTGTTTTCACCACACCACCACTTACCGTATGTCAGTTCGGAACATCAATATGGAAGGCTCGCTGCCGCAGTAAAGCTAAATCGTTACCTGCTCATGCCTAGCCAGTGAAACTGCAGGCATCATGTGCATTCAACTCTAACAAATTGGTACAATGGATGCAGCTCTGTTAGCATGGTGTTTGTCATTTTGAAGACGATAAACAGTATTTCCCGGACTAGGTAAGAGCAAAAATTTTGGTTTGAGCGTTCTGAGCCTGTCACCCGAGTAAGCCAGAAAAAAATTTTCAGCAGCAATTTGTGGGTCACTGCTAGCTTGTGGGTACTTGACTAACTGACTACTGCTAACATGTTACACTTTACTTCAGACGTTTGGCACGATAAAAGCTAGTAAAGCATTATACGGGGGATATTGATTTTGTATGTCCAAGAAGGAAATTTAAACAAGAAGAATAAGTGTCTTTTCCCTATTGTCTTTTTCACAGGAAGTGAAGCCACCGCATTCTGACATTTGAATAAGCTATTTCACATCAGTATTTTCTTCTTCTTTTGGAACACTTGACGGTTTGCACAGAGCACAAATGTGTTAAGCGTAAATAACCACACCAGCATTCTCAGATAATGAATGGCAGCCTACCATTGTCCCCGAAGAGGAAAGTGTATGACAGCTGCATCTTACCGGTACTCACCTACGGGGCAGAAACTTGGAGGCTCACTAAGAGGGTTCAACTTAAATTGAGGACGACTCGGCAAGCAATGGAACGGAAGATGATAGGTGTAACATTAAGGGACAAGAAGAGAGCGGAGTGGGTCAGGAAACAAACACGGTTAACGACGTACTATTAGAAATTAAGAAGAAGTGGGCATGGGCAGGGCATGTAATGCAAAGGCAAGATAACCGTTGGTCATTAACAGAGTGGATCCCTAGAGAAGGCAAGCGTGGCAGGGGGCAGCAGAAAGTTAGATGGGCAGATGAGATCAAGAAGTTTGCGAAGATAAATTGGTCGCAGTTAGCGCAGGACCGGGGTAATTGGAGATCTATGGGAGAGGCCTTTGCCCCGCAGTGGGTGTAGATAGGCTGATGATGATGATGATGATGAACCATACCGGTGGGCACTTGTGCATGCTCACCGGCGTGGCAGCAGGAGGTTCCCCGCTGCGTTCAGGCAAGGAGGCTCCGCGGGGCAGCGGATCATTTGCGCCACTTGCAGGCTGCCTGGCTGTCTCGGCGTACAGGGACGACGGCATGGACGGTGCACTGGCGCTGTGCGGGCCACAGGGGGTGGTCTCGCCTACGCTACCGTGCGGCGTGCTCATGGTGGCCTGTAAGCTGCCTGCAAGGAAAGGCACGCACTCGCAGTCCATCGATAAGTGCGCGAGCCTGGACACGTACCAGTGTAGAGCGTGGACCTCGAGGGCACAACGCGGAAGACATCGCGGCAGATGCGCGACGAGTCTATCTCGCTGGTGGTCACACCGCCCGGTTGTGGTACGAACGGCTCGGTGGACGGCAAGTCGAAGCGACGCCCCGACTCCTCCGAGCCGTGACTGTGGTGGCCGAATCCACCCGTCGGGTGGATCTGGAGTGCCAGGCCCATGCTGTGCGCAGAGAGCAAACGAATGCGTGCTCACCAATTTGCCCATTCACCCTAGTGCATCCGGCTGTGGAAGCAAAGGGTCTTCTTGCAAAGCTTGGCTGTGAAACCAAGCTAATTTATTGGAGACGCCAACACGGCACAGACCATGCATATACGCTACTAGTCTAATGATATCACAGAGAGGCTGGCAGCAGACGTGGCTTTTTCATCATTTGCATCACCACGAAAAGAGGCTTCCACTGAATGGCCATATTTGTTGGTAACAAAATAGTGTTTTCACTGTGCTTATCGACCCTTCAAACTACTACCAGCACTATGCCAAATCCCAACAAGAAATCACGAACATGGTGCACTTGTTTCTTGGGCAATAAATCGTCAAACCCAAACAAAAAAACGCAAGAAATATTGAAAACTTTCAAATTTTGCCCTACACAATTTCAGCAATGATGCTGTTGAGGGAACACTAACAAATGCCAGTGCATTAACTGTATGTTAGCATCCAAATGGAAAGATCAAATGGAACTGCAGGCCCCACTACAGTCATTTTTCTTGGTGGTGGATTTTTGTCGGCAACCTCAAACCGCACAAACAAGATCCTGTGATGTCGTAAAGACCCGGCAAGAAAGCGGCTGATGAGTCGCCATTGCGTCATCCGATATTTTTTTTAATATCTTCATTATTTGTGTGAACTTTGCGATGAAATTGCATGCATCATCAACAAAGCACTCTTTTTAATGCCCGAAACTTGTATTTGGTCTTCATGGCCCTTTTAAAGTGGCTCATTATTGTTCCAACATCATTGACACCGTATTATCCACACAGGATTGCCTAGTGGAAACAGCCACACAAGTGTGACAAAGCCCATCCACACGTGGCCCTGATGAGCTAAGCCTAAAGCTTAATGTTTATTAAAACGTAACCCCTACAGGTTGCGATTCTCGCGAGTTGCATCGCTTGCTAAGCAAGCAAAATGCCAATGGAGGAGAGTGGACGTACATGATGTTGACCACAACCCCAACAGAGGCGGAGATGAGCATGATGGTGGCATCGATGTTGTACTCCTTGCTGATCATCCTCTGGATAGCCATGTAGACCAGCACGCCGGTCACAGCCCAGATCATAATCACAGATGTCAGCGCGCCGATCACCTCTGCACCATGGGGACATGGAGGGAGCAATAAATGATACTGCACCTACAGCACTGTGGTGCTATGGGGAGCAAATCCCCCACTGCTGGAAATGTCGTGTGCACGTGTCAGGTACAAAATGTCCATTGAATGACAGAATATTGCTTTCTGTATGCCCAGTTTCCTGTCGTTGCCCCCGTTTTTTCTTTAGCACGTTGGTGCGAAGTGCATGCAGTTATTAAGTGTCCCATTGTGTCCTGAAGTGTCCCATTGTGCAATAAACCGCCGACATTGCCAGGTGCAGAAAATGGCCACCACTGTACAAGCAAATGAAAGAATTCCTAGCGGCACCCAAGTTTGCTTACGTGCTTTTGAAAGCGAAAGCATTAAGGCTTCTGCTAGCTATATTCGAAGACTTCTTGCTGCTACATCGTATTTGCATCTCTTTTTTAACTTTCGTTTCTTCGTCTTTTGGCACGAATTACTTTGACTGGCGGCAGACTAGCAACACTGCACGCCACGTCTTCCCGCCCCCCAGAACCAGAGTTCTTCGTGGCTGCTGTGCCTCTGAAAGTTTGCAATACAATTGAGAAAATGAGCACTATCAGCTCCAATCAGCACGTCACTTAGAACAGTCCCTCCCTCAAGAGATGCAAGTACGTACACCCAGAAGCATAAGTTTACGGACCACGAAAGCAGCAATTTTGAGTTATTTCTCTGTCGCATGGCAGCCCGGAGTACTAGGTGCAGTAGTTTTCATTAGTTCAGTGCTTATACGACATCTCGCATGCATTCGACAGTTTGTCGGGTGGCTATGGGAAGAGAAATAACCTAAAACTGCCATTTCCCTGGTCCGTAAACTTTTGATCGTGGCTGTACATATCCCCCCCCCCCATCGCATTTCAGAAAGAGAAACAACAACAGCAAATCCTGAAGTTTCATTTTCTGACTCACAGTACGAAAACTGGCCTAAGCGCAGCTAGTATCGAACTGAAATCCTTGGAATTTGCCACCGTGGCCAGTCTTACTAATTATAACGTGACTCCTTAGTGTCGATTGGATATTGTGGTTCCGCTCCTCAAAGGTGGTCGTGTCTGCTCGTCTGCCTTTCTCAGGACAGGATTGTATACCTGCTCGACTCCTTATGGTAGTGACGCATGTATCAAAGGAAAATCTTTGCCTAAAGCCCGGCATATTTCACGGTAAAAGCATGCGCCAGAAAGAGGTGACCTTTTACCTGCACGGTACCAGCCAAAACTGAACCGTTTTGTGGCAGGCCTTGCGCCCATCCATAAGGAGAAGAGGCTTATCATGAAGCTGGCGAAGTCTGTTAAGAGGTGCGCCGCATCCGTCGCTATCGCCAGACTGTTCGCCAGGATGCCGCCTGCAAACACATGCACCGTCGATGATGTACGACCCTTGAATGATCGCGAAAATGTTCTTAAAAGCCCTTGTCACTCAAGAAACTGCGCAGCACATAAGAAATGAAGTTTCAGGAACAGCTAGCTTGTTCATTTTTGTTTCTAAGTAAAAATCTTCTCTCAAGGTGATTATCAAAATACTGCACCATAATGCATATATTCTTATGTGAATGTTTCCATCTTGAAATGTTCCACATTCTGTGACTTGAATTCATGTGATTGAAGTGAGATAGTATGTCTCTGGAAGTGCTCCCATGCACAGTTAAACATTTTATCCACAACTGTTTTTTTTTATTTTCAGTGGTGATAAAAGCACTTCACCAAGAATGTTGAAGTGCACAATGGCTGGAAAAGAATGAGAGCTGGATATAGTTGGTATATAGTCATTTAATCATTTCCCTACCGGTCTTTCACAAGTCATGCCCTTACGCCTACCATGATTACACAAATGCTATGTCATAATTCAACAGTTTTATTCATAAATGCAGTTGCTACACAAATCTTGACGACGTGGACGAAGAAAATGGACAAGCCTAATTTACTTCCAAATTTTTTTATCAATGCACACGTATTAAATGGCTCATTGAGTGAAAAAGCCATGTCCCCGAAAAGCCCTGCCATTTGCGGGAAGTGGCACTAAAATAATGCCTCTTGGCTGCATTGCATGTGCCTCGCAAATAATATTACAAATAAGAGGTGCACATTGCTACACAATGCCTGGGCATCCACAAAATGCAGCACACGTCTCTCTCAGCCCGGCAGTGCAGCACTAGTACATCACAAGTGTCACCGCTGCAAACAAAAACTTTACCATCTCTTCCTAAAGAAAGTTGAGAGAAGAGCAAAAGCTCTCTAACATCAAAACTGCATCAGAAGTGCGTCAAAACCAACCTTCACTGAAAGTGCGTCCAGTTGATCGTCAAACTTTCAAAGACCCAAATTGCAAATGAAGAACAAAAAACCCATGCAACAATTTTTCGCGCACTAGGTAAACGCATTTATGAATGATCTAAATGTATATTGATACGTGGTTTATGAGATAATGGTATACTATTGTACTCCTCCTTCGTAATGAACGTGTGTATTGTCTTAGCTAGAACTGTTCCTTTTTCATGATTTTCAAGCAACCATTTTCACCCTTCAAGGAAGTCCAGTTTCACGCAAGCGCCGTGTGTCCAGAGATCTTAACAGAGCTTTTCCGTTGACCAACTGGTCTATGGGGAAATGCATTAGTTTTTTCGCAGGACACCATCGGTCCCACTAAGAAAGCTTTCGCTTTAAAAAACCTTAGCAAGTATGCTACGCTGCCTCGCCCTGAGGCGCAGCAGTCACGAGTGAGCCAGGGCACTGTGCACTGCACACCACTGCCATCCCTGCCAGCACTGCAGCTGCATCTGCTCCTCTCAAAACTTACACTTTTACTTTTACTTGGTACAGTTTAATGCTATATAAAAGTTTTGACATACGGGAAAAGGTACCATGCAGTGTTTGAGCCATCGTTCTCCTACTCTCCCTATCTGACGTGACGGCTTCTAATCTGAAGCCACCCCGCTCTGAGAAGTGCCAAGGAATGTGACAGTTGGACCACCAGCACAACCATTATGAGCATTGGAAATGCTCTGGTGCCATCGAGGGACTAACTTTGATTTGGCAAGGCGGCACATGCGTCGTGTCATTCGTGAATCTCAAATAATTTAATCCTTTTCCCACTGATACTGCGAGGTGAAAGCCGGTCCATGCTTCAACCAACAATAAATGAGCATATTGCCACGACAGGGGTACGCTTTTCTGATGGAGGCGAAAAGCAAAAACACCTCTGTGTTCGAGATTTTGGCGCACGTTAAAGATCCCCAGGTGGTCAAAATTAATCCGGAGCCCTCCACTACGGCGCGCCTCATAACCTGCGTAGTTTCAGCGCGTCAAACCCCATAATCAATCAATCAATCGACAAAGGCACATTCCGCATGATATCCCAGGGCTTGCGGAGTTCAAAGACATAGCACGTTTGTTGCTGCAGTTACAACGCTTACGAATAAAAGAAATCTATAGCGCTGTTTAACGCATGGTGTGTTCTGTGCGTTTTAAGGAAAATAGCGCACTGCGAAAGGGGGATGCACCGATGCCACGCTTTTTCCACCCTATCCTGCCTTGGCTGCTGATGCACCGCTCCCTCTCTCCTACCTGAATTTCAGTCTGCGTACATTTTTCTTGGCTCGGCCGGGTATTCCGCCCCCCCTTCCCTTCATCTAGGGACCAGATTAGTGGGATGCATACACGGGCTAGAGGTAAACAGCTTTGCTGTAGAAAGTGACCTCAATACTTGTCTTTTTGATTTTTTTTTAAGTTCCAAAGCCAGCTGCATTTCGGCAAGTCTACCAAAGCAAGGTTTTGATTCCTACCTGTCGCGGCTAGCACGACGGCACAAAAATAAGAAGCGCACATTGTTCAAGCACGGCCATAACAGTTTCTGAGGCCATATTGCTTTTCCATTGTGAGCACGTGCGTGCCAGCAGCGAAAGCACAACTTGCACTCGCGCAAGGCAACTGAAAGGTATTCCCGTTTTTCTCTGGACGCACCGATAAGCTCGATGAGCATGAAGCTGAGGCAGAGAATGCTGGCGCAGATGAGGCGCCGGCGTGCGCTCACATCGACGTCTGCTTCAGGGTCTTGATTCTTGTGGCAGTGGATGGAAGAGGCCTGCGGAAGATATTGGGGCCAAACAACACATTAAAAGGACGAAATACAAACGTGGTCTATTCGAAAAAATTTAACTTATCAGGTATTGATGAGGTATATTTTAATGCGAAAACGATTAAGCTAGATTCTATTGAGCATCGCCAATCACCAGAGAGCATACCTGGTAACTTTTCACCGATGTTCATGGCTGTGACATCAACCGTCAACGATGCCATCCTTCAATTCTTTTACCACGTCTTTCATGTATCCATAAATATCTTTGCGAAGAAGCACCAACAGTTTTGCAATGGACCCGCCGCGGTGGCTCAGTGGCTAAGGCGTTGCGCTGCTGAGCACAAGGTCGCGGGTTCGATTCCCGGCCGCGGCGGCCGCTTTTCTGATGGAGGCAAAAAGCAAAAACGCCCGTGTGTACGAGATTTCGGCGCACGTTAAAGATCCTCAGGTGGTCAAAATTAATCCGGAGCCCTCCACTACGGCGCGCCTCATCGCCTGCGTTGTGTCGGCGCGTTAAAACCGTACAATCAATCAAATCAATCAGTTTTGCGATGGCTTGCAATATTTAAGACTGATATCATCTGGCTGACATTACGATTCCAAAATAGTGCCGGTTCCCCATCTGCCTTTTTCATGGGAGCTTTGTCATTTTTGCAGTGCTTCGAGATGACCTCTTCAAAATGAATTGAAGACCCATTGGTAGATACAAGAAGTATATGTGAGCATCATCGTCCCTGACTCCCTATGTGACAATTAAGACGCGCAAGCACATGCTCGAATGCCGATGCAGCCACCTGGACCACATGTTACTCCTAGCAACGCCATCTGTGCAATACTGCCTGCTGCACCCCCCTATTTTAATGGGACAGTGTGAATGCCTAGTTCGGCCACTTAATCGCGGTGTGGCGCGCGCGGGCTGACGCGCCGCTATAGGTCACTGAGATCATAGAGTTTCTCAAATCTATGAGATAATCCAAAAGTAACCACGTGTGAGCAGTGGAGCTAGGAGGCATTGCGCTGCCCAGACCAGGAGGCTCAAGCTTCACTGGTCGCCCGTGCGGCGGCGGTCGACGCCGAAACGGCGGCCACCTCCCAAATAAATGTTTCTTCTGTCTGGCGGGAGCACGCCGTAGCACGCGGGAGCTAGCGAGTGGGAAAGGGCACGCAAAAGCAGTAAGAGACGCGCATTGGCTGACGTCCCCTTCACAACGTCACCCTCTCCACTTTCGTAGGCCGACGCCGACAGAACGACGCGATCGCCACGGAAATTTTGCCCGCATGACCCATATAGAAACACGAAAAATCTCGTATCTCAGCAACAATAATGGCTGGACGATCACCACACGTAAGATTATCGCTGGTAAAAAGTAAATAAAAGCTTGTTGCAAAATACACGTGTTGCAATCTGCGCCTCTTACGATTGTGCTGGCGAGCGGCGCGCTCGTCTGTTGTATGCCACGACTTACTGGTTTTAGGATATCCATCACGGGTTGGCGACTGGTGCGCGTCGCTGTTCCTAGGCCCGCTGACGGCTCACCCAGTTCCGAAGCCTGACAGGTGCTTCTTCTTCTTTCGCCACTTCACGTGGTGCGCGCTCTCGTGCCTCTCGTGCCAGAAATGCAGCGCGGAAACAACGACGACCGGGTTTCCCTGTTTTTTCGGAGGGGTGCTGTTGACGCCGACGGGCGCATTGGCGACCGCGCCAACAGCACCTCAGGTATACCGTGCCAGTTAACCATTGCGGTACCCGACAAATCTTGTAGCTGCATGCTACACTACCGTGTGAATGGAAGTACCCGCAGTACCGGTGTTGGACTGGATTGACCAACACGCCGAAACTGCTGGGACTTAAAATTTGGGAGTATATATGGTGTAGAGCACACTATATTTTGGAAAATTACACCCTTTATGGAGTAAAAGGGAGAAATTATTTTCGCACGTTCCTATCTTGTTTTCACGTTGGGTTATCCAACCGGTTTTTGCCCAGAGAGAGAGAGAGAGAGAGAGAGAGAGACCACAGTCACGATGGGGGAAAGGAATGGGGAGGGAGCTCGAGGTAAGAGAAAATAAATTAATGCTGGTCGTTCTCAGTAGACTCAATAACTGGGCCAGTTGCCTGTATGTGGAAATCATACAAAGGGTTTGCGCCCTAACCAACCCCTGCGCGGTGAATCCGGATTTAGGGAGTCACTGGGGTGTTTTTATCGATTATTCCTCAAGCAGCTGCATTCGAATTGGTTTTGCGACTGCGTGCTGTATCATTTCGTTCGAAGCAGCTGGTGAAGGGGGGAAGCGGGGCGGGGCGCGATTTTTTTGCAATTACATCCCTGCTAACCACATGGAGCAATTTTGCAAGCGTTTCGGGGAGCGATGCGACTTGTGACGAACTACTTTTTCGCCGCGGACCGAATCGCTCATTGGATCGCTCGCTTCAGGGTCGCCAGAAAATCGCTCACCTCCCGAAAGTGACCTCAGCGACTAGCCAATAAGAGAGCTGTAGGGGCGCAACTTCCGGCTTTGGGAGAGAACCAGGGAAAGGGACTAGCGGCGGCACAGTGCATCCTAGAAAAGTAATTAAGACCCTCTGCTTGCTGTAATACGTTTATTTCCCGTTTTTGTGTCAACATTTGTACACACAAAAAAACCTTGCGGCTGTGTACTTCAATAATCATAACGGGCGCTGTACGTGCGGCAAATTGGGATCGCGTTTCAAAGTCGCTCTCGCGATCGCTTTCATGTGGCTGCCGAGCAGCGAGCGATTTGTACGTGCGATTGCAGATCCCCGTTGCATCGCCCGTAGCGTCGCTCGCAAAAATCGCTCCATGTGGTTACCGCTTGAGACTTGAAGTGCAGGACTTGGAGACTTAAAATTAGGCAGCGCATTCCAGTGAGGGCGTAGGACTATTAGGCTACAATTTTTTTAATTATAGCCCTAAGGAAGTGAAGAAAATTAGCCGCATATCCGCGTCCTTTGCTCCAAAGGCGTCAAAACACGTCCTTAGCCCCGTCATGTAACTACTACTACTCTCTCCCCTCCCACCCCTCATGCTCTTTCCCTCCCCTCCCGCACCTTTCATAAAGAATGAAATTAAAGTTGGTTCAGTTCAGATATCCCCTTCCCATACTCCTTAACGAGCCCCTTGGGCTACAAGCCTCCTTGTTCCCTGTTAATAAAGACAATCGATCAACTTTCTCGTGACGATATGATGACTGACTAAAGGCTTCTCTGCATCGGGGTGGTGGCAAATACCATCTTACGCATATGGTGGACACAGCATTTGGCCAAAGCTTTTTAACAAGTTATTTTCCCTTTGCTATCATGCAAACCAATCCAATCTGTATTCCTAATTAAGTTAAATTCGTATTCTTTCGCGTTTTGTAGCCCAAGAAAGACTATCATCTTTAAAAAATGCGCCCAAGCCATGGTGTGAAACACGAGTGTTTGTAATTTGTGGTTTTGTATCTTTCCAAAATAAATAGCTCAACGAAATCCTAGCAGAGAAACAGATCTTCTCATTCCGCAGCAGCTTCGTGACACTGCTGCTGCACTTTTTAAGAGATGCATAGAATTGACCTAAAAAAATTTGGAGAGAAAAAAAAATTCGCCTAGACAAAAATGCCAGAACTGATGGGTTTCACACTTGAGCTCTTAAGGCCCTTTCACACTTGCGACAAAAGAGGGTGAAAGTGACGGAATTTCTGTCGCTTTGTCGTCCGGCAATGGTTTTTGTCGTATGGTCCGGACCAAAATTCTGCTGCAGCGGCAAAAGTTGGTCACGACCAAACGACAAACGTGATCTCCGGGTGACTAACTAAAAGGCCCGTTCACAGCTTGCAAAGAGGCGACGCGATGTCCGTCGCTTTCGTCGCCCGGTGATCACTTTTGGTCTGGACCAATTTTTGTTGCCGCGGCAGAATTTTGGTCCAGACCGTGTGACAAAAACCATCGCCCGGGCGACAAAGCGACAGAAATTCCGTCACTTTCACTCGCTTTCGTCGCAAGTGTGAACGGGCCCTTAAGCAACAGAAACCACGCCGCTTCTGCAAGTGTGAACAAGCCTTTAGCATCAAATCCTGTGACTCTACTCTGCTTCTTTAGCAGATACTCAAGGCAGTAGGAGTGTTCCAAATGATTCAGTAGTAGTGCGTACAGGAAGTGGTGAGGAACTGTTTTCGCACTTGATCTCACCCCCACTGCTCTTTGCGCATGCGCCCTGCTTCCAGGACAGCCGCGGCACCTAATTCAGACGGGAAGGCACAGTGGTGTCACACGCCGCACCTTTTCGAGGTGCGGCGTGCGACAGTGGGTTGCTTGGCTTGACAAACGAGCGCAGGGGACGCTGGAAAGTCGTCGCGATCCATTTTCTTGGTTTTGTCAACTGCTGAGCGGTCGCCTCAAGGCCCGTGTTCACGTGCGCACGCTGCGGACACAAAAAATTACGATATGCTAAACAGCTCCGCTGTTAAAAACTGAGCCCACTGCATGACATTTCAATCAGCAGGATGCATTCACACACAACAGCATGGAATAGGAGCACCCATTTATTCATAAATACGCATTTTACTCTGTCTTGGGTTACCACCGACAAGCTCCCACATGCTACACTCTACTTTCCTTATAGCATCATTCCACTGTTTTCCTAGTGTCTAAATCCGTTCATGTTAGTAAATACCAGACGCAGTCATCCAGTTCACTATTTCCATTTCAACACAGTAGTCCGGACGGGACCAAATCTGGCTGGTCCTATCAGAGTTGCGTTCCCAGACGCAGGCGTCACGATATGATAGAAATAGTTCTGCTCAGCGCCTGCTATTCTTACCTAGACAGAAAATGTCAGTGTGCGTACAACAGTCACAATAAACAGCGCTAGCTAAAAAGCCGCAGCTCTGCCTCAAGCGGCAAACTAATGGAAATGTTGCACGGAGTTTGTTAGTAGTTAGCGCAAGTAATAAAAAAGCCAGCCGAAACACACACACACAAAAAGAACAACCCCACGCTAATAAAAACATGCACACCGTTGTGCATGTAAATGCAGTCTTTTTAACAAGCTAAAAGAAAATTTACAAATGGAATCAAGAAGCAACAACATGAACTTCATCTCAGATGTAGTATAAAAAACACTAGTGTTTTATAATCCCATGCATGACAACAAACAGCAAAGTGATGTAGTATAAAAAAAACACTAGTGTTTTATGATCGCACACGCGACAGCAAGCTGCAAACTGTGGCTCAAAACAAAATCGGACAAGATAGTCCAGAAGGAAACAAACATGCCTGCTAAATGTATACAAGCAATATAGTTTACCGCGACATGTCATCGGGGGGGAAAAAAACAATGTTCCCGGCTAATCAATGCGACAATAAGAGCGACAAGTGAATCTCACCCACCAAAAGCATAACAAAACCACAAAATGAGATTACAGCGGCCAGCACCAAGGACATTTGTGTCCTCGTACGTACTCAGAGCTCAAACAATGAAGGAGAAACAGCTACTTCAACGTTAATTAAAAGCTGGATTTGGGTTTTAGCAATGAGTAAAGATGCAAAAGTCCCAAGATGGCAGGGAGCAAAGTGAGATGGTGACAAAAAGACAAGTTCCCGTGCAAAACAACCCGGGCACTTTCTAACAATGGCCCTGCAAGATGAGACGTCGACAAGAATGAGCAAAACAAACACACCGTGAAACACACAGTATCCACTTTTAAAAATGTGCGGTTAAAACATCCCAGCTGCCTTCCACGTGAAAAGCAGCATGCCACTTCTTTCCGAGCTAAGACTGGTGCAATGCTGTGCGCTGATCAGTTGAGCAAACCAATGGCCGATACCAAAGAATGTCCACGGCTGTTTCCACGCAGTCTATGTAAGAAGGGAACTCTAGCAAAACATGAATATTGTGCGTGGGTGACAAATCAATGAACACTGCACCGAACAATGCAGCCATCAAGAGGATAACAGCCTTACATATTGTTTATGCAGGGTGCTATTTCTCAAATCAAAGCAACTCGCAAAGCCAAACATTCCTTGTAAGTAAAAAGCACTCGCTAAAGCTTCCTTGATAAATTTGTGCGCAACTCAAAAGCCACGTCAGCTGGGTTATGCTAGAACTCATTAAAAATAATCAGTGAATGATTCACAAGTATCTCACAATGCCACAGCCATGAAAAAGCACGGATGAAGATGGCTGGAAATTGATACTTAAGACACAGCACTGCCACAGTGTGGAGGAGGCCTACACGTACTCTCGTAAAATATGGGTGATGGTTAGTTTGAGAGCAATGTTACTACGCATCTGTTGGGTATAAGAAAAGGTAAGAAGAGAATAAACTGGCTCATCAACCAACACCATTGCACTTCAACTGCGGAAACATCCGAGGACATTTGTTGTGCGTTATTGTGGCCGTACAGAGCATGCCTCGATCCACAGAAAAAACAATGTAGATACAGTTTGGCATGGCATGCGCCCCCTTGGAACCATGTTGCATAAAACTATGTTACATTCTTCGAACCAGCGCAACACGTATTCCATTAAATTAAACGTAGGTCTTTTCAACACCTGTTAATAAAAATATAACGCCTTAGAGATAGAAAAATACTGAATCCCTTCCAGAGGCATTTATCAAACTGCTTAGCATTTATAGGGCCTCATAAGGATGCACTGTAAGGGAAGCTGCGAGGGTGCGGCAACACAATCTCCATCCACTCAATTGTCCAGTTACTGCGGATTCTCTGGATACAGTTCTGTGGTGGGGTATCAACAAGCATTCTCTGCCCCATTTCAGCCTCCAATTTTCACGTTTGGCCAATCCCCCGTGATAGTTTATGAGCAACAACACCACTGGTTAATCCCACCTTGGTTCAGCCAGTATAGCACACTCACTTCAAAAGTAGGTGTCCAAGAAGCAGCACCTGCCAATGGATGATAAGGGTTGGCACTATAAATGCTAAGCATCTAAAATACGAACGATTCATATATTAAAAATAGAGATGAAAATACAATGAAAAAATTCCCCCAAGAGCAGAATAAAACAAACAAATAGATAGTATCTTAGAAATTTCTGTGCCTTCATGGCAGACATCCTCATGTTTCTTTTCTCCATGCCCAGGAAACGAGGGCCTTGAATAGAAAGATGCCTTAAAAGCCTACATTCGTTAAAATCAAGCTTAAAAACAACAGCCATGTCCATCACGCTCATATTTTTTTACACACTAGCTGCTGAACTAATGTCAAGCTGTTTGTGTGACATGTGGGAAACTTTGAAAAGGAACAAGATTATACACCGTGGCAGGAAAACTTGGCTAGGTGTCATCAAAAAACTTCAAGCTCTCCAATGAGAGGAGGAAATGTAAAATAAAAGAAAAAAAAAGAAGAGAAGGGAAAGCATAAAAACTGAACCCACACTAACCGGCACTTGCTTTTTTCCTCTAGCTCTTCACTGTATGCACAGTCAGAGCTGCCACCTGTGCTCAACATCTAGATTGACAATCTGAGATGCTACCTTTCCATCCACTTGTGCTGCTGAAATTTAAAAAAAACTGTCCGTCTTGATTTCCACAGAACGGCAATGGATAAACACACACCACGAGAGCAGTAAATGCTCCAAAGGCCTCACAGCCCGACACCTACTCTCTACACAAGGCAGCAGCGAAGAGCCCAACAAGACAAAGCAACAAGTTTAGCGCTAATCAACACATAAAACTGGCTGCACGCCCCTCGGAAAGAACGCAGTTGTGTGGCGGGCTAAAAGCAAGCTAGCATCCCAAAGCCGCGCCCCGCCACTCTTGCCACTTATGTAGGTGCTACAAGGTAAAAACGTGTGGCTACAGCGTACATAAATTATTGTTGCCCGACTCCCTCCACGTTTACTGAGATGCACAGCCCTATTAAAGGAAGACGGCCAAGAGAACCCAAGCGGGGAAGAGAGGAGGGGCTTCATCAAGAGAAGCCCTCCCGGTCGAAGATGAGGTCGACGGCCGAGAGGATGTTGTCCACGCGGAAGGTAGGCTCCTTGAGGCCCACTTCGACGGGGAGGAAGTCGCGTGGCGTGTGCTCGCAGCTGTCGTCGTGCAGCTCCTCGTTGTACACCCCCGTGTGCACCAGCACTGAGGTGCAGCTCACCGCACCGCAGCCTCCCACCATCTGCATACACCAAAACACCAAAGACCAATAAGAGTGGCCATAGCAGTTAGACTCGGCTCCGGAACAAGCCTTCTTTAATACGACTAACCCAGAGCCACTCATTTTTTCCAAAGAAAACACAAGTTTGCATGAATTTAGAGTTTTCCACAGGGTAAAGTGTTAGCTCAAAGCTGTTCATTGTCAACAAAGCATTCCTGTGAAAGCACGCCCCCAAAAAATGAAGGAAGCTCACACTAACGTGCAAGACTTGAGGATAGCGAAGCTGTACGCAACCTTCACAACCATCACGATGGTTCAAGTCCACGATTGCAGCCCATTTGCTTCTTTTTCACGGCCGCAACAGCCTTTGCTCCATCACTGTTTCTAAAAGTGTGAGCTTCCCACATTTTTTGGAAGTGATAATCATTGGACATCACCTCTGAGGGGCATACGCTATGACGTTTATTTCTCATTTCGAGCAAGTGTTGCCACGATTACGGCGAACGCTGGAGAATTTTTTTTTGGCAATCTTGGCCAATCCCCCTAGGTGGGCATGCTTGGCTTGACAAACATGCGGCGGGGACACTGGGACGTTGCCATGAGGCACGAACACATGATCATTAGGCATTTTTTTAGCTTTGTTAAACACCGGGCGGCCGCCACAAGGCCCGCACTCACGTGCGCGGGCTCGGAAATTTCTTTTGACTGTGGGTATATAAGACTATTGCGCAGCTAATTTAACTGCAAACACGAAAAATTACAATTTGCTAAACAGCTTCACTGTTAACCCTTTTCAGTCCCGACTTTTTTTTTTTCATGCACAAAAATGTTTTCTGTGTTTTACTAGCTTCTACGGCCCCCCTAAGCCCATAAATGAAAAATAGAGCTGGTAGTGCAAGTAATTACTGATTTATTAATGAGGCCAATAATTGAAGACATCTGGCAATTAAAAATGCTATCTTGAGTGGAAAATAAATTTCCCTGTTTTCCTCAATTTTATGACCCCATGAGCCTACATAGCAAAAGGTGAGCTCCACAGGGCAAATGTTTACAGATTTACAAGCCTGGGAATACAACTAGGACCTCTGGTTGTTTTAGCCTCGACGTCATAATATCGTGTTCACTGGAGCTTGTTATTCTCTGTAGCGTCCGGCTCCGCTAAAACGCTACAATGGTGATGTATATCGCAAAACTCATCCTTGAAGGACAATTCCCCAAAAAACTAGCAGTTTTGGTTTTGTTCTCTATGCGCTAGAGTAACTACAGCAATGTGATTCCATTTGGAATCACTGGGACAGAAAGGGTTAAAAGCAAGGGCCTCAATCCGTCAGCAAGACTGGATTGCGTAGCTTGTCACATTTTGTTCTTTGCGAGAAAAACTTCTCTCGAGAACACTTGTCCTGGCGGTGAATTAGAGGAATTTCAACTCGCCTCTGCCGCCGAGTCCTTGGAAATGCCCGAGTTCAAAGCCTGCCGGGCAGAGTTGGAGCCGGCCGCCAGAATCGCCTTGGGGAAGTCATCCTTCCGGCGGCGTTCCAAGTAGCGATTGTACAGATTGGCGCCGTAGATGTCCGTGTTGATGTTGTCCCTTTGCGAAGGTATGACAATGCAGCAGAGTTTTAGAGTTGAAAAGACAAATAAAGTAAACGAGGAGCCAACAATGCATTTTTAAAGGACACAAATGCCCTTTAAACACTTACGCAGAATTAATCACGTAAGGCACCAGCAATGGCACACAATACAAAAGTTTTGTGCAGTGGCAGTCGCTGCACTCCTGATTTCTTGAACTTCAAAAAACTGCTAGTTCAAGTTATGTCCGTGTCAAACGTAATTGCTTTCGTGCTTCATGCTCAACCCTAGGTCATGTCGCATTATATGTGGCATTATAACTAAGTTCGGTTGAGTTCTGGTCATTCTTAATACACAGCCTCTACAAAAATTAACGCATTTGTACACAGAAAAAAATGCTTATGTGAGCGTTGAGCCTCTAGAAAACAAAAAGCAAAAAGGCTTAAGGTTTAGGTGAATTCTGAGAAATTGTTTTAGGCATGAAAACTGTTGAGAAAACATTAGGTAACTGAAATCTGGTACAAAACTTTTTCTCGCGCAAATAAAAATGCCCTTAGGACGAAGCGCTTCGTTTTAGTCGCGAACAGTTCCCGGGGTCTAACAGCGCGCCTATCCCACACCAGGGAGATAAATGAACCGATGCATTCTGCATGCAGCCACACAGAGGAAAATGCATGGGGCCTCACCCAATTGCAAACAGGCGCCGAATGGGGTGCGTAATGCCCAACCTCTCGGCCTCCTCTTGAACACAGGATTCAGCGTGCAGGTAGGTGATCTCACTGGGCTTCCCAATCAAAGCCGTGTAGATCATATCCCGGCCAGTTATTTTCTGCAATGGTGTACGGGAAAAAAGCAACGATGAACTCCCGAGTGTCTAGTTGCCACAATTTTTCCTTCCGGCAGCCATGAAACAGACAAAAGAAACTTGCATGGCTATTACACAATTGCACTGAGAGTATTTCAATGCAGCAGCTATGCCACGATACTCCAGTGGTTTGCTATTGTGGTGAGAGCTGTCAGACTACTGGGCCTTTGCTGAGTGTGCAGGAGAGCGGGAACAACGAATGCCAAGTCAGTGCTTGGCTTTTGCACAAGCTAATACAGTAAACAGCAATATTAACTGTCAGCGCAGATACCTTTCCTCCTGCCATTGTTCTCAAAGGCACTGCCTCCGCTTGAATTATCTGCAGGTTAAACAAGGACACCCAACAACTGAAAAAAAGCTGCCTATAACTGTAAAAAAACTGCATGAAGTCGAGAGAGTCCTCTGTGTGCAGAGTACTCTCCCTACCTTGTGCACTAGCACTGCTTCAAAGCAAAGTATTCTAGCAGGAGAAATTTCTCACTTTGCCCTATGAAATAAATTACGAAAGCACGTCACGTTTATAACCTGCATTTGTTCCGCGAGTAGTTTAAAGCTCAGGAACTCGAAGAAGTTTTCACTCTCGGTTTTTTGTCAGTCGCGAAACGTCGCAAAACATTTCATTGCAGTTTCTTGCACAGCACTGCACTGTAGAAAGTGCAGAAGCCATCTAATAAATGGTTAATTATCAAACTAATAACTTAAGTCAGTTCTTTTTAAGAAAGTGGGCAAACAATTGACAGAGATGAACCTTACCTTGTACAAATTTTCCAAGCAGACTAGAAAGGCACCATGGCCGAACCTGCATTAGAACAATGTTTCCAATCAGTAAACATTACGAAATGAGGAAAGGGGAGGGACAGAGGGGGAGCTGGGGAAGGAGGAAGGGGGAGAGGGTGGGTCCACGCAAAGTACCTAAGAAAAAAGAAAAAGAAGCAGCTATTTTTTTTTGGCCATTCCCAGAACCCAAGAAAATATAATTCTCACACGCTTTTATACAAATGATTGATTTCTGCATTAATATTAATGAAGTGCCAAACCTGATTGATTGATTGATTGGGACGTTTATAGCGCCGACGCAATGAACGCAATGAGGCGAGCTGCAGTGGAGGGCTCCTGATTAATTTCGACCACCTGAGGATCTTTAATGTGCGCCGAAATCTCGTACACACGGGTGTTTTTGCTTTTCGCCTCCATCAGAAAAGCAGCCGCTGCGGCAGGGAATCGAACCCGTATCCTCATGCTCAGCAGCGCAACGCTTTAGCCACTGAGCCACCGCCGCGGGGCCAAACTTACTTCACTATATATATATATATATATATATATATATATATATATATATATATATATATATATATATATATATATATATATATATATTATCAATATAGCGAGTGTGTGACAAAACAATTTCCCCAAACTTCATTGCACTGGTAATCTGTGGCCCTAATCAATCTGTTCACAGAGCCCCGGCCCTATTATATATATATATTATATATTTAGTCACCCCGAGTAGTCCGAGTGGCGCTGGCTACCACCCCCAAGCGTAGGAAACAAAAACACCTGAACATAAATACCCCAGAAAGTGGAGGCTAAAGTAGCCCTGCCGGTAGTGTAGTGGTTATCGCACCAGACCGGTATTCTGGAGGTCGTGGGTTCGGATCCCACCTGACGGGCATTTTTTCTCCACTTTCTTATTTTCCAAATTCTTTATCTTGACCAACTACATCCTCCCCTTTGCTTTCCGAGGTTTACTTGACTGCCAATTCTTATTTCTGTTATATTATAGATATATATATATACACACATACATATATATATATTATCAATATAGCGAGTGTGTGCCAAAACAATTTCTCCAAACTTCATTGCACTGGTAATCTGTGGCCCCAATCAATCTGTTCACAGAGCCCTGTTCCTATCAGGGCAGACAGGGACCCGCAAATCTGGGCAGCCCAAAGGTGTGCGTTTTCTTCCATGCACTCTTATCTCTGGGGCCCGAAGACGGCTGATAATCTTCGTGCGAGATACGCTTTTGCCGAGACAGGTCTGCCGGGCTTCCGGCCAGGTTGCTGGGCGACCTCAATTTACTGCCTGCCCGGGCTTCTCTTTTTGCCCAAGCGACGGGGACGTTTTCAGCAGCGAACCATTTTTCACACTCCCTAGTCCCTCCTGTCTCCACGACATGCGCATGCTAAGTAAACACAGGTTGCTTCTACATGTCTCAGACGAAACACACTGTGCCCATTACTCACGTACACAGCATGACAGTGGTTTCTCCAAGCACGTTTTGTAGATTAAGGCACCAAATGCCACAACCACGTGCACGCCACATGTGCGAATTGGAAGGTGAGAAAATGAATTCGAAAAAGTTTCAGCCAGTAGCTAAGATGGTTGAAATGACTAAATGTGTTCAATTATGCATAGAAAAATAGTATAAAGAAATCGATAATTACGCCTTGTCTATCAACACCAGCCCACTAAGTTCTAGACTGTTATTACAGCCTGGTTGCTGCTCTTTCAACAGTAACATGTAGCATGACATATGCATCATTAAATGTCATTGGATCATGTGGTGAAATTTGCTCACAGAGCCAAAAGATTTGCTAGTATTTGCCAGAACACGTACAGTACCTTCTAAAACAATGATAATGGGGACTATTTGATTGCAGACAATTCAAAAGCTTCCCTCCAACAGCTGATGCTCTAAAGTGAACTTTTGTCACATATGTATTTGCCGGGAAAACACCACGTTAGGTGTACATAAGTTAGGCTAGTTTCAAAGAATATACAAATACAAAGCATGGCAAAGATAGACTTTAACAGCTTTACAATTGCATGCTGGTTTTAAACACTGATTAAGAAGTTGGCTTCACTCGCGAGTAAAATTTCCAGTCGACGAAATTCCGCCAATCCAGAACAACATGGCTTTTATAGGAGCAAGCGTTGCCACTCTATAGGGATATAAAAAGAGAAAAAAGAAATAATCTAGGACAGCTCGGCGTGTATGCTGCTTCTGAAAATTGCGGGGGCGACATTGAATAACAGTTCCCTCTCTCTTTTTTGTGGCTGTAATTTCATTACACTCGCAAGCACGCTGTCCACGCTTTTCATGGTGTGCAACGCCGTGATGGGTACGGCTGTGGTGGCAACTGATCAGAATCACAGACCTGGGCAGACAGGCCTCGGCCATCCACTGCAGGTCCATGTTGCAGGCCAGGATGGGCAGGTGCGGGTAGGGGATGGCGGGCGCGGCCGCACACGGGAGCCCGTTGGTCATCAGCACATCCACAATCAGCTGCAGGCTCGTCTCCCACCTCACGGGCTCCCCAAACAGCACCACGGCTACAGGGGGCAGGATATGACCATTCGGTTGTGCAAGCACGCTACTTGTGCGCAAGCACCATGTGCACCCCCCGACAACAGCAATGCTCCCCCCTAAGTCTCGCCAAGAACTAACAACCAGGCAGATGTGGCAAACGGCAGTGGACGCACCATGAGCAAATCGTTTCAAGGCGACCGCATGGATACAGAATTTTTTAATAACTCTAAACGATTCGCAAAAACTAATTTCAACGGTCCCAGAATGCAGCTCCATAAGGAGTAATGCCTGCCAAGTTTTATCTCGCTGGTGCCTTGGGGAAAAAACGTTCGTGGCAACGGAGAAAGCTCCTTAAGTACACCCAGCAGACTTGTCAACGTGACTGTGGCATCAACAAGGCACATTTTCAAAGCAGTTGCCTCACAAGCCCTAGCTGTCACTCGCTTCGTGCGGGATGCTGCCTTGCACAGTTTTCACATCGACTATGCCCAAAAGTCAGCTGAAGAGTTGGCACTTTGTGCAGGAGCCAGAAAGGTGATAGAGGGCTAACTTTTTCGCTTCGCCACCAAGGTTTGACAAGTTTATTTGACAAGACCTACAGGCCTTCCTTGTGTCTTTTCAAGTGGCATTAGATTGAGCAAGCGGTAAAAGCGGTGCAGTCGAGCCTACTTGCAACAATTCCAGCTACTATAACAATTTTCAAGCTTAACCCCATCAAGATTATGCCCTTTGGCAAATTCCAGTTCCAGTTATAGTATTGCCACGAAATCTAAGCATTTATAAATAAATGTTAGTTAGCATGAACAAGAGCCACTAAGGTAAACTTCGTAGTAAAAACACCGAGCAACAATGCAGCCATTCTTGTTCCTTGCATGGCGCGGGAATTTACACATCAGGCACTCTCTACCATGCCATTTCAGCTACGAATAACTGCGCCAAATTTCTACAGCTTGAACTTTCGCAGCCCTGACTACCCATCTCACTGCAGCTTAACTTCGAGCACTAAGCAAAGGTTCGATGATTGAAACCTTTCTTCCTCCCTCCACTTAATTAAGGATGTGTGCCTTCACACCTGACGCAGAAGAGCTCTGTTTACTGTTCAATAACATTTTACATAGCACATCTGTCAAGCAACATGGCCCTGCTCATTAATGAGTAAACGAGGGAATTAAGCTGATTACTCACCTTCAACTCTTGGAAAATATTGCTCAAATGGTGAGGCTGTTAATGACAGAAAAAAAAAAAAAGCACGGCACTTAGCTTTTTTTACGCCACTAAAATCCCGAAGAGGACCTGATGTCCGCAGTCAACTATACAAGCAAAAAAAAATTGTATTTTTTTATCCCCTTGGCACTCCAAAACAGGTGTAAAGGCATCATAAAAATCTAATACCAGTTTTATTAGCACAAAACCAAATTTAATCAGAGCGTACCACACCAGCTAAAACATAAGAATACAATGTATGCTCACAGCATCAACAGGAAGGCATTGGCATACTTTGGGTATTTTGGGTGAGAAAGTAAGCAAAAATGTTTACTGTAGGCTGTTTTCACAAGAGATCGGACAGGCGTGTCCAGTCGACATATTTAATTTTGACGAAAATTTTATATATAGCTCCTTATAATTTCCCTTTCTCAAAAAAATTCTCAAAACCGGCTCGGGTCACTGGCGTGTTGAGCAGTTTGCGGAAAACTGCTAACTTCTGCCGCTGTAAAACAAAAACTACAGCGGCTATTGCCCCAGTTCTTTTTATGTAAAGGCTTTGCATACTCTCAAATGCTTTAACATATTCGTGTTTAGCTTGTAGAGCGAATTCCTTTTAACGAAAATTCCCAAATTCCCACATCTTTAAAATTCCCGCATCTTACCAACTCTGAGCAGTGCATGATGAGATGCATCCAGAAGAGCGATCCAATTGGGGTGCTTTTCTACAACTTTCTATGCTTTTCTACCTTAGCTTTTAATTTGTGAAAGTTTGAAAAAAAAAATCGAAGATGGCCTTTTTTTTTTTAACTGGCTTTCAAAATATGTATACCAAAATGCGTTACCTTGCTGCAGTACAGGGTTTTTTCACATTGAACTGTCTTGACCACATAAACTAAAATTGGCACTAAGATTGAACAAGGATAGAAGAAAGCACCAGCATATTTCAATTACCTAGCTTGTTGAGATTCTAAGAATTGCCCACATTTGGGCAATTTTCAATTTTTTTTTTTCAATTTGGGAATTTTATTATAAAGAATTTGCTCTGCAAGCCAAACACAAATATATTGAATCATTTAAGAGTATGCAAAGTCTTTACATAAAAAGAACTAGGGCGACAGCTGCAAGTTTTTGTGTAACAGCGGTAGCAAATTTCCAATTTTCCGAAAGCCGCTCAATGCACCAGCGAGCCGAGCCGGCTTCAGGAATTTTTTTTTTTTTCACAAAATAACTTACATGTTGTCCCTAGTGCACAAGGAGCTATATACAAAATTTTCGTCAAAATTAAAGATGTCAACCGGACCTGCCTGTCCAATCTCTCGTTAAACTGGTTTGGCACAAAATTTGTACATCACTGCGACCTAGTGCATATACCAACATCTCAAAGTGGAATGATTGGTAAAACAATGTTGGCTGGGATAGACGTTATATTGTGCTACAGTTATAACTGGACTACAAAATTGGAATGGGATTGCTGTAAGGAGTGACCCAGAGGGTGCAAGGTGGCATAGAGTTTCATACAATAATAACTAGAAAGGAATCTGGCACTAGTTTCAACGCTAACTCCACGACGGCGCTTACGCTTCAATCGGTAGTACTGAACCGAACTGCGTAGGATCGAAACATGGGTACGGCTGCGCATATTGAGTTTTCTTTTCCATGAAACAATCACGGTGCGGTTTGCTGTTTACAGATTACTCTGTGCACAAAAAATTTAGCTCCTAAAAACTGATGTTGAACGAAATAAAACGGCGCGTTAGGTAAAAAGCAGACGCGGGGTCGAGGAGTATGTTTGCCGTTTGCCGCCAACTACAGCGAAACACAGACTTCTTTAAAAACTATTCGTAAAAGTTTAGGCGTTTGTACTTCTTTTTATCAAGAAAAAGGTTTTGTACTCCTAAAAACAAGAGAACCGCTTACCTTGAAAGTAGTTATTTTAGCCTGAATTAGTGACATTCATTAAGCTGCGTTCCTATTGGCCACTGGTCCGGCTGGTCTACGCCGTAGGAGCCAGCGTTTGCACGAAAAATGTGGATGTCCCAAGCAGTTCGCAACCGTCATTAGCTTTCAAAATACATTGCTCTGCCGAATGAGTGCCACCGCAACTCCTAAATCGCAGGCAACTTCGCCTAATACACCGCCATCATTTGTGTTTTCGCGCTCATTGTGCCAACAATGAATTCTTAACCTACCCGATTCGCAACTTTTGTATACTACAACCTTCCCACTCAGGCCGGCGTCAGCGCACGTGCGACATTCAGTTCAAGGATAAATGTCTTTTCGAATGCTTCTTCAAACACCCCACATAGGCAAAGGCTTTCATGCAAGACCACGATGAAAATGAAACTGGCTGCATGATCTAATCCATAGTACTTTTCGTGAAGCCATCAAGCGCCAATCTGAATCCACAACTACCCATCACGTCCATTGCGGCGAACGATCGCAGCGCCAGATTCTTCTCAAGTTATTATTGTATGAAACTCTATGCAAGGCGGTAAAAGAACTTGAGAGATGGGATTGCTTTTAAGTCCCAGTGGTTTTAACTGCTTCGACTTATCAGAGGCAACTCGCATTTAGGTGGCCAAGGTGCCATCATAGTAGAATCAAAGTGTGGAAAATATGGAACTGGGGTAGTTTTTAAAATTAAAATAGTCGTTTAGCCTAACGGCACTCATTACGGTTATAATATAAGCCTATGCTAGTGTGGTGTAATTTGAACTTTAACTCGTTTTATGTTTTTTTTTTCTCCCAGTCACACATGGCTACGGACAAGGCGGCACCATTCAACTGCTGAAGATTACACCTATGATAACGAATGAGATGACACTGGTCACTGCCATAAGATATTGAGTGGCATGAAACTGGCCATCCTTTATGACGGTCCTAATGAGAAAATGAGGCATAATTTGAGCTCCCCAGCTTCCGTTCAATAACAAACAATGCATTATTACTTAGAAATAAATAATTACAGCTGGCGTTTCCTTCTCCTATTTCCCTTTTTATTTTGTGACAAGAGAGAGTGCGTCGCAAACTGTGAAGACCAAGCACCGCTCACACACCAATCAGAGCATAAGCTCCCATCACCTAAGAGAAGGACAAAGAAAGTATGAATAGTGAAGCTTGGTCTCCTCATCCCTTCCACTTTTGATCCCCCATTTTTGCTGCTGTTTGTCGTATGTACGTCCGCTGGCAGTAAAAGCGGATAACTGTACTCGTGTGGTCATTTATACATCTTCCAAACATACCTACTCATCAAGGCAAAACATCAGCCAAACATCCAAGCCGAAACGAAAGGTTTTGCATGACATAGCAAAGTGACTTGTTCAATAATGCTTAGGAAGAAAGCATTTGGCAGGTTTACTCCACATTTAGATGGTCCTAAATGCTCAACACGAAGCTCTAAGGTGGTGGTAGCGTCACTAAATAAAGGCTTTTAGAGTATCGGCACTCTTTTCTCTCATTGTTATGTGCCGCCAGGAATTTCATTTGTCGGACGGCGTACGTGATATTTGTTTACACATGGGCGCGGCCATTTTGTTTCTCGGCGCCTCTCCTCTCTTTCTCTCTCTGCTGCACGGACGCTAGAGCGGCCAGTCACATTCTGCCCGTCACAACCGGCTGCAGTTTCATGGGGAGAGATGGCAACGCTGCAAGCCAGAAACAAAATGGCCCCCAGATGCTTTTGGGTGCACGAAGTGGCCCTACTCTTAAGCGTAGCTTATTTAGTGACACTAGGTGGTGGTGCCAATAAGTTGCGGAATTTTCTGCTTACCTCAGTTTGTCTGCGTTTGTGGTCTACGGCATCCAGGAGGGGAAAATGAGATCGCAAATTATCAACAGTAGAGACCTTTGTAAAGCCTAGCCTGCAAGGAACAAGTGCCAAGCCTGTTACCAATGGTAAATGTGTCATTTGGGAAGAGGACGGCATTCCTAGCCCATTGATCATTACTGCCTTTAGGACTTTGCTCCAACAGTTTTGAGCTCGTGAAGGTAGTTTCAGCTATCAGCTTGGGAAGCCTTTTCAGTACATTTCAGATTTTCTGGAGTGAAGATTCTGTTCGATATGCAAGTTCCTCCATTGCAAGTTTTACAGGGTTCTGAATTTGGAGGTAAAAAAACAAGGCACTATTTTGAAATCTCTCTTTTTTGTTAGCAGTCTTTTTCAAATTCCGTTTTATTTTCACCAAGAAAGTGGCAGTCATTATCAATACTATTCTATTAGGACACAACAACCTAACACAGTCAATGTCCAGCAAGAAGCTCGTAACACCTCAAAACCAAAGTTAACAGACTCAAGGCATTTTTGCAGGCATTTTAAGCTGTCATCTCAGTCATGTGACAAATAAAATCGATTATGAGTAACGTCAGCAGACATATTCCATGAGTTGCTTGCCAAGGCACTTTATCTGTTTTGAGGAGTAAACTCGTTTTCTGGTTGCTGCCTTCGAGAATGCAAGGAAACACTTCTGAGTGGATTCTTGTAGCTCACCAAAAAAATAAAAGGAATTGTCTAATCGTTGACCATCTCAGCAACAACATTTTCAGCCAAGATTTAGAATCGCTCCCACGTTTTTATCATCTTCTCTTGTCAGAAGAATTGCATTGTAAGCTATCATGGTGTGCCGAAGATATCTGAGCTGATGGAAAATTTCCAACAAGTCAGGTGTAGCCTGATATACACAAAATTCTGGGAAAATTGGGTCTTACACAAAAACAAAAGACCCTGGTTACATGACATTGCCTACTCTATGTTTCCCAGCATTTTAAAGTGTCATTTCAATTCCAAGTCATTATCCTTATCCACAACAAAAGTTGTGGATAAGGATATAAACAACATTAACAACAAAAGTTAAGAAGATTTCTCCAGGCTTTCTCAATGCAGTATTTATTTATGATGAGCACGGCTACAATACACAAGCTGCTACTACAGAATCTGGCCAATAAGCTCTTTTGCGCTTTTGCAATGAATGCTCTTTTGAAATTTCTTATTGCTCTTTTTCAATAAGCTCTTCTGCAATGAATGGCCTCACAAAAAGGCACCTCATCTCGAACTTTCATCTCGCTCTTCCCAAAAATGCCCCCCATACAAGGCACGGAACAGCAAGGTAGAAGCGGAAAAGGTTACCCGTGCGCTATGTCCACTATGGGGCCCTGACCAGAGATCAGGCAGTGCTTGTCGTGAAACTGCTGGAACATGCGTAGCGGGCTGTGGGACATGACAACCTGCTGCTCCACAATCTGAAAGGCAAAGTTCCCACCATACGTGATGCATGGTGAATTCACAAAACAGCTACACAGAGGCAGCATGCCAGCTAAAGTTGAATGGCGCAAGTTTGTATACTCTGCGTTCAGCAATCATTCAGCAAAGCTACCAGATATGCGTCCTTTAGACTTATATGTATTTACTGCAAAGGAGAGCTTGAAATGGGGGAATAATTAATACCCCTGCAACACAAGCGTTTGAAACAACATTCAAGTTTCAAGCTCATTCACTACTTTCCAATCTGTGGCTTCTGTCAAGTGGCCTTTGAAACTTCAAATATTTTACATTTTAGATTTGAAAAGCCATTCGACTCAAGTGGAATTTCAAACGTTCATGTAGGAGGGGTATTAGTGAATAGAACATGCTACAATGTTTTAGAAAGCTGTGAAACACAATGAAGTGGCGTCAGTGAAGTACAACCTTATGGCAAAAATATCGAAATATTCAAACTACCTCTTTCAAAAAATTGCCTAAACAAGCTTTGCCAACCCGATCTTACCATTCACAGTTTGTGCCGTCACAAAGTGAACCGTGAAAAATGTACAGAGCAGCGACACAAATTTTCATGGGGGAAAAAAAAAAACACTGCTTACTTGAACACCTAGCCACTGTGAAAGTTGATGCGCCTTGTCCTGCCGCCGGGAGTTGCCAGCATTGGTGACGAATATCGTGGGAACCCGGAACTTGCCCTTGGAGTCTATGAGCTTTTGGAACGCCTTCACGGCGTGCGAGATTACTTTCCGACCTCGGACAATGACTCCGTCAATGTCGAGCAGGAGACCAAAGTGGGCCATGACGACAACCTGCTTGCTTGGCAAGGCAGTCTGCTGTGCTGACTTTCAGGCCACTTTAGCCGCAGACAACTTCATAGGGCTGGAATACAAATAGGTACACATGCAGTTGTGAAGAACTTTGACCCAAAAACGCACATCACCGACGACACAAAAAATTAGTCTATTGAAAATGTTTCTGGCACACACACATTTTGCGCAATGCCTAACAGGCAAACCTAGCAAGATCGAAGAGAAAAGTTTTGAACACTTCATTCTGACATACGTTCAAATCTTCTGTCAGTTTTTACTATCTCAAAAACATTATGGTTGTGAGCATTGGCGATGCCTGGACTATAAAGATGACAATAACGACATACTTCCTAGCGATTCTCGTTCAGCAATTGTTTCTCCCGCTGCGATACATCAGTACACCAGGCTCACGGAAAGGGCGACCTTGCAAAGCTGCTGCCGGCAACGGCTGCACGGCGCAGCACAAACGTCACAATTAACGGTCGCGATGTAAAAGAGTGCCCATGCGATAAATCATAAATTTGCGTCACTGAAGGCGCAATGTCCGCACAGGTGAACGGCGAGGCCGCGATCTGGTTGCGAAAGTCTGCCAGAACGCCAGCCCACCTCACAGTGCACGCCAAAGCCCGGGAGGGGACCCAAAACAGCTGTCTACTGGTTACGCAATCCTACGCTTCCAGACCCAGCCGGTGCCCCAAGGTTAGCGGCGGCTGCGGTCATTTGAAGTTGTAACAAGCCTTGCCTCTACAAGCGGGATGTCCGCGAGCTGGCTCGCGAAACGGTGGCCATGGTTTGAGAAACCCGCATTGCCCAAGCGATGCAACGGGAAACGCTGGTTGAGCAGCAGTGCAAAACGCTGGATATCAGCTGATTCAATCGGCTATGAGGCGCGCTGCTTGCGAGCCAGGGAAAGAAGCGCTTATGACAGCTTGTTCATTTAAATAAAAGAGAATCATCACCAGTGAATTCGCGCCGCTGAACTAATACTACACATTTCAACAGCGTGCTGCAATTGGGCGGTCATACGTGGTTTCATTGAGCGGTTCAAGCTCAGCACACAGAGACCCCCCCTTTCATCCGCTCCGCCCGAAAGCTAAAGTCAGCCAGTAGCGACGAGTAAACGGTTCCCCTTAGGGCTTGCCTCGGGTGCTGAGATTCAAAGGCCAGTGACTGTCCATGTGGCAGCATCGGACTCGCAATTCCAAGCTTCACATCACTGTTACTAGGTTACAAAAACGGCTTGCCGTACCTGCCATGGCGACCGAGAGTTTCGCAGAACCAGAGCGGAGCTGCTGCTGGTGGAGCAAAGGAGAGGTGTGTGCGTCAGCAGCCAATCAGGTGTTCCGCTCGCATTTACGTCACACTTTGAGCAACTGTCAAGCGGCACGTGTTCGCTGCATTTGTGTGAAAATTTTAGATGACGTACGGCGCCGCAAAGATGTCTGGGGATGCTGTTCTGACTGGTTGGGCCGCTGGATGAGCTCGAGCGAGCTTGTTATTCCCTGTCCCTGACGTCAGCACCCATTGCGATAAAGCGCGTGGTTTTGTTGAACCAATGGACCAAAGGGTCCTGAAGTTGCGCCGTTGATCAGTACAATTTTCGGGTGTATTATGCCCGGCGAGGGTCCACCTCCGGTTTGACGCAGTGGATGTGAACCTTACTTGCGGGAGTCAAAATCGACGCTGAGGGCTTGCATACCTCTTTCTACTTCCATACGTACGCAGTAGACCGAATTTCGAATCTATTCTGCAGGTTTTTTGGTATTTCCTCTTTCTTACACCCTTTCAGTCGGCTCTTCATAATCTACAGGGTATCCAAAACCCAAGCACTGGTGGGCACTGGTACTGCACTCGTATTAATTGCATACGTTTTCGTGCATGGAAAGGAAGGATTGAAAAGATAGCTGACTTTCATGCACGAAAATCACGTTAGAAATGCGTGCGTGACCCAATTTTCTAATCTGCGCCTCGGCGCCTGCAGATTTTACCAATATCAATCTTCCTTTGAATACATAGACATGCTGTTTGTTTTGCACCGCTCAGTGCAAGTGCAAGTGGCGGATCAGAAAGGAAACGCGGGGAAGCCCGCATTGCATTCTTCTCTCACTTACCGCTCGGCTCCGCGTGGCGGCGCAACGACCGCATGGGATTCCCCCGTTTGCCCTTTTTTGCTTCACTTTTGGCCCTTTTGTCTGCTCATTTCGACCACTCTGTGTTTGTTTTTACTCTATATATCATTCGATTAAAAATATTTACTGAGCACAGAAGTGGGTGGCTTTCAGTTGGCCCAGGTAGCTCACGCTACTACTGCTCCAGGGAAGAAAAGGGTTTTTGATGGCTTTGGCGCGCGTTATGAAGGGACTTTAGGCGCGTAGAAACTGGAATGAGGTGGAGGTATGCCCAGAATCCCAGACACGTGGTAGCAGTGGTAGGTATGTAGTCGACACCAAATGCAAGCGGCCTACGTGTTGGACTGGTTCCGGGGTCCACACGATACGCGGTGTAGCGGATGAGGCCAGAATCTTGAGTGCCGAAGGTGGGGTGCCCGTAGTTGCGACAGGCAGAGGCGCGTGGTTACCGCCAGAGCGATATGGCTTCTGCCGTCGTGGACGTTGGGGATGGGTGACACGATTGAAGGACTGGGGATACCGGGTGTACGCTCAGAGGCATCGAAAGGCGCGCGGACGCTGGCTGGCCCAGTTTTAACAGAACCGTGCGGTTTGTACGGGTAAGGGCAAGTCATGAATTACGGACCCGCGGCTGTGCGTCAAGGGTTTCAGACATGGGGTTGTAAATACCTCATTGCAGAAGGCGGGTAGCCAGAGTGAAGGCGTGATCAGGACGAAGGTTTCTAACAAGCTAGCTTGGCACGTGCCGGATCTAGCTAAGCGGCAGGAGTTTAGCTGTTTCTTTTAGGTCATGGCGCTGGGCATGCAGATTCTTCTGACGAGATCTATGAACTGAGTGGCGGCCGTGTTGTGGGAATCACAGCCCCAGACACCATGCTTGGAACGTGTGTACGGAGCGATCGTAAACCCCAAGAGAAAATATGGTAGTTGGTCTCAGCTGGTTTATAATTAAATATCTAGCTGAAACAATATTCCTAGCTGGTCCCATCTAGGAGCTGGGACTAGCTACATTTTCTCTTGGCACGGGCGGTTCCGGACAGGGGTCGGCCTCGGGTGTGGGCCTGGATCGAGTCGAAGAAGGGCTACGTACAGGTCAGATTAAATAGTTGCGGTTCTTGAGAAAGGCCCGGATGAAATTGTATGTGGCCGCCACAAGTCTGGAGCATTTCCGCCTTTTGCATGACGCCTAAGAGAAAATGGTAGCTGGTCCTAGCTAGTTTATGGCCAAATTTCAGGCTGGGCCACCCAGCTGGTCCTGGTTGTCGAAAACTAATTTGTTCTTGGAGCTGTAAAATCACATCTTGGGTGGATAGGTGTGCTCAAAGCCTCAACGTGGTGTGAGAGTAGAGGTAATTATCTTCCACGAGCGAAGTCGAGCCGTTTGTAAACTCATAGTTCGAAGTGTTTGCCAGGCATGAGTAGAAGGAGAACTAGGAAACGGAAACCAGACGTAAAGATGAAGCCAAAAGCCCTAACCGCGCCAATCCAATCCGTGCCGCTATTCCGCACCTTTCCTTTCGCCAGCCGCTGCTCGGTATGTTTGTGCTCAGTATTTTCCCGTTCTCGTTTCTTCGCGTGCATGTCACTCTTTTTCCTGCAACCTGCTTCCTCCAGCGAACAAAGCTTTGTCCACGCCGCGTTAAATCGGCGCTCTAAAACGCTGCGGCGCGTCGGCGACAACGAGACATGTTTCTGATCGGGCTGACGGGCGGCATCGCGTCGGGCAAGAGCACGGTCGCCAGCATTTTGTGTTCGCTCGGCATCGATGTCATCGACGCGGACAAGATCGCCCGAGATGTCGTTCAACCGGGAAAGCCAGCGTGGCTGCAGATCCGGCGAGAGTTCGGCTCCGACGTGCTGCTCAACGACGGCCAAATTAACCGGCCCGCGCTGGGCCGCATCGTGTTCAACGACCACGACAAGCGGCGCAAGCTGAACAGAATCACCCACCCGGAGATCCACAAAGAGATGGGCCTGCAGTGCCTCAAGCTCTTCCTCAGGGGCCGCCAGTTCGTTGTCGTCGACGTCCCGCTGCTGTACGAGACGAGGACGATGTTGCGCTTCATTCACAAGGTGATTGTGGTCCAGTGCTCGCCGAGCCAGCAGGTCGAGCGGCTCATGCTGAGGAACAACTTCAGCGAGGAAGAGGCCCGAAAGCGCATCAACTCACAGCTGCCGCTTGACCAGAAGTGCGCCCTGGCAGACTTTGTCGTTGATAACACGGGCGACCAGGAACAGCTTCGCCACCAGGTCGAGGATATCGTGCGCGAGCTTAGGAAGTCGCGGGCGCACTGGAAGCTACGGGGCGCCGTTGCCCTTGTGCTGTTACTGCTTCTGTTGATTGTAGCGTGGCTTGTATATCGCATCTATGGCGCGCTTTCTTAAACCCGACTGTGGTGTACTGGGACGTGCTGGCCGATTGCGCGCGATCGAGATCACAATGTGGTTGCCAGGCATTCTGATTCCTTTAATATATCTGAACAGAAAGGTTACAGCGTTGTTTTTATATACATGCATGACCTGCGTCTCCCAAGTGAGGGCGCGAAATGTAATCTTTTTATTCCATTCCGGGTATGACTATGACAGGTGTGGGTGCTCTTTTGACGTGCTGCTTGACTTGGAGTGGCTGCTGTGCTTTGATGATGAGCTGTCAACACTGCTGGGGTAACCAGCACGCCTTCCCCCGCAGAACTTCTTCACAAACGTTATCATCTGTTCCATCTGTTCCCGCTGCTGCAAGTCCAGATGATCCAGCTTCTCCTTCAGCCGTGAAATGTCCCCTAGGCTTTGCTGAAGGAAAAAAAAAAAAAAGTGAGGTCACAATGTGCATCAGTGGCCATTCCGTAGCTCTGTTGAAAGGTATTGAAACCAGCATAACAGGCCTACCCCTCTCGTGCTCACGACTGTTTCGCTGGTTTGACACTTTCTCACACTGTTTTACCAACTAGCCCAATAATCCAACACTTCAGTGTACAGCTGCATTGTTCGAACATAGCAGTACAGTAAACGCTCGTTAATTCGAACTCACGCCCCGTTCCCGCACAGCCCTGTATATTTCAATGGGGGAAAACTCCCCATAATTCGAACGCGTCGGTATCCAGAATGGTTCATTCGAACTGAGATCCCCTGGTTTCCATCGCCCCTGGCAGAAGAAGTCGGCCCAGAGTGATTACAATGTGTTGCAAATCCAAACCAAATTTACTAGGATGCTACGCTACTTACGTGCATGCTACGCTACCGCAACGACTTATTTCACGTTTACAGCAGGCGCCGCGCGTTTTTTTTTAATGTATCAATGAGGCTCTACTGTATAGCATTTTTATAGTGCCTATAGATGCCTATTTTGGCGTTTGTGCCTAAATGCCTATAAAAGCCTTTTTTCAAAATCAGCGCCTACATGAATGAGCACTATTTGGCCTCGGGTTTCACTTTCGATTGATTGATTGTAGGGTTTAATGCGCCGACGCAACGCAGGCGATGAGGCGCGCCGTACTGGAGGGCTCCGGATTAATTTTGACCACCTGGGGATCTTTAACGTGCGCCGAAATCTCGTACACACGGGCGTTTTTGCTTTTCGCCTCCATCAGAAAAGCAGCCGCCGCGGCCGGGAATCGAACCCGCGTCCTCGTGCTCAGCAGCACAACGCCTTAGCCACTGAGCCACCACGGCGAGTGAGGGTTCGATTTCGAGCGCAGTTTGTGATAGTTAATCTTGTTACCGGGCAGCATTGACTGTGTGGAACTCTATGGGGTTCAACCTGCTCCTGATAATTCAACCGACCCCCCGCAAAACTACTGCTAGCAGCAGTGGAATGGGATGCTCATTCTTAGTTACAAGAGGCACAATTTTGAATCCAAGAATCTGGAGGTGGCGGTAACCTGCTATTATTTCCACAATTTTCGCAGTTATTCTTAGACTACTTTCAGTGTGCTCTCCAAACAGATTTCTACAAACATGGGCAGTCGCATCCTCAGCTCAAATCCATCTTTATTTTCAACGCATTGGTTGTGTATCGAACACGCCTTTGTTAGCACATCATTCCTGTATTGAAAAGCCAACGGCGAAACATCACTGCGCAGCTGTATTTCCTTACACCTTTTAAGGTGTACCTTAAGATTCACACGGTTTTCCACGAAAAATTTGTTCGGCTGCTAGCACCTTTCGAAAAATGCTCTTCAAATGTGTATAAGTGTATCTGGCAGTGCTGGGATGTCTTGCCTGGATAATTGGGATAAAATCATAATATCCACGAAAATTGCTAGAGTTGTACCTAGCAGTCCTCATGTAAAAGCATGTTCATTTGTAATAAATCTTCATTTCTCTTGCGTTTATTATTTGTGTCCGTTTATGTTGTGTCACAATTAAATTGCATCAGGCAGACATTAAGTACCGCTTTTTTCAATCAGTGCTTTCAGCTCTCAAGTATTCTTTTTCATGCCTGGTTCTCTATATGCGACGCTCGAGCAAGCGACAGTGGCCACCGAACATGAACGTGAGCAATGCACTTGTTGAATTAAACCAATAGATCACCATCAGTCCAGCAGTTTCATGGGGCAGTTGAAAACCTATGTTCAACTATGTTCAACACCTTCCTGCTATCATAAACAGTAGCACTGTTAGTTTTCCTGTGATACAGGTCACACGTGTGTTCCTCTTAAAATATTTGTGTTTATGTAAAAATTTATGGTGCCTATATTTACAACGTTGGAGGCCTTAAAAGTTGTTTTGCCTGCCTATTTTTGCGCCTAATATGCACTTTTTTTTAATGCCTAAAAATTTGGCCGCTACCGATTAGCCAGTCTTCAGAAGCACATGTCAGGTATAATATGCCTTGATCAGAACCCCACCCATCTTTATATTGCACACGCTTATGTGGACACATTTTATCACACATCTGAAAAGTAATGCATCTGCAGTTGTCAAGCTCTAGGTATTAAAACTATGCCCCACAAGTTTCGAAGCGGAGTCTCAACCAGTGGGTTTCGATTCTTTGCTGATAAGTTGTGACCGTGGGGGTTTTCTACGCAAGTTTTAAAGCCTGTTATAAAGTCAAAAAGTCATCAAAATTCTTAATAATGGCTTGCCCATTTTGCTACGACTAAAAACAAGACATCATTCAGACCGCAAGGCATGAAGGTACGGCCTAACACCATGCGTTCGAGTGCACAAAATTCATCCCTGATTGTTTGGGTGAAGTGATTTTGGCACAAAATATGTTTTTGTATACTAATTCTATGCATGTTTATAATAAGGGTGCTTTGGCACCTTTTAGGTCGCTTTAGGTGCAGGACAGCCTGTCACACCGTTGTATCGATGATCTGCATTGTGTTGGAAATGCCAGTTCCGTACGAATTCAGTCGAGGGTCAGAAATATTCCCCCATCAATAAAAGAAAGCTGCGTCGGATTCGCACCCACACATGCCCTTGCGAAATATAGGCCTAAAACAACACGGCCCTTGCTAGATGACAGCTGGAGGGACACTTGGTGCCAGGGAAAGGCAACAGCTTGAGATCCACAATCACATACGCACGCACAAACTCATAGTAGGATGGAGGCTTACTGAGCTTGAATGAGAACAGAAATAATTAGCATACCAAACACTACGAATTCTGACTTGTTCACTCTGCAGATTCCTTTACACATTCCGTGTTCTCAACGACTTTTTCAGGGAAAAGTATAAACTGCAAATTTCTTCTTTTCCTGCTCAGTGTATAGTTATCAGCTGGGAAATCCCAAGCAATGTTTACTGTTGTATAAAGTGACCATTTTCCTCAGACTCTAAAGCAGGACGTGTGTGTGTGTGTGTGTGTGTGTGTGTGAAGGAGAGGGGGGGGGGGGCATTTTGTATTACTACACCTTCACCATGTGGCCTTCCCGGTCCTCCAGGTTTTTTCCTGGCCAGTAACTGCTACTTTTTGCTTGAATAAATTGCCCTCAACAGTTCTTCATTCATGCTGATGTGTCTGTCAGTAGCGATCGCACGTCAAGTGCAGATTCACCTTCATTGCTTTGAAAAACTGGTCAATGAAAATGCGTCTTCTCTGCATTCTACATCGTATTATTAGAAAAAAAAACCCTGTTCTAGCTGGTGTATTTGTGCCTCGCAAGCACGTGGCATACTCGACGATTGTCTTGATATTGTTGTGAGGCTCAAAGTGCTGAAGCACTTCCACCCACGTACTGTTCCTCAAATGCAAAAGAATGTGCTGAATGGTTGGTGCACTGTAACTTCAAGAAAACAGCTCAGACGTTGGGACTGAAGAAGAAAGACACGACACAGACGCTGTGTTGTTTCTTGCTTAGTCCGTGTCTGCGATGTTTTCTTGAAGTTGCTCAAATGTTTTTTTTTTTTGCTCTTCTATTCCTTCAGCTTTTTATTCATGACACAGGGCTTGATACCCGTCTTCATACTTTCGGCCGAAGGCAGGACAATACACCGTCCCACAAGCAGGCTGCCGAGACAGCGGGACCACAGCCGCAAAACCGGGACGTGTCCCGCCTAAATCGGGACGTCCGGTCGCTTTACTGTTGTACATGGAGGTGGAAACCCGCACATGCAGCACTGCCCGAGGCACAGCCAGCCCAGCCCCGTCACTTACACTGTCCGGGTGAGCAAGGGGAAACTGCAGCAAGGCGTGGAACTCCAGCTGCTTCCTCCTCAGCTTCTTCAACTCATCCTGAAGCTCTCTATGAACGTCCAGAGGTACGCTTTGCCTGCACATTTCAAAAGGCCGGTACCAGACACAGAGCATAGTCGCGGCCCAGTAGTGTGCATCTAGCACATACAGGGTGTTCTGAGGATAAATGAGCATCTTTAAGAATTTTCATGCGTGTACATGCAGCCACATATGCCCATGAGCTCGTACTCACTTTAAGTGAACCGCTTCTGCTTCCATTTCATGTTTTGCTGACCTCATGGTTTTCATCTTTGATCGGCAAGAAGCGATAATTTTTTTCTGTTCTCTGTTGCTCTGAGGGGAAAAAAAAACAGGAAAAAGCATGATATGATAAGCAAGGTGAGATTGCCTCAATCAGGCTTGTTATCCCCTTCACAGGCAGAAGTATAGATTGTCTCAGAGGCAAATCATCCTCAATGAGGCAGCCTTTACAGGGCAACCTTACAATGGCACCAAGGGCATGCTTAGGAACAGGAGCATGTGAAAACAAACAACAGTTTTCTCAATTTGCTCGGAAATGAGTACATGGATGAAGTCTACAACTGTCTTCGAATATGTGCAGCTGGTTTCAGTTTCAAGTTGCAATCGTTCAGCTGCCACAATTCTCATAACTTAAAACTTGACGTAAAAAAGTAACAGGCTATTGCGAGGGTATTTGCAATCCACATCTGCTAGCACAAAAATTTCCAGAATCGGTTTAATCTTACACACTTGGCTGCATCAAGATCTACATTATAAGACTAGAGCGTTGCGAGAAGAGAGCCTGCTCACTTGCTTGAGTGCCCTCAGTTTCCAGTTGAACTCCCTGTGGGCTTGCCGTAGCTCTGCTTCCACTTCCTCAATTCGCTTGACAAAGTCATACTTTTCCTGCTCCCATTCAAGTTTCATCTGCATGCCAGCCCGCTCACTCTGCTCGGAGAGCTTGATGGCATCCACACGAGCGGCCTGCGATCATCCAGGCACATTTCATAGAGAGGTTGAAAGCAGCGCCCTCTAACTGTTGGACATGTCTTCTGGCTGCCTTCACCAGATTCCTGCTCAAACTAGTTGCAGTGAAAAGAAAACGTGCTAACATGCAAATGCAAACACATGCAGATCATCAATATGTGCGTACGGTAAAGCTCGATGCTTCCGCTATAGTCAAATAACAGACTTAACAGGTTAAACTGCACAATTTAGCCAGAAATAATGCTTTGACAAAATCACTTTGGTGTCTATGAATAGCAAAGAACAGGAGCCCATGCCATTCAAAAGGAGGCTACTTGAAATTACTATTTAAAAATGAGTTTAGCATTACAAATACCTGAAGTTCGAACTGCAGGCTCTCCACTTTTGCAGAAAGCACATTCTTCTCATCGTGGGCATCCTTGATTGCGGCAGTATCGTTTTTGTGCTGCTCCGCAGCAAGCTCTAAGCGCTGCTGCAGGATGTGATTTTCTGCTGCAACTTTGTTCGTGCCGTCTCGTACATCCAGCAGCGTTTTTATCCGGGTTTTCAGGGCGTGTATCTCTTCTTCCATCTCCTGTCTTCGGGCGTCCTCGGCATGCTTTAGACGCTTCACCTGAAGGTCACTTTCGGCTAGCCTTTCGAGCGCGGCTGCCTTAGCGGTTGCGAGTTCCTTCAACTTCCCTTCAAGCAGAATCTTTTCGGACTCCAGTTTTCTTGCATGTTCCCAGTCCTTAGACCTTGCAGCCTGGTGCTTCTGTTCCAGTTCCTTCTCCTTTTCTTCCAAGAGGTGCTTCTGGCCAACCGAGTTCTTCACAGCAAGCTCAGCATCCGCCTTTGCATCTGGAAGACATGGACACCATTTTCCTTTCCTTGAACGACCTTTCCTTTTGAAGGGAGCGGTTACTTTTTCCACATTTAAAGCTTGGCACGCAACAGAGCAGCATAAAATTCATGCAAGCATGCCTCGTACAAGCACACTCATCAGAAAATATACTTACTTGCAAGCTCAGCCAGAGTTTTCTCATACTTGTGCTCTAGCTCAGCCTTTTGGCGGACGCTGTCTGTCTTCAACTGCGCAAGTTCAGCTTTGTGCCTCTGTTCGGCTAAGGAGAGCTTGTTCTTCAGTGACGCCTTCTCTTCTTCGTTCGACAAAAGCTGCTGTGACAGTCGACTCGTTTCTTGCCGGTACTTGCCCAATGTGTCCTCCAGTGCATCCTTCTGCTGTTGCATACTTTTCAGCTTCGCCTCTGTGATCTTATTTGCCTCTTCAATGGTTGCGAGCTCTTCAGTGCGTTTCTGCAAGGTAGCTTGGTGCTCCATCAGAATACAATGCTTTTCGTGTTTTGCTTCTTTCAGGTCGAGTGACACGAGCTTTACCCTGCTTTGCAGGTCTGCATTCTCCCTTTGTGCATTCAGCAGCTGAGTCATAACATCTTCTGCATCCAACTGACTTTCTTGGGCCTTCATGCGCTGGATTTCAACTTGGAGTTGATTGGCCTGTAGAAAGATGAAGAAAAAAGGTGTGAGTTGTTGAAACAACTCAAACATAGCTGCTAAAACGAACGTTTGAGGCTGCACCTTTAAAGCAATACCTCTGCCTTGTGCTTTAGCTCCAGCTCTTGTAATGCTCTTTGATGACTTCTTTCTGCGCTCTCTAATTTCGCCTTGAGAACCGCAGTTTGGATGTTTGCTTCGTGAAGAGAGGCTCGGCATTTCTCATGGTTCATCTGTAGCTGTTTGGTGTAGCTTGAGAAATTTTTCCGCACATCGTCTTCTATTTCTTTTCGCATGTGGTCCTCACGATGGGAACTTAACTGGAAAAAAAGAGTTAATGAAAACACTTAATCTTATTGCAACTATTACTGCACCCAGAAAGCCTTGCGCTACATAGCAACCTACCTTATTACGGAGGTTTTTAAGTGCGGCATCTTTTTCCGAAATAACCTTGTCGGCTCTCTGCATCATGCTCGCATGACTGGAGCGCAAGTCCTGAAGAGCCTTTAGGCTGTTTTTCAAGTCTGTTTGAAGTTTCACATAGTCCTCTTGCAGGCTGAAAAATCGCCGAATGTTCAGTTTGTGACTGCAATTTATTTATCTGTTTCTTAGTGTACGTACCCCGCATAGGCAGCTTTCATTTTCTCGAACGACTCCTTGTGCATGTGGTTGCTGAGATGCTTGCCGTCACAGCCCGAAACGTCAGGCTTATTGGTTGGTGGCTTGAGCATTTTTTCATGCAATACAACTCTACAACGCTTGTGACTCTTCTAAATAAGCGCACACGAACGGAGCGTTGCAATCACCTTGTGCCCCGTACGGGTATCAGCGTGTATCGTGTATCCACAACAAATATTCGTAACAAACCAAACAAGCCGCTAAAATGGTGGCGACATCTATGCATGCAGCCATCAAAAAACAAAATAACTAATGACTCGGATGAAACTATTTAAATAATAAATTTTTATACAAGTGTACTAAAAACAATGAAAGGACCTTAGTAAAGCCAAAAAAAAAAATAGCGTAGTTGTTCGGGCTTAACTTACAGCGCCACTTTACGGCTACTGTGTAAAACAGGCAAAAGCAAGGCGCCCGTACAGATTTGCGTGGCATAACAAAAGAATGAGAGGCGGTGCTGTCTGAGCGTCCACGCCACTCCTAGCGGCGACGTTTAGAACTACAGCGCGCTTGATTAATTCACTTGATCAGGCAGCAACCCACGCAAGGCATGATACACGGCCGTTCGTTTCTCAATGCCTGTGGGGATTAAGTGGAGCCGAGACGCCGAGATGTGATAGCAAAGGGTGTTCCTCGTATGCGCGTGTTACTCGTGTTCAAATGAGTGAGTCGAATAGTTGGAGTCCAGCCTGGACATCAGCCAGTGTGCTTCGATCACAATGCGACGACTGTCGCTTTCCTGATCCTGAATTTGATGCGTGTCGCGTGCGGCAAAGTGCAGGTGCTGGGTGACGTGAACGCGACGCTTGCGCTGCGCCCGCTTCCTTGCCAAGATGAAAGAAACTGTGCAGCCTGGCTCTGAAACTGCCGTTACGACCGAAACCTGCGGAAACGACACACTAGCCGAAAAGCGTTGCCGTGTTTGGTTGCTGCCTGCATGGATAGCAGTCAGCTTCGTCGCTGTGCTGGTCATCGCACTGGGCATGCTAGCGTTATGTCTGTTCAGAGTGAACGCCCTGGAGGGCAAAGTTGCAAGTCTTGAAGAGCGCACGTACCAGCTGGAAGTCAGAAGAGACGGGCTGGCGGCTGACCGGCTCTCATCGGCGTTCCTCGCGACGAGGCGGCGAAGGAGGAGGAGAGACGTCGAGCCTAGCTGTCTTTGCCCTCCTGGTGCTCCGGGACGCAGAGGAAGACGTGGACCTCCCGGGGAAGTCGGAGAGCTGGGGCCACCCGGCCCGCCCGGGCTCCCAGGAAAACCAGGCTTTCCAGGAGCTATTGGCATCGACGGTCCCAAAGGCGACGCCGGACCCATGGGCCTTCCTGGCGTTGCAGGGCCCAAGGGCGAAAAGGGAGACAAGGGAGACGGTGTATCCGTGAGAAGTACCAAGGGCATGAAAAGGTCTGTCACGCGCCTCCACGGCGGAACCCTCGGTTACACGGAGGTTATCGCCATGAAAGGTGCGCCCGGGGAGCCGGGTCCTCCGGGACCCCCGGGACTACCGGGTTTCGACGGTCGAACTGGCCCGCCCGGGGAGCTGGGGCTTCCGGGCCCCAAGGGCGACAAGGGAGACCACGGCTTCGTCGGCCTGCCGGGAGACCCGGGCATTCCCGGCCAGCCCGGGCCCAAGGGAAGCACGGGTGCGAGCGGCCGTGACGGCTCCCGTGGCGACAAGGGCAGTCCTGGCGTTCCCGGTGCAGACGGGGAAAAAGGAGACAAAGGAGAGCCTGGCTCTGTGGTGACGACGGATGGTGTTTCAATTCCCACTTCCTTTGTCCAGGGGCCTCCGGGCCCGCCGGGTCAGAAAGGTGAGCCAGGTGTTAAAGGGCCAGTGGGTCCCAAGGGAGAGAAGGGGGACGAGGGTAAAAAGGGAAAGAGGGGACGCATTGGAATTTTTGGCAAACCAGGCGCCAAAGGGGAAAGGGGTGATCTGGGTGCTAAAGGGGAGCACGGCCAACCCGGTGAAAAAGGAGAAAAGGGCAGCACTGGCGAGCAGGGCCTCCCTGGGGAACCGGGAGAGTTGGGGCCAGCTGGGCCTGTGGGGCTTACTGGGGAGGTGGGGCTCCAGGGGCTTCCGGGCCTCCCAGGATATCCCGGCCCCAAGGGCGAGAAAGGGAACCAGGGCGACTATGGGCCGCAAGGTTTGATGGGGCCCCCGGGGCTGTCCGGTCCCCCTGGAAGGCAGGGGCCAAAGGGCGACAAGGGCCACAAGGGAGAGTCGTCTGTGGCCAAGTATGCACGGCACACTCTCTTGGGCAGCATGGAGGAGAGGGACTTTTCAATGATTGGAGGGCCCCCGGGCCCACCGGGCTTGCCTGGAGAGCCTGGCCTTCAGGGGCCACCAGGCATCAAAGGAGCCAGGGGTGTGGACGGCCAAAAGGGGGAACCGGGCCCAAAAGGAGATGCGGGGAGTCCCGGACCGTTGGGACTGCCCGGACCCGCTGGCACCAAGGGGGATACTGGAAAGCCCGGCTTTGATGGCAGGCCTGGTCCAATAGGAGAACGGGGCGACTCAGGTCGCAAAGGAGACAAAGGGGAACCGGGCATGCCTGGATTAGACGGCCTTCCAGGGCACCAGGGGGAGCCAGGTATTCCTGGTGTTCGGGGAAAGCCTGGCAGGAAAGGGGACAAGGGGGATGGGGCCTGGCCTGATGACCCCTGCTTGCCAGGGCCCAATGGCTCGCCAAGCAAGGCTTGCGCAGACCGCAAAGCAGATGACCTCTCTGTCGCCGCTTCTGCAAAACACCTAAGCTTTCGCTAGTGTGTCCTTGTTTTGTGTTCTGTAATACAGTGCTTAAGAGGGGTGCCTTTGTAGACCTGTGCTAGCTTGTTTTGGCTGTGGATATGCCATGCTTTGCAGCGCCTTTTTTTTTTTTCTTCACGTGGTTGTGCATCGCATTTTGGAATTTTCATGCAGTCTTTCACCAGTGCCGTGCCCTAAACATTAGAGGCACATCGGCTTGAAACCTTATGCCTTCATCACATCTAAACATGTGCTTCATTCAAAGAATCTTCCTAACCAGTTCCTTTTTGCAGGGATTGCTTTCAACTTTACACTGCTTATAAAACTTCAGCTGCCTCTTAGCTGATGCAGTCTCTTAAGGCCTACAAATACTTTCAGGTTGTTGCTTGAGTATGTACCTAGCTTCTGTGATGCCGTCCTAGCAGTTCAAAGTATGCACAGCTTATAGGACTGTGTGCTTCCTACGAGTGCTGTCTTATCTTGCATGGTGCATTCAATCTGTGTATAAAGCTTTTCAAGTGCTCATGCAATGATCAATCTGCAATGCGGGTTTGTTGGCAGCTCTTAGCTGCTAAAACATGCCGTGCACGAGTATTCCGTAGCAGCAGCAGCTCTTTGCATTAGGAGGGTAGCCATAGGTGTTAGCAATAGAATACTGGTAGTACCTGCCTTGAATGGATCTCACAAGACCTCTCTGTTCCTGCCTCTCATTATCTGCTACATTCCGTGCACTGCTCAGGGTTCTTAGAAGCAGCAGTGCACCATGGATATGTTTATACTAGTGCCAAATACATGTGCTTTATACACACACTTTTGTGTCTTTACACTTTCGCAGCCTGCGTTGTATTTTTTGCAACATGCTTTGAGCTGTTTTATTTAATTGTGCTTGTCCAATCTTTTACCTATTGACGTCATTCTTATTGTTCGACCTGGTGCATCTTATTTAAATACATCTCCGTTCCATTCTCTTGCATCTTGTATAGAAGGAGACTAATAAACAGTGCAATGTATGTGCAACGAAGTGGTTGTCAATTTTTCAATCGAAAGTATGCTCTGTGTGGACATTAAGGTATGGAAGAGTATAGAAGAAAAGGTATAGAAGACTCAAGAGTGATTGGAATAAGTTAAAGGTGTAACTCTGAAGAGAGCTGTAATGGTAGTCAAACTACATTACCACACTGGTGTGGAATGTGTGTCATGGTCAAAGTTTTTTGTATTCAATTTTATGGGGAAAGTTGTGCAAATACACAGTTCTACATGCAGTATCTTTATCTCCTCCCAAGAGTTGGTGATGTTGGCTTGGATGGGCTTACAAGTTCATCACACGTAGCAATTTAACAGATTTTCAGTGTATAAGTTGTGCAAGAGCAAACAGAATGCCGGTATTAACCACAAAATAGCTGAACAGCACGATTTTGAAAACAGGTGGCAGCAAGACCGGTCACAAACCAGTATCATGCTGGTTTGTGACCGGCCAACCAGGATTGAGTCGCACACTGTTTCATACTATCTGTCCGGAATACAAAACCAAGGCAACTCCACAGAAGATGGTGAACATCTGTGGTCGATGCTTGCATGGAGCAATGTGGGCATGTAGGCCCAAATGGTGCCCGTTGATCCAATGGACAAGTGTGGTGACGGCTGCTGTAAGTGCTGCACCGACAGTAATCCTTTGTAGCACCGCCACCTCACGGCGCATGAGCCCCCTAGGGAGGAAGGAGTACCGAAGGTCCCTTTTGTCAGTGGCTGATTTAGAAATTGAGTCGAAGGGAAATAAAGGCAGTGGATGTGTTGTGGGAAGTATACGTGTTGCTGCAGGTCTGCCTGTTGCTGTCCAGGAGTTAACCAGGTAGTCCTCACTCTGAAGCTAAGTGTTGCAGCCTTTGCATGGATGGCTTGTGATATAGGCGCTTGATGAAGCACTTTTTGAAGGTCTGGAACAGTCTGCATCGAGTCCGTGAAAGTCGCGACAGGTTTTGATTGCTGCGGCCTAATCAGTTGTACAGATCTCAAGGCATTGGAACTTGCTTCGAGTTTCGCGAGTGTTGATGGATGCCTCTGAGTAGCTGTGCAGTTCAAAGCAGAGTTGTTGTACACCAGCGCTCATTTTTCATTCATTTTTCGATTAATGTATTTAAAGGCAAACTGCACTCAAAATTTCAACCTTCAAAACGTTATTTCCATATAGTCTGCCTAAAAAAGACTGCAACATACAAAATGTGATGGCTGAAATACACGTATCCTTGGCGCAAACGACCATCACAAATTAGAGGTTTTTAAATTGAAATTGAGAAGAGCGTGGCCATTACAGCCAAGCTGAACTGACGTTCCAGCCGGCTCAGTTGGCGAGCGGCCAGCTGGCCGGAGCAAACGTGCGTGCAACGGTTTGCCTTCGCCGCAGCCCTAGAAGAAGTGGGCCCAGCGGAGCTTGACCGGTTCTCCTGGCTGGCCGCAGGAATAAGCATAGGACTGGCCACAATCTCACTTCCGCTTCATGCCTGTTTGCACTATCTGCCGGAAGGTGCAGCATCGCTTGCGACGGAGCTGTTTCAAATGTTTCTAATTAACAACACATTTCACGGGGACACCAGTCATGTCCCAGTTGGTTTGGTTGTGTGTACTGCACGTTCAAAGTCAATTTGGCCGAGGTGAAATTTAAGTGCAGTTGGCTTTTAAATGTGGCTGGATATAAACTAAGGATGAGGCACACTGTGGACAGCCAGTTGGGGTCACCACTTTGGACGTCTTGGCAAAAATTAATGGAATTCATAGAATTGCAGGGTTGCGACACAACAGTGTACAAGGTTGCCAATACCACAGGCATCTCGACTGAAAGAGTGCTGACAATCCCACACTACAAGATGTCGAAAAATTTGGTACATTATTCTCATGCGTGTTTGTAGCAATGAAACTACTGTGTAAGTGCTATTTCCAACCCTGTGAGAATTTTTGGACTTGCACGAAACGGAAAATCCCGCGGAAAGCATTGGCACGCACACTTATGTGGGTATGTTCCACTTTGCGGTATGCGAGAGCGAGGGAGTATTTAGGCTTGCACCAAGTGAAAAGTCTGGGGGGTAATTGTTGACCGATACACCCTTGTGTGCATGTGCCATCATCCTTGTTAGGCTTTACGTTAGGTAGCCCCAATGTTTGACTTGCCTGATGACACACTAACCAACATCAAACTCTTTGTACCTCAAGCCGCAGGTGCCTGTTAATTGTCAGAACTCGTAGCACATTAGACCAAGTGTCAAGATGTCACATACCCCCTCCCTCTACGGTGCTTGAACAAAATGAAAGGTACGGGCGTAATCATTGCCCAGTGCATCGCTGTGGGTTTGTGTCATTTCCTTCGTTAGGCTTAGCATTATGTAGCCCTCACGTTGAGCTTAACAATGTGCCAAGCAACGTTAAACTCATTGTACATCAAAGCCTGGGGTGCAAGTTGCATGCTGCTAATGCAATAAAAGTTGTGTGCATAATGGGCGTCGCAACTGTTGACAGGAATTAATGCATATGGCTCAAGAAATTGACCGCTACATGGAAAAGCACCCTTGCCCTGATCCGTCGGGTTACTTCAAAGAAGTGGGGCGCCGATGAACGCGTTCTTCGCATTTGGGTAAATGGCCTGTTGGTTCCAAAGGCGACGTACGGGTATAACTTCTATAGACTCACAAAAAAACAACGAGAGTCTGTAGAATACCTTAACCACGAAGCCATGTGAGTTGTCTCTGGTCTTCCTCGCTTCGCACTGGTTTATAATCTTCACCTTTACTCACGGATGAACACCACTGAAGACAGAGCTGAAAGCTTAGAAGCCTCACAACTACTACGTCTCGAAAGCACTCAAGCTGGCAGGGCCATTCTTCGTCAACTTGGTCACTTGCTGGACATGAAGCTTCTGATCTACCAACCGCCTGAACCATGGAAACAAATAGCCATCGTTGATCACCGGCCCATTCCCAAGAACACAAGTACAGCACATCCGACACGCCACCAACGAGCAGCAACGACACACCTGAGAGAGCTCCAGTGTACCGACGACGACGAAGGGGTGCGCAGGATTTACACTGACGCAGCTCTTCAAGATGATCAGGTCGCCGTGGCACTGCAACAAGACCAAAGCTAAAGGAGTCAAGGCTCTCCGTGGTACCCCAACTGTGAAGGAAGTGGAACTGAGGGCCTTACTACTAGCAACGGAAGAAGTGCACAGAATTGCCGCCACAAGCCCCACTGAGGCACCAACCACTTTCCTGCTCTGTATGGACTCCAAGAAGCCGTGAGAGAATGTAGAAAAAATAACACGCGCAGTTGGACGGTTGCAAGAATTCGCGCAGCTGCAAGAGACCTTCGACAAGTCGGCCGCACAATTACGATTCGCTGGGTCCCTGGCCATAACAGGATACCGGGCAACGAGAAGGCACACAAGGCAGCACGGGAGATGCTTTCCAACCCCGATAATTGCCATAAACCTCTGTTGCGACCAACGGACATCTTCCCCGCTCTCCAAGCATCGACACCTCCATCTCTGGAGCTGCTGGCCGACGAGTTGGAAGAGGAAGGGAATGACCAAGAGTATGACTACGATGAAGTTATTGCCAAAGCACGTGCTGAGCGACGTGCAGCGCTTCGACTTCATCTACCTGAAGAGGATGAACCTATCCCATCCGGTTATAACCAGTGGGCAACGGTCACACTCCGACGTATTCGGACAAACACTGCCGTAACGCCGCACATCATGGCACGCTTTTGTCTACACCCCGGCGACGGTGCCTGCAAACAGTGAGGATCACCTGACAGCCAACAAGTCGCTGACCTTGACCATCTGCTATGGAGCTGCCCTGCCTTGAAGGACCAGAAAAACCGCGCACATGCGCTCATTCCTCCACAAGTCAGGCCACAAAACGCTGCGGGAGTGGACCCATCCCGGGGTCTACAGAACACAGAAAGATGGTCCTCGACTCTCTTCTCGTATATGTTCGAGAAGCCGCCATACAGGACCACATTTAGCCGGGACACTCACTGCCATCCCCCCCCCATCTCCCCCTCCGGCGATGACAAAGGTCAAGGCACGGAGTGTAATTAGGATTAATAAAAACATATTACAACAATTAATGCATATGTGAAAAGACGTTTCCATGCAGTGTCTGGCAATGCTTCATTGGAATCCGTAGGGCTTTCCGCATCAATTTATGACCGAGTACGAAGCACGGAGTTACCACCACACCCTTAAACCAAAGTGAAGCGGCAGTTGAAACAACGGACAGGTTACAATGCTACAAAAAAGCAAAGACCATTTTATCGATAAGAAAGGTAGTAGGCACCGTTTTTCAGGACATTCAAGGAATATTCCGTCAACTAACTGCACAATGGTAAGACTATAAGGAATAAACTACCCCTCTGTTGAGACAACGATGGGGGAATACGAAGCTTTCCAAAATTAAGTACAAGCACCAAACGAACCAACCCAGAAGCGACTATGCACTCTTTATGCAAACACCTGTTTCTTTTACTGCACTGCGATTGTGCTGTGTAGTACTTTACTGATACCAAGGTTCGTACGGGCTTCAAAAGCAAAAATTCAAGGGTTTTCAAGGACTTGTCAAGGACCAGAAAACACATTTTCAAGGTCCCCATCTTATGTTTTATCTGGGATTACTTATAACTTTTTCAACAAAATGCAAAATTTTGATATTGCCTAATACCTAAGAATATTAATGCACATTTAGATAGGTGCTATGGGTTCATGAATGCTCCCCTAGCTTTATTATTTTTTTTTTCCATAGTTTATATTTAGAGGTTTTTCTTTTTTCTTGGTGTTTTGCTGAGGCTGCTTGATTTCAAAACTTGGTTAATGTTGCCTGCATCTCCTGCTTTGTCAGCAAGAGTATCGGCTGAAATTAACTCGGCAAGTGTTGCTGCAAGGCAGGATGAACTATGTACACGTCCACCATTTGCACGTAAAAGCAAACGCAGATGGAGCGTATGAGGCACAGCAAACATGCAATGAAAGGCTGTCCACAGGCTAAATGGAACATGCAAGATAGAGAACAGAAGCCGGCTTTCACGAGATTGTATCGTGACATGAATTCTATTGAGGAGTGCTGCTCCCAATGTGGCCTCGTAATAATGAGAATCCACAACTCGTAATTTCACGCAATACACTGAAACTTGATTGTTACAATGTTTCTTTACATTTATTAAACATAAAATTCACGACGAACACTTTACATTCTTGTGAAAAGATAGGGCCATTGGTTATCTCCAGAAAAATCAAGGGTTTTCAAGGACCCTTTAAAAATTCCAGGACTTTCCAGGCCTTGAAATTTACACTTCTAAATTCAAGGGTTTTCAAGGACCTGTGCGAACCTTGTGATACGAGCATTCCATGGCTTTCCCCACCATTCAACCATCGTCATTAGACGGAGGGGCGCATTTTCTGTCTAATTTTTCATGTCCATGCACCCCTCTCCAAATCTAAACTGCTTTGACCGCGTCAGAATGGCAGAATCGCACAGATGCCGGCTTCATAAAATGAGGGACCCAGGTTTGATTCCAACCATGGAAAGCATTTTCTTCATCATCATCATCGTCAGAAAAAGTTGGCTTTCTTGCAGTGCGTTTCAAGGTGGACTGCAGACAACATTAGTGAGAGGCTTAAAACGTTTGCCTTAACAGGTGAGGACTGTCTGAAAGAACAGCCGGAAAATAAAAGAAGCCAGCACAGACTGGCACACAAACAAGATCTATTTCACCAATACAACATGCCATCCCAGATATACTCTCTCAGTGGCAAAATTTCATGAATGTGGATTTTAACTGGTTCTTCGCCTCTCATATGCTCCGGATTTGACCTATCTGGTTCCTCCTTGCTCATAAACCTGAAAATCTGGCTGGACGACAGAAGCTCATCCACTGAAGATGCCATCACCGCCGTGGATGTGTACTATTTCACTGCTCCTGCTCATTACTACAATAAATGTTTGTCTCTCTCTCTCTCTCTCAACAATTCCCACTTTTGCCGCAGGATACAAAGACTTCAAAGCTCCGTAGGCCAACTGCAGAAAAAAAAAAGAATTTTTTTGCAGTAAAAGCCATTGAACTTGTACTATTACAGTACCCACCAAACATCTGTCACAGCTGTAAAGAAAGCTTTATTTCAAAGAATTGATTTGAAGAAGTGACTCGGAGCACATTGTCCAAACTGAAGCCCATCGATTCATTTTATACATTTGCTTGCTAGGGGTGCCACTTGACCCCACAAACTTTCGCAAGGCACAGCATTATAGCTTTTAGTACGTACAACACCACAGATGCATGACGAGCGGAGGATTTTGTTCTAACGCAGAACGCAACGCATGCCTGGCTCCATGTGTATGTTCGATGCATCGTCGTCAGCACTTTTTTAATGCGCTTCCCACGTCTCAGTGCAGTTGCAGGTTGGCCTTACTTATGTGAGGGGAGGAATGATCAATAAACTCACAACCTGCTCGTTAAGACATTTTTTGCACATACGGATGGTCACCTGAAATTCTTCAATAAGTACAGTCTAGTCCACTTATAACAATATCCAAGTACCAAGGAAATCCATCGTTATAACCGATAATTGTTATAAGCGGGTTGCGAAATAAAAGGACAGAACAGAGCTCAAAACATTTTATTCGCACGCCAGCAAGGTCGTACTACTACTACTACTAATTTGCGGTTAAGAAGCCACAGTCAGTAACCTTGTTTGCCGCGTGTGATGCTAGCACAAATCTTTTCCAAGAGCATCCATAGGTGCTTCACCTAGCCGAGGTAAATGTCCTTGGAGGAAACAAAGTCCCCGAGGGACTGTCACGCATTGGGCCTCCTACGAAGACACTACCTGAGTAGGTTGCGCAACCGCGTCATTAGAGTAGTCACTGTTGCACTTTCGGTGGACAATATAACCGGATCCAATCAATATATCCGATATCGTGGCACTGGAGCATTGTAATAAGCGGCTTATTTTACCATAGAAATACAAAAGTTGACGGTGCCATAGCTGTTCATCGTTATACCCGATATATTGCTATAAACGGTACCGTTAAAGTGGACTCAATGGTACTTCCGTCGTGCTTCCAGCAATAAAAGACACCAGCTTTACAATTCTGCACTACACCTCATTCTCGCTAATTTTTGTAGATGCTTTCACCATTCAACTGAGTTGGGATGACGATGTTGTCAAGGATGGAAGCAAGGCTATGCTACACTGACGTTGCCGCAGTCAACACCTGGAAGGAGCTCAATAGATTCAAGAGACAGAAAAAGCTACTGCTGTTCTTAGCAAGTATTATCACTAAATACCTTCTTCTGGCAACAGATCACTACAGTTGCGGTTAACTGCAGCCATTGGCTACTAAACATAAACAGGTCACAGTAAAAACTGCCACCCAGCCCTGTTGTCTCATGCATGATGCATCAGAGCGGCAGAAAAACAAGTAACTGCAGCGAACGTGTACTTTTATTTATGAAAGGAATGTTGCATGCCACACAGGTAAAGACAGTATACAGCCAAGCAAGGGAACTTTACCTAATGCAAGACAACAATGCCTCTGTCAAAGGTCGCGTGACAAAAATGTGTTTTTTTTTGTGCTTGTATAGTAAGGTTACAAACTTCTGTTACTGAAGATACGGTAATAAAAATGATCAGAAATAACGTGATGAGTAAATGATCTATATTAAATTTTATCTGACAATATACTGTAAATAAGAACTGCTTATTGATGTACAGGGCCTTGCACAATAAAGGCGATCACACAGACACACACACACACACAAAAAAAAACGTTCATTTGGCGAGACTTTTCGGCTATTTGAACCCAAGCCTTACATTAACACGACATGTGCATACTTGTAATGTGTAAAGCGTATAAGAGCAGTCATGCTCCAGTCTGTCTGCAACGAGGCTAACTCTAATCGTGTGTACAAAGAGTGAAACACAAGAAGTTAAAAACAAAATGGACAATTATTTACTTGACGTCCTTGGATCTTTTCGCTTGCTGGGCTAGTCCTACCACCATGAGAAATCTGCAGCCAAGGAGCAAAAGAAAAGCATGGCGTAAGTGCGAGGTTGCAATGTACAAGGTGCCAGAGAGAGGCTCAGTGCCGGAACTCGGAGTCGGAGCCCCGGTCGGAGTCCTCCTCCTCGACGTGGTCGTCGTCCTCGCGCTGGCGCCTGCGCCCGCGGTACTGGCGCCCCGGGGCCCTCGCCACGGGCTGCTCGGCCTCGCCGTGCACCAGGCTGGTGCGGTAGAGCAGCAGAGGCTGCCAGTCGTCGGCGCGCGAGGCCGGCAGCTTGGCCTGCACGTGCCGGTCCAGGTACTGCAGGACAACCTTCTTGTCCTGCTTCATCAGCTTGTTGGTGAACTCGCACAGAAGCTCGAGGAAAGGAAGATTGGGCGGTGGCCCCAGGGGGTTCAGCGGGTTCTCGAAGGGCGTGCACGCGAAGACGATGCCCTCGCGGTGGAGGGCGGCCACCGAGTCCCGGTTCTTGACCTGGTCCAGGCCAAAGGACAGGGCGAACCGCTTGGCCAGTTCCTTGATGGCCGCGAAGCCCTCATCCTGCCGGGAGATGTTCCCCAGCTGGTCTCGGTCGAGCGCGCTGAAGAGGGACGTCAGGGACTGCACCATGGTGCGGGCGCAGTTGACCTTGTTGATTTCGCGCGCTTTCCCCAGCGTGGCTTTGATGATGTCGCCGTAGTCGTTGTAGAACCGGACGTAGTGTTTGAAAACGTCTGACGCCTGGCGCACGCTGATGACGTTGTAGACGACAAGCTTGCAGAAGGAAGCCAGAAAGTTTCGACGCTTGTGGAGCTCCTCAATCTTGCGATGTTCGTCCTGCTCGTCATCTGCGGACGACTCGTCTTCTACAAAGACGTTGCTTTGGATGAAGTCGCCGAGGTTTGCTTGCAAGGAACGATCGGGTTCGTACACCAGGCCGCTGAACGGCTCACCTTCGCCGAGCAGCCGGCAAAAGATGATTAGCAGGTCGCATATGGTCACGAAGGCTTCTTCCTGAAGTGCCCCAGTGCAGTGCCGGAGCATGTAGACCATGGTCTCCATGAACTCTCTAAGACGGTTCCGTAGAGCGTGGATGTGCGACATCTGAATGTTACCTTCGTCCAGGACTGCAAGGTCCCACATGATACCAGACGAACAGCAGGAAATGGCGTGCTTGACGCCTTCCAGAGAAAGGCTGCGCTCGCCAGCACCTTTGACCCAGAAGTCAAATATTCCTTCCCAGATGGTCCACGGGCCCAAGTTGTGGCAAATATAGAAGATTGACACTTTTTTAAGTGCCGACTGTACAGCGTAGATGTCGTCATCATCAGCATCTTCACCGGCCTCTGCATAAGCAGACAGTGCTTGCTTATATCGGCCGACAAGGGAATCAACCAAAGTGCCTCGTGACACGGCACAACGGGAGTGAACTGCCAGCTCCTCACTGCAGAGGGCTTCGTACGTCTTCGCACATGTCTCCAACACTTCTGTGTTGTCATGGCGTTCCACAATCTCCTGGATGAGCTTCAGCAGCGCGTCAAGCGACTTCTCCTGCCGGCTAGAAGTGTAGATCTCCAGGTCAAAATACTGCGGCAGCACCATGAGATTGGCAATTTTTTCCTGATCTGCAATGTATTTGCAAAGCAGACTAGGCAGTGCCTGAATGAAGTGCTCCGTCAGCTTGACGCGGTCGTCGGCTACCTGCTTCATTTCCTTGTTTGACATCTGCTTTCGGTTGGGGCCTCTCCCAACGGGTGGTTCGCCCGTGGCGGCCTGCTTGGTGCAGCAGACCATGATCTCGATAAGCGACGTCTCCTGCCGATCGTCCAGCTGCTCTTCCTCCGGCCCTGGCTCTTCCAGCAGCAGGTCAGTCATGCACTCCCAGTCCTTCATCATGGGGTTGCTGTCGATCAGGCTGTCCACCAGGTACGCCCCGTGCTCGTGCAGTTCACTCTCGATGAAGAACTGCACCAGGTCACGGATGAGGGGCGTGTTGACCGAGCGCTTCTTGCCCCGTCGCGTGCGCAGACCCTGCACGGCCGCTTCGTCCGGCTGGAAGAGCCGCTCGTTGAGGAACTCCCCGGCTGCCTGAGCCACGGCTCGGTGCGAGCTGTACACCAACTCGTAGACGTGTTCGCAGTCCTTGTCCGTCAGGATCTCCCGGTGGAACTTGTGGATGCTGATGACCAGCTTGACGGCGTGGACAGCCACCTCGTACTCCTTGTCCAGGGTCATGGTCACTATGCGGTCCTTGAACTTGTTGGTGAAGAGCTCCATCTTGCTGGTGAGCTCTTCGGATGCGTACAGGGGAAGTAGCGCTTGCAGGCAGCGCAGCCGGACGTCCCCGACCTTGTCGTGCAGCGTCCAGCCCAGGTACTTGAGGTAGCTGTCGTCTAAGAAGTGCTGATGGAACTTCTTCATCCACTGACCAATCTCGAGCATGCAGATGGAGCGCACCTCGGGGAGGGTGTCCCGGTACCGATGGACAAATACACTCTTGAACATGTAGGTGAGCATGTTCTTGATCTCCTCCATGTTCTCTTCCAGGTCCTGCCGTTTGGTCATGAGCAGCTCAAGGCGCTCGGTGGCACGCTTGTCCTTGGTCTTCTGCCGCTCGGCCTCATACTGGCGCTGCGTGTTGTCCAGGTTGATGCTCAGGTTGAGGGCCACGTCAACCAGTGCCGTCATCAACTTCATCGCAGCCAACGTGGACGTATGCCGAAAAAGCCCGAACCTGCATTGGAGCACAGCGTCACTCAATTGTGTGAAATGGTCAATTTGTCAGCTACAACCCAAGCACACCAGGTCTATTCTGTAGCGGGTTTCCTTCACGGTACTAAACAGATTAAAGGTTCTATAAAGGCAAAATACAAAACAAGCTGCTCTGTCCCGATAACAATAATACCAATTTTATCACAAACTTCAAACAAATAATGGAATTCAGGAAAACAGATGCAGCAGCGGCAGATCACTAGCCACTTTCCGATTTCTTTATGACTTCACGGAATCTTGTTTGGGAGATTGGTGGCCACTGACCTAAGTCACCGCACAAAAACGCAACTGGGCGATCGTACAGGGGGCCTCTAGTTTTGTTTGATCTTATATCACTTGAATGCTAGCATGCAGTTAACACGCAGAAAACTATGTTTTTGGTGCTGGTCCATATTATGTCACTCCTGCCCATAACATGCTGTAGAGCGAAATTTAAAATTTCGATATTTCCTGCGTTTTCTCAATTGAGAAACGTCCTTCATGAATGGAATAGAGCTGATTGAGTTACCAAAACCTAGTTCTTTCAAATTGAACAAATTTGTATTTGTCTTTATGGCACCTTGGCGCACGGAAAAACAGTCATGGAAGACAACCAAACATGCTGGCAAGATCGCTCTCCTGTCTATGAAACACTGTTATGTAGGTACTTTTATGCATGCTGCTACTGAATATGCAAGAAATGTGGTCCTACACAGGAAAAAAACACAGCATATTTCAGCAGAACTTTAAAAACTGCAAAATGCGCCAGCAGTTTAAACAATTGGCTAGCTGATATGACCTGTTTACCTGCGAGTCGGACAGACCGGTGAGTATCGAGATGACGTTGTCCATCAAGAACTGGTCGTAGATAATACTGTACTGGCACTGGCGCACCAGGACTTGCACGAATTCGCAGAAACTTTGCCGGAATTTCTTCCACTGGGGACCGCTCATGATGAGCGGGTAATCGCCGCTGTCTTCATCGAACTCCTCCGTCATTTTCCGGATGATTTGGTTGTGCTCCATAGTGGCCTGCATTTGTGGTGTGATTCGGCCCTTGCATCCGGAGCAGTGGAAAAAGAAAGTCATAAGATCCAGAAGTGCGGCATCTCTGTCTTGCTTGTAGGACTCGATCCAGTCGTCGATAACAGCGGTAAGCGAATGACGGCCTTGCCGGACCACATCGTACAGAGTTCCGGGGTCTTCACTGGTGATGCTTTCGGATATGTTGCGCCTTGCTCCACGGCCCCTGCCTCCGCCTCGCCCACGGCCTCTTCCGCGACCACCTTCTCCTACCCGACGTCGCTTCCCCCGAGACCTGGCGCCGTACTCAGTTTCTGGTGAGTTGTCGTTTGAATCGTTGAGCCCGTCATCCAGCTCGGAAAAGAAATCGTCTGGGTCGAGACCCGGGTGGCCATCGTCGTCCTGCCGGCTGCGTTTTCGTCCAGCAATGGCGTTTCGGAGGATCATATCCGCCGATTTTGGCTGCCTTACTTCTTACAGCAGCACTCTACCGCCTTCTTCACCGCCACTTCGAAGTACCAAGAAGTGTGTGGTACATAAACACACGGCTACAAAATTTGAGCGCGAAGATACGCGAACAGGAACAGCCGCCATTAAACGTTTCTAGCGTCTTGATTGGGTGCTTGATGATGACTTGAGTAGCCTTCTGGACAGGCGTCCCAAATTTCGCGTAAGATTGATATTAAATTATGCAGCTAAATTTAAATTTCTCTGTAACAAATAAATTATACATAAATGTATTGTGGCAGTTGTGAAAAAAATTGCGCCACTTTGCGCCCTGGCGGCGGCAGTGGGAAGCGATATTGGTGGGAAGGATGGCGAGGAGGCCGAAAAGCGGGCCTGAGCGATCATCAAATGAATGACGCGCGCTCTGCGACTCGCAGTGAGCTTGCGGTCACGTTTGACTTCAGTGGCCATACATAAGACCCCAGCGAGCCCGAACGTAAGTAAAGTCGCTGCACCGACGCGACATTTACCTTTCATGCTACGCACTGAAGCAACTTGGCGGGTAAATAGGGGGCCATCGCAAGCGAATTGGCGGCTAGCGAGAAAAAGCAGGCTTTTCCTCGCAAATGCGCACATCTCCTTCGTCTGTCATTTGTTGCTGATGGAATCCTGCTTAGTGGAGCCGTAAACATACGGAGATGACGGTTTGCCTGTGTTGCGTGCGTGTTTAGGATAGAGAGCTTTTAACTGAACGTTGCCAACAGCCACGTGCTTCTAGTGGTAGTGGAGACAGACAGAAGCGCTCGTTGCAGCTTTCGTGCCGGTTCTGAACGAAAGACATGCGTGCGCTTGTTCCTTTGTGCGAGTGAAAGTAATGCCAGTCCCATTTCCAGCCCTCTGTTCCCGTGATGAAGTACATTCTGGTCACCGGTGGTGTCATTAGCGGCATTGGCAAAGGCGTGATAGCCAGCAGCGTGGGAACCATCCTCAAGTCATGCGGTCTCCAGGTCACATCCATCAAGATCGATCCGTATATAAACATCGACGCTGGAACGTTCTCGCCGTACGAACATGGTTTGTGAAACCTCAACTCCCTTGTCTGCTTCTCAGCCGCCGAGTTGCGTAACAGCCGTTTTTTTTTATTTTTATTGATTTTTAGGTGAAGTGTACGTTCTTGACGACGGCGGAGAAGTCGATCTTGACCTGGGAAATTATGAGCGCTTTCTGGACATCACGCTACACAAGGACAACAACATCACTACTGGCAAAATCTACCAACATGTCATCAACAAGGAGCGAAAAGGGGACTACCTCGGAAAGACGGTGCAGGTAATAATGTTTTCGAGACTGCGCATCTGACTTGCCAAATCTTTGTGGGCTAGTATTTAAGCTGTTACTTGAAAACGGGTGATTTTAATGTTATCAACGAAGCAATGGAAAAATCTGTATAACGAACCCGTGTACATTATGTTAAAAAAAAAAAAAAAAAACTTGATGCAGTGGAAACCGCAGCTGCGGTGCCAGGGAGTTTAGGAGACTTAGCCAGGACTGTTGCAATATGTATACAAGAAATGTACGGGCATCATAATCCATCAGGAAAACAGCTTGCAAAAGGCACCAGTCAAGGAGACACGGTCTGTCAAGAATTATTAACAGCTAGTCTGAAAGGCATGTTTAGGACGATTGATTGAAAGATGAAGAGATACGAGTGAATAGGAAATACTTTAGTTCTTCTGGCAATGTCTTGTTAAATTTGTCCAGAGAAAGCTTGCAAAGAATTTTTCAGTAGCGCCTCCAGAAATCAGTCGTAGGTTTAAGGGTAAATGTGAATGAACTTAAAGCAATGCTAAACATCCAAGTGGTGATGCAACCCTTCTGCCTAGGTAACAGAATATGAGAAAAGGCGCATAAAGCATGACCGTGTTTACTTGGGCCAAATTATTGGTAATGATTGAAGCTAAGAGGAAGAAGACAGGCATAGAATGTGATGTAGTACATCTGAGACGCACTTTTGGCACTGCGTGGACTGGTAAGCTGGCACAAAAAATTTGGAGGTCACATCTACATTTAGCTCCTCAAAACTGAGAGGCAAAGATGCAGCAGCTCCTTTGCAAATGAGATGCTGCATTCACCATCTATGCTTTCCAGTCGCTGTAGGTGATATGAGTGTGTGAGACCACCAGCAACAATTTTACATGCCAATGCACATAAAAAGAATCAGCGCTGAACGACAGTAAGAGAAAGAACCCCATTGCTAATGAGTGTGCTGAAATTGCGTACCTTTTCCAGGTGGTCCCCCACATCACTGATGCAATTCAAGAATGGGTACAGAGGGTTGCGCTTATTCCAGTCAACGACTCCAACCAAACCCCCTGAAGTGTGCATAATTGAGGTGAGCTCATTCTTCTCTGTCAGTTGTACTCGAGTGCTGATTGAAGTGCCTTCCTTGCAGCTGGGGGGCACAATAGGCGACATTGAAGGGATGCCCTTTGTTGAAGCCTTTCGCCAGTTCCAGTTTCGGGTCAAGAGGGAGAATTTTTGCTGCGTTCACGTCAGCTTGGTGCCTCAGGTATGCCGGCCCTTTCTTGACGCTCTCCCTTCGTAAACTGCATGCTCGATGCCTTCAAAGTGACGATTCTGTGCAGCCCAAAAGCACAGGCGAGCACAAGACAAAGCCAACTCAAGCCAGTGTTCGTGAGCTGCGTGGCTTGGGCCTCTCTCCAGATTTGGTAAGCCACCGGTCATGATAGCTCTTACATCTTCATTTGATTTTTTCTTTTTATTTAAACCAAAATGTGCCCGCTATATGTACAGAGGCAACTATTTATAGCTAAAGCAAGAAGACGTTTACATTCTCTATTTGAATGTACCAGACTCGATGCACGCAGAAACCAGATAACTTAGCGGAGATTATTGAAGAAAAATGAATTTTTTTGCGCCTTATGTTCGTAATGCACTCAGCTGAGCTATGGATGAACACATTAAAGTTTTTTGTGTAGTAAAAAAAAACCCAGAAAATTGCTGTATCATCTGTTAATGAGTGCAGGGAGTTGAATAAGTGTTCATGCCAAATATATTCGGATTGTGTTTTACTCTGCAATGGTGTAGCACAAAACAAGTCCAGAGACCCCATTCTGTCCATCACTTTTGTTAGGTATTGGATCTCTGCAGGAATCAGAAGGGCATGGGGAGCGCTGGCTTGGTTCTCATTAATATGTTGGGCTTGCTAACCACAAATTCGAAAGTGTTTGGTCCATACAAAGGGCACCATATACCCCTAAGCACCAGGTGGTAATATGTACGAATGGCAGTCAGTAGTAATGGGATAAATGTGTTATCACAAATATGTAGCGGCGAAATTTCTCGTACAAATATGCTTTACATTCTGTAATTTCAACAGCATTGCATGAGTGAACAGAAGTTTTGCAAAATCAAGACTTGGGCAATCAGTAGTGGACCTAAATAATGCATAGGTCACACACGCATGCGCAGAACATGAAAGCAAGTTTTGAAGATTGCGTGAAAGTGCAGTGGAGACTTCTTAATAACTGAGGCCAGGCAGTAGCCTAGAGGTGCTTGGTTTTGGCAAATAGGACTTCCTGGCAGCACAAGTTGTCCTGTTTGGAAGCGTTTAATTGCCCTCGTTAAAGGGACCATGCAAAGAAAAAAAAAACAGGTCTGGTTCATTTGAAGGATTGCCTCGTTAGAATCATGCTGACACCACTTTTAATGCACCCTTCGCTCAAATAAGCTATATAATTCGGGAAAAAAGGGAATGGCCATGCGACCCACTATCTCATTTCCCGCAACAGAACCTATGATGCCATACCAGCCTGCTCTGCGATTGGTGGAGGCCGGCAAAAGCAAACACAAGCTAGGCAGGGTTTATAAGCTTGCAGAACGAGCTACAGTTGAACGTGGATGTAATGAAGTTGACAAAAGTTCTCAATTTTTTGTTGCATCCATGCTTTCGTTACATGCAGGTTTCGAGTTGAGACTCGGGGGAATGAAGCAGAAATGAAGCTAGACATCAGTGAAGGTTACTTCACCCTTCATGAATTTATTTCACAGCAAAAAACGGCGGGAGTTTAGGCCTTCTGCTTTCGCACGGCTTAGACACTACACGGCGCTCCAAAGAAGCGTGGTCACTTACCCCCGTGTTAACAAACGTAGCTTGTGTATCACTTTTGCCTTGACAATTTTCGGAGCATTAACTCATTACAAGAGCCAAACTGATGCTGAAAGGGTGCCTCTTTGCGAGCTTGATGCTCTTTCCCGCACTAAAGATTGTTAAAGGGGGGCTAGCTGGGATACTATACAAGGCGACAACATTCTTCTTTCTCACTAGTGGAGACGGCATTTAAAATTGTGCGCTTTTCTTTAAAAGAAACAGCTCTTCCTTTCGTAGCGGCAGCACTCATCCGCGACAAATGGATACCAAAGGTATAAGTGTAGAGGCGCGACTACATGCGCCGGCAGGACGGCCTAGCACCTCAACTTAAGTCTGGAACCAAAACCTCACTCACACGTGAAAGCCCGCGGTAGTTTGTGATGCGGGCGAAAAAAAGGACGTGAAGGGTAGATACTTTTGCTAGCTGGGGCGGTGTCACGCTACACATGCAAAACCAGAAGTGACTGCTACCTTAGCCACGGTACAGTGCTAGCCCTCTGTGCACCACCACCACCATCATCATCATCATGACGATTAATTTCTGTTAGGTGATTTCAGACGTTTCCATTACTGCTGGCTCCTTGTGGTAGTGCTAGTATTCGGTAAATTAGTTAAGTTCTGCAGTCGATTTTTGAGTAAAAGTGCAAGAAACAATGACTGATCAGGTCGCCGACTTCGTTACATCCAGGTTAGCCCGCTGCGACGTTTCGTTGCATAGAGGTCAAACACATGGGCTTCAATGGGTGTGGAGATTGGGAATTGAAAAACTTCATTAAATCCAGAAATTTGCTGCATAGAGGTTCGTCACATCCAGGTTTAACTGTATTTTCACCTAAGTGTAATGCATATTCATTTTATAGCAGTAATAATGCTGGGGTTAACAATGGAAGTTAGGAAAGTACACGTAAACATAGAAGTACTAGTGCGTGCTGCTGTTGGTACTGCACGCACTAATGCTAGCTGGACGGCAGTGCGACACTTTGGGGTTGTCTCGGGCGACACTGGCCGATTGGTGCATACGTTCCAGAGACCGCTGCAGAGTAAGCGACGTATTAACGTTCGCTTGGTGATCTGTCTTGGTTACGTCATTGCAGATGTCACGAAACACATGATCTGGCAGGAGAATCAAAATTTTAACTTCCAATTCATTAATTTCTCAGTGAATAAAGCATCGTTTGGTGCCGGAGAAGTTCTGCGGGCTCTATTTTTTCTGCGTTAAGGTTCTGCTTAGCAAGATCTCACAGTTCTCGGTTGTGATTTCATTGAAATCAATTTGCAAAGGGAGGGCTCTGTGTGTAGCATTCAAGTTTTTTCTTCCAAGAAGTGTATGGTTGTCATGCAGAGCGAGTTTTATTAGTGATTGCGTCCGGTCAACTGGGTGGGGACTGAGTGCGCTGGCCTCGCTGGCCCTGTTTGCAGATCGTGTGCCGGAGCGAGAACGAGATCACCAAGGCTGTGAAGGACAAGATCTCCAACTTCTGCCACGTGGAGCCCCGACAGGTGCTGTGCATGCACGACGTGCCCAGCATCTACCACGTGCCCATCTTCATGGAGGAGCAGGGCATCGTCGAGCTCTTTGCCGAGCGCCTGCACCTGCAGGTGAGTCGTCGTCTTCCCACCTAAGGTGGCTCCGAGAGCTGGTTTTCACATTTTTCCCCGTTCGACCAAAGTTTTTAAGGATCGGGGTGATTTCCTCAGAGAAATCTATTAACAGGGAAGCATGCCAGGCCCGTACCAATTGCCCTACCAAGGAGGGTTGTTGGGAACAATCGTTGCCACAGGTGCCGGCCCCGAGGCCCCGCCGGCTGATGTATAAGTGGCGCGACCTGGCTGTGAAGACGGAGCGCCTCACCCGGGAGGTGACCATTGCCCTGGTGGGCAAGTACATCAAGCTGCAGGACGCCTACTCGTCCGTCATCAAGGCCCTCCAGCACTCCGCCCTCGCCTGCAACCACAAGCTCAAGATCATGGTGGGTGGGCATCCTTCCCGCCTGTATACGAAGTTCCCGGGGCAGAGATGAATGTGTCCGGAACAGCATGCGTCGGCAAATGTTTCGTCTCGTGCAAGGACTGAGGCAATTTTGAAGACTAGGAAGCTTAGCGTAGTGAACCACATGGCGATTGAAACTTATTTTTATGCAGGTGCTGAGAGAAGTGCTCCTTTTCAGTTTTGCATCCACGTTGCTCGAACGCGAAAACGGAGAGATTTCAGTTCAACTTGTGGTTCTTCTAAATTATGCTTACCTAAAGGTTTTCCTTTGTTCCTGAATGTGTAAAAGTGCTTGAAACGTTGTTTTGGAGGAGGTGCGTGATGAAGAGCTGCTCTAAATTAACCAGTGTGATAATACAGTTGAACCCCGTTATAAGAAGCCAGTACCGGGGAGCAATTTCTGTCTCTTATATGAGAGGTAGGGAATCATGTTTTCAGAGGTAGGGAATCAAGCAGGGAACCATGTTTTCACTAACTGATCAACCCATAGTTCAAGTGGGCACCGTACGACTAAAATAAACTCAAAAGAACGTCACAGCATATTGCAAAAGGTTTATTCTAATTCATTTTTTGCCCCCAGAGTTTATGAAATAGTTCTGAATCTGTTTGCTTTATGACTGTATTTACACTGTTTTTGACAACAGCCTCTTTAAGCTTCCTCATCTTTAACTGTTTGCGGAAGATGAAGAATTGTAGATGTCAAGTTCACAAGCCTGGTGAACAGTCAGAGCGCACAGCTTCTTCCACTGTGTGCTCTGACTATCCATCATGCCTGCAGGACTCAACATCTGTGATGCTTCTTGATCGGGAGCTACGCGATTGGGAGAGCCCAGTGTGCACTCCCGGTATTCCTGATTCCTGGCTTGCGCACAAGCCCACATGCACATTCACACTCATACGCGTGTCTGTAAGCCTTAAAGGGACACTGAAGTGAATTTGTCAAGCTCCCGTTTTTGCTTGCACTGCGTAGACTGGCTCAAATGAGCAAACTTTTCATTGTTTATCCGGTTGACAAGTCGGTAATTATTTTACAAAGCGCGAAATAAGAAAAACTACCATGCGTGGTTTGCGGCGGCCGCACCAACTAAAGGTTGTGACGACGGTAGGAGACGCACCGCGATTGGACGATTTCCAAGGGTAGAATTAAAAAAAGTTTCGGTTTCGGTTCTGTAAAACAACATGCTTGACATCCGACGGCATTGTTAGATGGGCATTCTCGATATCTCGGTAATCGTCGTATCGCGCTTCTGCCATGTTGTTGGCGGTAAAATGCATAAGATAAGCCTCCCAGGACGGCTTGGAATCATAGCAATCCCTTGCTGAGGCCTACGCAGTGGATGAACGCCCTCCGCAGCCCCGCAGATGCTTAAATGCCATGCGCTTTTCCCCGATAATGGAGCTTGCCTCACTCATGCCTGTATCGTAAAAAGTGTGTTAGCACCAGGCCAAGGGTCTGTTGATTCTGGCCTGTGCCCACAGCCCGCAAGCAGTCGGTGCTTATGGCAACAGCACGCCAACGAGAACTTGCTAGCGTGCCAGTGTCAGCCTGCGCACGTTCTCTGAACTAGTTCGTGGAGCAGTGAATGTTACGGCCAAAAAAAAGATGAAGTCAGTATAGAAAACATCGGTCGAAAATGAAAAAGTCAACTTGTAAAAAAAAAAAAAGACGTACCCCCGGGGATTCGAACTCATTGACTTGCAAAACACTTGCAATAATATACTTAGCGCTCCAGACCACTCGGCCACGGGCGAGCGCTGCTTACTTTGGAAATATAAGGTATATAATGTAAAACCAGTTAACCCTTTTATTTAGTTTTAGCATTTTAAGCAGCTTAGGTGACTATTTGTTGTATTGTGCTCGTGCAGTAAGCGTCCCACAAGTTTTCACAATATCTCACGTTTAGCAATTGCATTTCTTAGACGGAAAAGCGTTTGCAGATGCGTAGTCGTGCTGCTGACCGCTGTGCTTGTTCGCTGAGCGCAAAAAAGTGCTTCCCGCACCCTAGTTTTACGCTGTATGGTAAAAGTATCTGTTGATTTTATTTCCTTAGTACCTATAGTGACTTCACTGACTCTTCTCCCACCTTCAAGAGGCTTTATATCTCCCTACTGGCGTACCAGTCAGCGAACCGTCACATGTGCGCTTGTGCAACGCTTGTGTGAAGCGACCTTGACACTGGAACTAGATACAGTGTGCAAACTAACGAAGTAAAGAAAGGCACATTCTTCCATTCACAGACGTGTCCTGGCTTCGTTTCAACTGAGCGAATGAATTGCGACGACCCGTCAGCGGCCGGCGGACGAAACGCTGGGCCAACTGACTCTGTCGGAAGGCAGGCGAGCCGTGCAGTAGCTCAGCCAATTGCCAGCTCCTCTCCTCCTGACGTCACACGAAAGCGTCACAGAAAATGGGCTAGGGTGCAGAGAGGAGGACAGCATTTTCGAATTGATTTTTCTACTAAATAAATTCGCGTAAACGCGGTCAGAGTGGTCGAAACGGGGCCTAGGGACTCCGGACTACAATTTGCGCTCGTAATCCCGCAATGTTTACAAATCACTTCAGTGCCCTTTAACCACTTCTGTACGTCGCATTTCTATTAGCAGGGGTTCTCGTCGTCGTTTCATAGCTGACTGAACCTCTGTGTGCTGGCTGAAGTTATAATAAGCAGAGATTGCGGGTGTCTGTCCCCTTCGATTCCACAACTGCAGTTAGTGACTGGTGGCACCACATCTAAAGTTACAATGTCTGTGAAGGAAAGTTTGACATCCACCTAAAGCAGCCATACGGCTACAAAGGAAAGCTATACAGCTTTCTCAGAAACTTCGTAGTTAAAGAAAAATTCGTCTTTGTCCAGGATTCGAACCCGGGACCACCGCTTAACCGGAGCAGTCGCTCTACCAACTGAGCTAACCAGGAGGCTAGTAGTTTGTAGCACGAGAGCTAATTGATCAACAACTTGGAAGTGTAGGACATCTAATCCACGATAACATCTAATCCACGATAGTATCAACGGGTGCAGGCAAAGGCACGAGAGTTTACTAATGAGTCCCTGGTGAGGGACACGGTCGAAAGCTTTGGAAAAGTCAATAAAGATGACATCTGTTTGAAAAGAAGAATCTAGATTAAAGGTGTCGTGCCACCAAATTTTAACTCTGTAAAAAGCCTGCTGTAGGCTTCCTCTGCATGCAACGACCCTCAACACGAAGTGCTGGGTACAGCAAGCGCTTAATATATATTTTAATTCGCTTCTAAAAATGACCTAAATGCTCTTCTGGAAATCGGGACCCATCGCTAGCGCCACTAACCATGACGTCAGTGAATTGCCAGCATAACAAAGTTTGTGACCTCATACAACGTTAGCGACTCGAGCGACATCAACGTGAACTCCAGTTACCACAGTTTGTTTGGTCGCTTGGTCGTATCAGACACACTATGCCGATACGACGGCGACGCCGACGCGACGCCGACGAGTCGCGAAACCATCAGCCAACTGCCGAATTGCCAGACCGCGTTGTCACACTACGCCGACGGCGCACAAACACGTTGGCCGATGGAAAGTCGTCGTAGTGTGACTGACTCACCTACCGAAGACACCAACAAAACCGGTCGCCTGACTGGTCGCCCGACGCGTCGTCAGGAATCGACCGAGAAGCGAAAACTGCGCCCCGACAACATTCGTGCCGCAATGAACGCGGCTCTATTTTGTTAGTTTCTGGAGTGTAATAAACTCAGTAAGTTCCATGAAGCCCATACAACTCAACACTAGCGCTAATGCGATCCGTATTTTGGCGTTCGACGCTTCGGCTGTGCTCTTCGGCGACGCCGCTACCCCGGAATGCGTGTGCGATCGGCTCGCCTGTAGAAAATATAAGGTCAATTTCGTGCAGAAGAAGAGTTACGTAGGGTAATTTGGGTAATAAGAGATCAGTATCGGCAAAGGTTTTTAACGTTAAACGTAAAACCAAAGTACGCCAAGCACTATCCCTTCAGTGCAAAATCGCAGTTGCAGCCGGGCACACTTATTTCTTCGAGCACTTTCGCAAAAGAGCTGAGTTGATGGCGATAAGCTGTTGCGGGGGCTTCGTGGAACCTTGCTGCGCAAGTGCTATTTAAGAAATTTGAGTTTACAAGTCAGGAATTCCGTAAACTAGCTAGTAAACACCGACGTACGACTCCAAGGATGGGCCTCCATCTAGTATACCGGCTATATCGCGGTGTGAAACAATTTGTTCGGTGGCTCAGTGGTCTCGCGCATTGCGCCCACCCGATCAACGTTGCGGGTTCGATTCGCGGCGGGGGCAACTTTTTTTTTTTTTTTTTTTTTTTTTAGCGTTTCTTTTTTAGCATTTTGATGGTTTGCATATCCATGGTTTTCATTTGTCTGCATCCGAGGATGCAGGCAAAGAATCCGTGTTGGAGCTGTGGCGGCTTGATGTGACGAGTCGGCGTGTTTACTTCCGTGGTGAAGCACGTATGTGGGGGAGCAGACGCCACAGTAAAGTCGCAACGTACCACAGCGCCGCATGGTAGACACACGTTGCAGAGCATCCTCGCAACACTGTGACGTCACTACTTGAATCGGCGCCCAGAAACCGAAACCGAATCCTGTTCACATGAATCGTGTCATAATAAATTTTTTACTCAGAATAGGTGCATGTGAGAGTATGTATCATGCTTTCTAACGAAATATAAAACGTTTGCAACAAAAAATGCACAAGCAACAAATTTGGTGGCACACCTTTAAGGTTAAGATCTGTAGTAAGCTGGAAAAGCTGGGTTTCACATGAAAAACCCCAGCGGAACCAGGAAGCCAGTGCCTGAGCGCGTGCACTCCACGCGTTAACTGGCATCAAGTGTGTCCGCCTCCAACCCTGCCCTAATGTGCTGTCTCAGGGGTGTTATTTCTTTCTGCGCCCACGTTCTTCTCCCCAGTATATAGATGCGGAAGAGCTGGAGCCTGCCATGAAGACGGACCACCCAGTCAAGTTCCATGCGGCCTGGCAGAACCTCTGCACTGCAGAGTAAGTGGTCCTTTCAACGGCAGAGCGCACATTTGGGAGCTTCGGGCCCAGAGATCTGCAGAGAGGGAGAAATGTGGGAGGAAGGAAGATTGCAAGGAAGCTTCATAAACGATTACACTGTAGCCAAAGCAAGCAGCACGTAGGACTAAGAAAAGGGGGAACACTGCACGGGCGCTGATTTCACGCAGTGCATTTCTACTGAGTACTTGTAGTTGTCAACCGTCCCTTGCATCGTACTGTTACCAAATAGGCGTGTAAAGTAACTGGGCTGATTGTATAAAGCAATTCGCTCAATCCCACTGACCTGGTCCATGACCAGGGGTGCAACAGCTGCGCCAATTGTGCCATTTTGATACAATTTTCTATTTGTGAGCCAAGCTGTGCCGAAGCCATAAAATTCATTCAGATTGCGCCACGCTGTGCCAGAACACCTGACTGAGCGTAAAACTTTTGTTTGGCTAACTTCAGCGGAGAATAAATGGCACATTGACGTCGTTCAATCCGTCCGGTCGGGCCAGGAGTCGTGCATACAGCCCTTCATACGCAGTCCATAATGCCTGTTCTAGCTCACTCACTACAAAGCGTATAAACGGACTTCAGCGCAGACAAGTGCTTGATGTGCTACTGGCGTATCCAATCCAGTAAAAAATTTGCCGTTTGGACATGGTCATTGTGCTGTGTGGTGGAAGCACTGCCCAACGCACAGCCCCTTTTGTAGTAGCAGAGCTCACTTGCATGCAATGTCATTAGTACGAACCCGTTTTCAGCATACTATTGGCTAAAATGCAGACTGGTCGACTAATGATTTTGACTTCGGCGCGAGTGCAGTGACCCCTGTAGTGTTAAAGGCCAACTGCAATGAAAATGTACCTGCCCCAAATTCTGTTTCAACGTGTGGTATATACCACTAAAGTCTCATGTGAACTAATTTTAAGCTCCACACACGCGCAGTATTTTTATTAAAACAGTTTGAAAACATGCCACTTCAGCCAATGGAGCACCTAGCGGAGCGTCGCCACTACTGGTCGCCACTGCGGCGAACTTCCGGATGTGACGTTCCAGTCAGGACCCCCGAGCGGCCGTCGCCTCTCATCAGTAACCCTTTTACGCGTGGTCTTACGCGAGTGAGCAGTGTAATTTGTGCATCTTGCATGAGTAATTGCTTTTACACGTTTCCGTAATGCGAGCAGCTGAAGAAGCGCTGGGTTTCCGAGACATAAAGAGCAAATTTGAAGTGTGCCGGGGCCGGTCGACGCGAGGCAATACACCGTCGGCGAGCGAGTACGGCAGTAGCATAACGGCTGATTTCGTGGTCGCGACGGTGGCAGCAGGCTTTTGGTCGACTTGACGAGCACGCGAGACATGTGTACGGCCTACGCGAGGCAATACGCTGTTGGCACGGCTGGTTGGTAGGGTTGCCACCTTTCCCCGAAAAAAAAAAAAAACGGCAGTTCAGATTGGGGGGGGGGAGTAGAAGGTTGAATTTGTGTTGAAAAAAAGACACCATTTTTTTCATTGACATGCAATGCCATTTCTTGTAAATACAGAGAAAGCAGCATAACGTTTGCACTGAAGGCGATTGAAGTTTTGGCTATTGCTCTGCATGTGCTGCACTGAAGAGTAACTGCACTTGCTTGCGGCATTCCGTTGTGCTGTTCCTCCCTTTGGTCCCCTTCCATCTCGGGAATCATGCTCGGCCGCGCATTTCATCTGCTCGCGTTTCTTTGCACAGCTGTCGACACATATTGGTTGTTGTAGTACATGTATTTACACTTACAAAAGGCCAAAAATGAATAACTGTGGCACGATAGCCAAACAACCGGCCAATGTCGGCCGGTTTTAGGTACAAACCGGCAACCGGCCTGCTGTTTAAAAACCGGTCGGGCCAGTCCAAAACCGGTCAGGTGGCAACTCTACTGGTCGGTGCGTCGGCGTGCGAACGACTACGGCAACTGTGAGGTGCACTGCAAGCGCGCGATCGGGCATCTCTACGAGTGCGCAATACGCAGAACGGCCGACGCGAGACCATACGCTGTTGTGGTGCCGGTCGGGGTGCGAATGAGTACGGCAGGTAGCTGTGCGCCCCCCCGCACGATCGCGGCCGGTCGACTCTTCGAGAGCGTGAGTGACGTGAGTACGGCTGACGTGAGGCGATACCCTATTGTCACTGTTATCACGCCGGTCAGAACGCGACAGAATTTCAGCATGCGGCGCACTGCTCGGAATTGATTCATTCAAACAATATTATGCGACATTTCGCTCACCGGTTAGAAAAAATTTATATAAATAGGGGGGAGGGGAGCACATTTGGCAGCACTGAGTCACAGGAAAGGTCTGCAGTGCTTTCGTCGCTGCATGGCATCATTATCTAAAGACTTGGCGTGGGAACCCTGCTAACTGGAACAAAACTGCCTGCGTAAACAAAAATAACAAAATTCTGGATTTGAACTTCGATAACATATGCGCTAACACCGAACTTTACACGCTAGCCGGCATGTTTCGATGCTTGCCTCCCACGGTAGCTTTTTTTCTTCTCTCGCATACACAAGATGGTTCAATCAGCACGGGGCATATTCGCTGTGCCGGTGCCCATCTGGCGCTGAACACTGCCGTTTGTGTACATATTTCCTAGCTCCCAGCTTCACCAAGATGCCTCGCGATGCCTGTGTTTTCGTTTTACCGGACGATTATAGGCGCGCCTCAGCAGCTCACTGCGAAGCAATAATGGTTGTACGAAATTCAAAACTCCTTTTCATGCATGTTTTAAGTGTTCGAAAAAACGGACGACTCAAAACACATCGCATGCGCGCTGTCTTCTTGTAGGCAGCCGTGAGAGAATCCGCAGGCTGCGCCCACTCGATTCCTGAGTGTAACTTCACTTCCGGCGGGCCTTAATGGCCGCCATTTTTTCCCAGTTTCGGTTTGAAAATAGCATTTCTGATCTTCGTTTACGATGCAACGATGCACTTTTGGGCCTTGAAATTTTACAGGTAGCACCTTTTAAGGTAATACTACCGGAAAATAATTCATTTAAGGAGCCGAAAATTTCGTTGCAGTTGGCCTTTAAAGGAGCCATGAAGACAAAATACAAGTTTGGTTTATTAGAAAGCCTGCTTTGTCCTGATAAAAATGATACCGATTTCATCACAAAACTTCCAAAAAATAACGGAGATATTAAAGAAATTGTGTGGAGCTGTGGCGACTCGCTAGCCCCTTTCCAGCAACTTTTCTATGACGTCACAGAATCTTGTTTGGGCGATTGGCAGCGGCCGAACTAATCAATCGCCAGGACACATGACTGGACGATTGTAGTGGGGCCGCTAGTTCCGTTTGATCGAATCCCTCGAATGCTAACGTGCACCTAACCCACTGGAAATTGTTTTTAGTGATTGCCCATATGACGTCACTCGCGCCGATAACACGTCACTGTGGTGCGAAATTTGAAAGTTCTATTCTTGCATTTTTATCGGTTAAAAAACGTCTTTCGTGGCTGTAATGGAGCTGAGTGGGGTACTGAAGCCTAACTCTTTAAAGTTAAACAAACTTGTATTTTCTCTTCATGAACCCTTTAAGCATGGGGAAAAGGGCCATTGAAAGAGCGAACTAATGCGGCTGACTGCTGGCAACCCAATCTTGATAAGCTTCATCAGCTTCGTCAGCACTGTTTGTTTTTCATGAACTTTTTTTTTAATGCTGAAGGTGTGGCACACAGTTTTATGATCCCGGGATTTCAGTGGGTGCCACAAGGTGACGCTAGGCTCCCTTGCGGTTCTTTTTTACATCGCTCTGTTGCCGGAGATAATCTGCTTGATCCTAGCCATAGACAGCTTCTCTGTAAAATGTTGGGCAAAGTGTTAATATGGGACCACATCCCACTTTTCGTCACATGAAACAGAATGGCATGCTACACTTTGGGGATCGTGAACCCTATTCTCAAGAGGTGGTGTGTGTGTGTGAATACATCCATGAGCGCTCGTATGCTTTTTTTGTTGTTGTTCATACTAGTACTATTAAAAAGGCAATTAATCCCGATTTTCCTTCTGTCTTTTCTTCCTTTCCTCATAGTGGCATCATTGTTCCAGGAGGGTTTGGAAGTCGCGGAGTGGAAGGCAAGATTGCCGCCATTGAGTGGGCGCGCAAAATGAAAAAGCCATTCTTAGGTGAGCAATTGACGCCTTTCGTGCTTTTCAGGCTGCAGCTGCTGGCACTGTGTCCATGTTTTTTTGTAAACTCTCCCCCCCTTTTCCTTTCTTTTGTTGCCAAAATAAATGATCCTAAGAATGAAAAAAGACTCGCAAGTAGAGCAGGCTCGTTACACTGCCCTGAAGTGGAGGCGGTTTCTTTTGTGTTGTGCAGGCGTCTGTTTGGGTCTTCAGTGTGCCGTGATCGAGTTCGCTCGCAGTGCGCTTGGCTGGCAAGATGCGAACTCTGCAGAGATAGATCCCACAACCTCGCATCCTGTGGTGAGTTGGACATGCTTGATGCAGACCCCTTCCTTGCGACTTTTGTCCCACAGAATGCTATGGGAAAGCAAAGTTTGTCCCATAGAATGCTTTAAAATGCGAGTCTTCGCAGCATTAGCAATGACGTGGGGGGGTTTTGTTATTTGGTCGGTGAGTGTGCTCTATGTTTCATACTCTGGTTGGGATTACTAATTATTGCTTGTCAGAATATATTGTAGCGACAAGACGTTGCACGGTTGGTTTACAAAATTAGTTTATTGAGGCGAACCTGTGCCCACAGCACAAACACCGATCGCTTCAAATGTTTCCCCACGACCGTCCCCCCCCAACCTTGCTTCGTCGTACAACCGCGTATTGCACGCGTCTTTGTGGAATGGCGCCACGAGAACGTGCTCCCAGTGCTGAGTGAGGCGCCTTGTGGGGAAGATTTCATTCATTACATTTGAAACCCTGTTGAACGAGGTCACCATGCAAGATGAAAGTTGCCACCACATAACATCCCACAAATAGAGCTAAACTTAGCAGGATTGCTTTTTACATTTGTTGTAGGCCTTAAAAATGCATTCCAGGACATTTACCGTAAAATGAGCATTCTTTTTTTTTTCTTTGAGGTAGTTATTGAAGCATGCTTGAGAAATAAAGAATCTTTGTTTTTCATATTGTAAATCGCTGACTACTCACTTTGATTTGAAACTGTGCAAAAAAAGCAATTGCTTGTTTCATATTTGCTTTGAATTCAAAAATTAACATTTACACATTTGCTTGAAAACAAGCCTTTGTTTTCTGTGTCCTAAATCCTTTCGTAATATTGCTCTGTTTTAACACTGAGGTTTGGTTGTTTGTTTTCTTTGTGCAGATCATTGAGATGCCGGAGCACAATGTTGGCCAGATGGGAGGCACAATGCGCCTTGGCAAGCGGGAGACGGTGTTCAACACCGCGGATTCTGTGCTCAGTGGGTGACAACACGTGTGCCTCGTTTTCCTTTTCTCTTGTTCTTTCTTGGGCTGCCCTCACGCAGTTTGTGCCAATGCAGCTTCCCGCATGCCTCGTTTTCAAGCGCTAGTTTTATGGGTCCCACCATCCTCATGTTCGATCCCTGTGTGTTTTGTGAGAGTTGATAGCCATGGTAACAACACTGCATGCATGCGATTTATCAATGCTAGGGGATGTTGGGCTGCTATCACTGTGATGCTGCACTAGGGTTAGGACCACCCTGTCTTGCTAACCAATTAGAAAATACATAACGGCAAACCACTTCTCTCTCCTGATGGGTAATTCTGCAGTGCCATGTAGCTGTTCCTCTTGTACGAGCCCGTCATGAGGGGTATGAAGAGGAAGATCAGGGGTGGTATTCTCATGTTTTGTCCGTTGCAAACATGTCCGTTTTGAGCAAGCCCTGATTGACTAAAAGCAAACACCCAGATGTGATGCCATGCAAGCACAGCGGAGCTATGAGCCGCAGCTTTTTGGAGCATACGATTTTTCTTAGCCTTGTTGTTGGTTTGCTGGCGAAACAATAAACGCATAAAAGATAGTTTAAAATAGGTCTAGTCGTTTTAAAATGTATTTACAAGAACAGCTGCGCAAAATTCAACGCAATGCCCGCCTACAACTGGAAGTACGTCGCAATAAAACAGATGCAAAATGGACAAACGTTTTCAAAATGGACGAACACGAGATTACTGCCCCAGGAAAGTGTCGAGTCCTTTTAATTAGCCGTCTGGCCGCTGCTGTTGCTGCAGGGAAGCTGTACCAGAATGTGGACACAATTGAAGAACGCCACCGGCATCGGTACGAGGTGAACCCTGCCTATGTCGCCGAGTTCGAGAAGGCGGGCCTCAAGTTTGTCGGCAAGGACACCTCGGGAAAGCGCATGGAGGTCATCGAGTTTCCAAGTGAGTCCAAGAGGGCAAGGGGCCAGGGAGACAACACTGTCTGTGCGCTTACAAGCTGGACCCTGTGTTGAGCAGTGCGCGCAGGTTCTTGGGGCACACTTTTGAGGAAGAAGCAACTACACTAAAGTCGCAGGGCTCTTCGGAAAAAAATGTGGTTGATCCCTCTTTCATAGGAACCGGTGAAATGGGCCTTCACAGGAGCATTAAAATGTTTATTGTGTATCCATATGAACTTGGGCATCGCTATTTATATTTCGTCGATATGGCACCGTTAGACGCATCAACATCAGACACTGGATTACGTGCACCGGGGCATTGCATAAATCCAATTGAAATCCCAGGCGCTTGCAAACCGTGCGAATGAAACCGAACTGAAACCGAAAGCAGTAGGTGGCGGAGGGTGCCTCAATTCCCCCGCGTACCATGTACATGAAGACGCTGGCATCGAGGCGTCAACTGTCCGTGCTTATTAGCGTCATGATGAACTACTTTGCTTCTCCTCCTAGACGGCAGCACCATCTGAATAAAGAAGGTAGTGGGAAAGATATAAAGCGCGTTCGTAAACCTGCTTGCGCTTAAATTCATAGTGCAGTTGGTATAGCGCTATGTACCTCCCGTTGCGGCGAGGAGTTCGTGATTCGAATCCGGGCAGAACCACGTCAACGGAACTTTTTCTGGTAATGTCATTTACGTGATGTATACGACGCCGGTCATATCTTGGTGTACCCGGGCATAAAACACTTTTGTGTTAAAAAGATTGAAGCTGCAGCCTACGGCTTAAGGAGAAGCACTTCAAAGGCACAATCACTCCTAGGGGGGCGGTTCCGGAGAAAACGTCGCACGTGACTGAAGAGTGCTTGCTTGTTTTTGCTGTATTTTTTTTTTTTTTTTTGCACTTTTTAGTTGTGAATGCTGTCAAAGATTATGACAGTGATGCTACCGCTGCGCCAAACTGCGCCCAAGTGCTCTGGCTGCTACATCCTGCTACATTTCCTCTAATGGCGAATTCCATTGGGCGAACAGGAGCAAGTGCAGCGAGCAGCCAGAGCAGCACACGGGAGTAACAGGGACGTGGGCTTTCGTTCCGCGAATGAAACATTCGCACTGCTCCGGGAGCAGAGAAAAGAGAGGGAGGGCGTGATGTCAAGGGTCATGTGACCAAACTTTTCCCGCGCTTGCTTCCCGGAGCATTTCGCGCGCTCGCGTTGTCCGCACGCAGTTGTTCCGCGCCAGTTTTGCCAGATACGTGCCGGTGGTTTTGTGTCCGCCTTCCTCACGGCGACGAATGATAAAGTAGGCGACGAGTGTTAAAGTAGCAGCAATCCCTCGTCCAGACGGCGGCGCTTAGCTGCTGCCGTACGCACTGAACGACTATCCTGGCTGCTAGATTCCGCCATTTTTCCTCCGCCACCCCGGGGATAAAACCAGAAGTGACGTAAAAGAGGTCATGTGACTTCCTCGGCATTCCCGGTTACTCCGCCGCTGGCGACGGAGTACCGAGAACTGCTCTCGGCTGTTCTCGGCGCCAAAAAAGTGCTCCTCCTTGACTAATGAAACACAACACCCCTGCTCCTGCCCGACCACTGGAAGACGCCAGACCTCGCAAAAGCACTTTGAGTGCAGTTAGAAGTGCTCCTGTTCGCCCAATGGAAAGCGCTATAAATTTGGCGATTCTGCACCCAACCTGCGCCCAAGGGTGTACGCCGACTTTCAGAACCGAAACTAACTACTTGAGGTTCCCCATTGAAAGTGACATCGCGGTGCACCTGTTTACAGGACGCAATCCGAGCCAAGCCAAGGCAAACTGGCCCTCGTTGCGATAACGGCGATGATACGTTTTTGCGGATGGCGCCTCGTAGGCGTTGTGAAATCTCCCCTTCTACCTGAGTCTGTTGACTGTTAATTCCATGCAGTGCGCTTCGCACCTTTTGGGCTCGCGAGACCGGCTGCCGCCGTCTTCGGGCCGCGATATGCGTCGTGATATGCGTGCCGTAGTCGTGAGTGAAGCTCGGCAACAACGTCAGGTGTTGTGAAATTGCCGTACTCACTCACCAACGCGCCCCGACAGCGTACGCGTCGACCGGGTGCTGGCGTCGTTGTGCTGGAAGAAAAGTAGGCAAGAGATGAGGACGCAGGAATCGTAGTTACAGTGGAATCTGTATGTTAGGATTGTGGATACGAATTTCTGATAAGTCCCGGTGAAATTGCATTGTTTGAAATGGGAAAAATTTTGGCTCTTACGGACGAACCTGCGGTGCCCGGCGGATGATACGAACGAGTCGGCGAGGCGCCCGACTGCCGAGCGAGCAAGCTACGGCGGCGTACGGGCTCTCTGCCCTCTTTGTCGCTTTCTCCAGGAATGGCCGGGCTGTTGCTTTCTGCTCGCGAAAACGCGGTGCACTCACAGGCATGCTGACGCCGCCGCGAAACCACCCGCACACTTCAGGGGGCGCGGCCGGCCGCGGAAACATGGCGGCGGTTTCGGTCGTGAAGTGGTACGGGGCGCTCTGGAGGCAACTTCTAACCGCTCTTTAAAATACCGCTCAAAGCACACACGAACTTTCTTGGGTGGTAAATAAGCTAATAATGTGAGTGAGAACGGTGCTATAAAACATCAACCGCGCCGCTAGTGAAAGTGCCTATGAAATATCTGTCGGGGTGCTAAGCCTAAACATCCCTGATGGAGCCAGCCGGCTGTCTCGAGCGCTACGTAACTGCCGCCATGAGGTGCAAGACTTCCCATTGGCACAAGGCGTCAGGCTCCTCCCACTGCCACGCGCGTCGTGCGTAATTTTCAGACCGCGGGCACCGAATCGCCGACGCGGTCGTGAAAATATCGCGCTCACAACGCTGACGCGCACGAATCGCGTGCAAAAATGCAAAAATGCTAGTGACGAGATGAAAGTCCAGAAAGGACCGCTCGGCGACATGAAGGTTAAAAAAAGCGGAAAAACGCCGCGGATTTCTTTATGCGAAAGTAAGAAAAGAAATAACCGATAACTTGTTTTAGTGCTTAATTTTTTTGTCTGTGTTGTTCATACGAATTTCAGATGATACGAATATTTTTTGCGGTCCCGCGAGGTTCGTATCAATGAGGTTTTACTGTAAACAGATGAGAGTTTAAAAAGTACTGGGGGGAGAAAATAGTATGCAAGGGCAGGAAACGGTGAGAGTTCGGGCCGCGCGCCAGCGCGCGATACGGCAATTTCACGACGCCTGACGTTGCCGGGCTTCACGAGTACGGCATGCATAGGAGGATGCCTGTCTTAGATTTCACGTAAAGTTCATAGAGACATAGAATTCACATACATGGAAATTGAAGGTGAAAAGCGCGCATGTGGCCTCGCAGGGAATTAACATAGTCTTGGGGGGGGGGGGGGTTGGATTTCACAATGCCTACAAGGCGCCTGCTCGTTTTGCTGTGTGAACGTCAACTGAAGTTTCTGTGCACAACTGGGTGCGTGTCGTGAGGGGGCAAGATTCAGCCTGGCGCTGCATGTTGGTTGCCAGAAATGGCTGCCGGCTGCCTTTGTAAACAATGGCGCGGCTATCGGTGGCTTGTCGTTTTAGACCCTTACGGTGGCAGCGCTGACGCTGCTAAATAGTGATGCATGTGCAACGGAGAGGAGCGTGATGTTCAATTATGCAGTCAAAGCCGTGGCACCACTGATGTTATTGGTCAGCATTCCCACGGTAGCCTACCAATGGCGCTCGAGTTTAATAATATAAAATAATAATAACCTTTATTTCATGTTCCGACTAGTACATGAGGGGGCGAAAGAAAAAGCTGCTTTTGGCAGCTTGACCAGCTCTCGCCCCCTCACAACGAACATAACATGTTCGTTGTGACGATCACTTTTTAGTTTGTTCATAGTAAATCTGCTATTCCGCAAAAGTGAGAGTTTTTTTTTTTTTTTTTTAATTTTTATTGTGCAGGGAGCTGCACAAAGTTCAATGCAGACATTCTTCAGGAGACTGATGAATATGGGGACAAACGATCCATGTTCTGGGTTCTTTTATTTATTTTTTTATTATCGTTCAAGGGCGTACTTTTAGCGATTTCCTGTCAAGAATGCGATACATGTCTTAAAATTGCTTCTATTAACACCTGCTCCGAAAGCTGGTTTTGCTGCTCCAAAACGCACTTTTGGATGCTCCAAAAGCTGCTCCAAAGCGGCCTAAGCCGGTAGCATCACTGTTATGATTCCTGTAGCTCTTGTAAATAACTCTATTGACCGTCATCACACTCCCCTTCCCTATTTTCACTCTTCCCCAACTCTGCTACAAAGCCCCCCAAATCACCATTAATGTTTCATCCATTCATTGACTGGCATGGGCTAATGATAATATTTTCCTTTGAAGTGAACACGATGCCAGTACAGTGGAACCCCCGATAATGTGACTTTCAAGGGACCGCATAAAAGGGTCGTATGGCCGGGGTGTTGTATGATAGGGGTACAAGAAAGTGCCGCCCTAGTAGACGGCTTCACACGACAGGGTGGCTAAGAACTTATTTGAATTGATTTGCGAACGCTTAACTGAAATGCCAAGTTCATAAAAGTAAGAGAAACGCTATGGCATCTGCACTAGCCCACCGGCCATGCTCTGCATGCCGTGCGACCCCCACGTCGTGTGGCACTAGCCTGCCAGCTGTGCACCTCGTGCGTGCCAGATAAGCTGGGAAGGCCAACGTGGCCCAGCAAATTGAGAGGGAAAAAGGCGATAGTGTGAAACTGCCAATGCAACCCAGTGGCGACAAAAGGGGAAGTGAAACGAACGATAGTACAAGGCAGAGATGGAGTAAAAAAAAATGGAAAAAAACGTAACAAAGCGACAATGCAGCTTTGAAAGACACTGATAAGCAGAGATCAGGTGGTCAGAATGGTAAAGGCCAGAAAGAAACGACAGTGGTGTGTGCGGAGGCTCAAACAACAAACACGGGGAGAGCGAACATTGGTAAAAGAAGAAACCTGGATTGAGTGGGCGAGGAAAGCGAGAGGTTGGTCATCGCTGTGGGGCATTGCCTATGTGTTTTCACGTTCGTCTGCTTGATGGGCCACCTGGACTTTGCCTTCTCATGGTTGGCGCGTTCAGAGTTACTTGATAACTCCCCATAGGCCCCATGCATCAAAAAGTGGCCCTATGATTGGTCCACTGTTTTGGATTTTGTTTTACAGTGGCGCCATCTATTGGTGACAAAATAAACTATACAACGCGGTTCGCCGTTCAACGACCTGGGCGAAAAAATGGTATTTGGGTACTCACGTAAATTTGTTGTGCCGAAAAAGCCCAACATGTACAACCACGCAAACAATTTGTATGCATTTGAACCAAGAGTAGTGAAAAAATGGGCCCGTATTTTCAGCGAGATGCATTGTCGCCTGCGCATTGTTGTCTACTGCGCGTCATCTGCGGTCTTCCGGCGGCAAAAAGGGTTAAAAATTCGCTTCGACGGCTTTACACAGCCTTGAAAGGATTATTTAGAGCCACTTGATCCGCTACTGGATTAATTTTGGCATTCAGTGTGATGTAGGCCGAGCGAGAACTGCAGATTTAGTACTTCAGGTCGGACCTATGTTGTGCCGAAGTGCCCGCGCAAGCGTCAATCGGTTGAGGCAGTTGCGCAGATGCAGAAACTATCTCAACAAAACAACCGCACTTAAATAAGCAAAGAATAACTTCGGAAAGCACAAAAATAAAAAGATTAAAATAAAGTTTAACGTTAAATTGTCAGTTTGAGTAATTACTGTGTTCTTTGGGTGGTGCGTGCGGTGGCCGCGGTGGCGCCACCATACATACGATCCAAAGCAGGGGGGGTCCAGGTGCGGGCCGTTTTTTGAGGTGGAGTTTTGCAAACTGCTTACATTGAAGAGCTCTGGGCGCGTTGATGCTCTGCTGCCACGTGGGGCCATCGAAGGTTAAGCTCCCACCCACCAGTACCCGCCTGCTTGCTCGAGTCTGCTCAGCAAGGGGTTGGGCCCGCCTCAGGCTGTTTGTCTTTGCACATTAAGCAGCATCAAAGGGGGTTAACCCTTTCCAGTCCGGAACTCTTACCCACTTTCTGGCCGTTCTGGTCCCGCAAATAGTTTGCCAGTTTCTGGCGTCGTGAAGAAAAACACGAACCGTGCAAGCAAACCTCTCAGGATGTTTATTCTCTTGCATTCTGCTTGCCACTCCTTTACCGATATTTGAGCGGAGTGTGCATTCGACAAAATGCGTAGCTCACAGAGTAATGATCCGTATGGCGCTGTCTCCACCGCTGTCATGGTCTTTGTCACACGCTTCTGTCGAGTCACTGTCATCACAAACTGATGGAGGCACGCAATCGTCTTCCTCACTGAAGCCGTCATCGCTTTCGCACCACCGTAGAATGCATGCGGTGAGAAAGCGGTCATGCTTCTCAGCGAACAGCGCATACATGAAAACGCTCTGGAATACAGAAGGCCCATCCCAAACATTGTACTGCACCCGAGTGCAAAAAGAAGAGAGCTTCAACAAACAAAGTTCACTTATCCCTAAAGAGATGGCGCATCATGTATACTAAGAATGTGGGTGCATCGCAGTTAGAAAAACTGTGAAATTTAACCTTGAATACACCAGTCTGGCAGATCCCGACAGTGGACTGCTACGGCTGGCTGCGTTTTCGGCCAGGGCATGACAATGGACCACAAAGTGTTGAGAAATAAAGGTTGGGAAGAGGCGGCGGGAAAAGTGGGAAAAATGCCAATTTATCCCCGCCAGCGTCCTTAGTATGAAGTGGCCCGCGTGCACCCAAGCCTTGTATAACCAGGGTTTTTAATGCATTACTTCTATGGGGAGTTTGCCTGGACCGCTGTGATCCATCGTAAAGCGGGTCGTAAAACCGGGGAACATATAATTGGGGTTCCGCTGTTACTGCTCCGTTCAAATAGTTCAAAATGGTCCTGAGTATTTTTGAAGGAAAGCGACATTTTGTGGTTGCCAATTCAAAAACTGAAGTTTGCAATTTCTTGGGCAAGCTCCAATGACCTGCACACAAAAAAAAAAAAAAAAGGAAGAAGAAAGACAGCCATTTCTTTTTAACAGTCTTTGTGAAAATTTTGCTGTTCCACGAAACTCTTGTGATGCTCACGCAACATTCTTTCACGCTGTGACGTTGATTGACAGGTTTTCCACTCCAATGTAATGACATAGTGATTTTACAATGTTGGTCACCTAGAGCTCTCGCGCTAAAACCGGGTGTGGTGTTTATTTTGGTTTCTTTCTTTTTTTCTTTTTTCACATCAACTGCTGCTGGACAGCTACTGGTGAGCCCTTTACGTCCAACTCCAAAGACACGCGGGCATCGTCTGGCCTGCGTTGACGCTGATACCTTTCGTTAATTAGTGCGCACTTGCATAGTCATGTTTGTCTGTATATCCCTTTGTTTGTGTCTTTTAGCATTAGTGCACCTTGTGGAAAGGAATAGCTAAGCTGCTTCTCCTTTATGGGTTGCAGCTGTGCGCGCTTCCAAACATCTGTCCGAGCAGTGCATGTACAAATTTTGTGCAACCGGCTTTCCACCTATTTTTAATTGCACTATTGACAGCTTTTCTAGGCAGGCGGATTTGCAAACACACCAGTACCAACTGTTACCACCAGCCTTTGGTTTTGCTTAGCCTGCCCAACATGGGAACGCCAGAATCCAGCCTAAATACTCAGCATGGTATATGTTCTTTCCTGGTCATGCTGAAAAGTTCTGCCCAAATGACTCATACAACCACGCAAAAGCAGTGCACACCTGGCAGCGCTGAATGATTACAGGAAAATAACTTTTTTGTGTGCGAAGCAGATGTTCCCACCATTCTGTGGATCAACATGTTTGAATGAAAGTCATTTACTGATGTGCGCAGGACAAATCTGGCCAGTGCCACAATTATCCGGCAATTTTTCCCCCTCTATAGCAGAGCGCTTATTGTTAGGAATATAAATCACGGGAGTAAGGACATCTATAGACAGTCGTTCTATGCGGCTGCTAGTAGCACAAGAAACATGCAGAAGCTGCACTGAGGGAACTCCAGCGGGATTAAGAGTAAAAAAAAAAGGTTAGTTTACTCATTGTAGGTGAAGAAATTCACATGAGAGCTTTACCTTGCCAAGTGAAGTATGCAACCAAGCGGAGCTTCTATCATTTAGCTGGGGTACCCCTCTTTTGTTTATGCTTTCTGTATGTATGAGTGAAAGACTTCCTGAATTCAGGACAATTTGTTCTTGTCTGCACACTGCCTTGTCTCTTTATGTGCATGCTGAAGCCTTTAATTAAGCATGCCAGTAATGCCACTTCTCACGTTCTTTTTGCAGACCACCCTTACTTTGTGGGTGTGCAGTTCCACCCAGAGTACATCAGCCGGCCACTGAAGCCTTCCCCTCCTTACATGGGTCTCATCTTGGCTTCGTGTGGCCGCCTCAACGGATACTTACTTCGTGGGTGCCGCCTGTCACCTCGACAACTGAGTGATGTTGGCTCGTCCTCCGAAGAGGAAGCTCTTCCCGTCCAGGCGGAAGCGGCCATTTCTCCAAAAGGCCCCAGGGTAGAGACCGTTCTTTCCTCACTTCACTAGGCGGCCACGGCTTAGTTGCACATTTTGCCCATCCCGCTCGCCTCTCTCACTTACCAAGCTCCTTCCATGCTTGTGAATGAACCATTCGGCTTGTCGTTTCCCTCAGTGACCTTTGTACTGGAAATGTTCGTTGTGAGGGTTGTAGCTACCTAGCTGTCGGATGCTGGGCAGCAAATGTGCTGCCTTGACGGTTCTCTCGCATCGAGGAGTTTACAATGCTATCGCGACAGTTTTCCCTGCTGTTCAATTTGTCGAACACGTCCTGAAGCTAGGTGTTTTCTCTTTGTTAGAGTTGTGCCTAAGTACCACAGCTTAATTGCGAGAAGGTTTCATTGCGAGAAAGCTTCAATTCTTGTATTCAATGTGTTTTGTGTGGGTTAGCAACACGGTTCAAAGAGTTGCGGCCATTTTTATAAATCTCAGCAGTTTCCAGTATGGCTGAGTACCTACTGCCCGTAATGCTCCACACTTGTAGAAGGTTTTTTGTCGAGCAGGTGTGAAGAGTGTAGAAGAAAAAAGTCCTGTTCTGGGGCAACCTAAGCTTTCTCCTGTGATGTCAGAATGTGCGAGAATGACTTCTTGCTGATCTGTGAAAGTGTATGTGTGGGTGGCTCTGTCAATTTGACTGCCGATGGGAACTGGGGAATCGGACATGAGCCTCTGACTGCTCTTGTCAATGCCGACTGATATTCAGCTTCGGTGACCTTGTTGTTCCGTGCTCATGAGGAAAACGTTTCGATGTCTCTCAGGGTTTGATTGGTTGGTGTATAAAATAATATACAGTGGAACCCCGACAATACAGCTTTCAAGGGACTGCGCAAAAGCGTCTTATGACATGAGGTGCCGTATGATCGGGATGCAAGTAAATGGTGCCCTAGTAGGCGTTCTCATGAAACAGGTGGACGGAGAACTTATTTAAATGACTATATTTAGCACTTTCCGCCACAATTCGCGAACCCATAACTGAAATCCCAAAAGGGTATGCTGACGGGCCAGTTGGTACATTGTTAAACTAAGAATAACAGCGCAAATGACGGGACGCAAACCACAGCAGACCACAGCGCCTGTGGTTTGGTCTTACCTTTCTTCGTCCCGTCGTTTGTGCTGTTTTTCTTAGTTTGAAATCCCAAGTTTCTAAAAAAAAAAATGCCTATTTTGTACTCTCCCCCCCCCTTCCCTTTTTTTTCCCCTTCCGCGGTGTCTGCGCTAGCCCGCGAGCCGTGCGCCACGTGCGCGAGAGATAAGTTGGGAAGGCTGATGGGGCTGAGCTAATTGAGAGGGGGAAAGGCGAGAGTGAAACTGCTGGGGCCAAGAGAAACAAAACGAGCGATTGCACGAGGCGGCGATGGAAAAAAGGTGGGACAGGAAAGAATGCGGCAACAAACGTGGCTTTGAACGATGCTGATTAACAGAGATCAGGTGGTAAGAGTGGTAAAGGCCGGAAAGAAAAGACCGTGGGGCGATGTGGAGGTTGAAACAACGAACAGAGGGATGCGGGGGGGGAGCATCGTGAAAGGAAGAAACTTGGATTGAGTGGGCGAGGAAAGCGGGGGTTCTATCATCGCTGTGGGGTTGCGGCGTGTGTGTTTTAACGTTCGTTAGCTCAATGGGAGCTTCAAATTCACAGTCCGCTGGCCACCTGGACTTCGACTTCTCGCGGTTGGCGTTCTGCTGCCGCGTGGGGCCGTCGAAGGTTAACAGGTGCACTTGCGGACATTAATGTGCACATCAAGCAACATCAATTGGAGGTTAAGATTAAAGAAAGGTTTATCCCCGCCAGGGTCCATCTTATGTAGCGGACCGCATGCACCTGAGTATTGTATAACCAGGGTTTTGGTGCGTTGTTTCTATGGGGAGTTTGCTGGGACCACGGTGATCCGCCGTAAAAAGCAGATCGTCGTAAAACCGGGGGACAAATAATCGGGGTTCCACTGTAGCACGCTTTGAATATGGCGTTCTGTGTCCTGATATTTCCAGTTGAAGTGATAGAGTGAGGCTCTCTGGAATAAAGTTATCAGTGACTATCTAGGCTGTGCTGTGATATACGGTTATGTGATAATTGCAGGTTGCTCGGTCCTGTATTTTTTTGAGCAGTTCAGTCGCCCTGTTTATACACCTTTGCTACAAATGCATATTTTTCTACCATCACGATGCTGCCATGTTCAAAAGGCTTCCATGTTATCCAAGAAGTGCGCACGTGGTCCAAGGGTTTCCCCATGAAGCGTGTGTGACAAGAGCAGGCAGTGTGCCTAGAATAACCATGCCTGTTACGAACGACAACAGCAGAAGCCACAATAAAGAGTCGTTGCAGCTCTTCCACTCATCAGTTCTCGAATCCAATTATTGTGGGTCTCTCCAGCAGTTCTCCACACAATTGAAGAGTGAAGGCTCTTGGCAAGTGTGCCAGGAATCTATTGTGACTCCCTCCTCCCAAAATTCTGCGTGCAAACCTCCTGCTGCGCTTAGGAATCCTCCTTATGAGAGTGTACTGGGGTATGCATGGCCGTACTTTGCAGAAGCAACTGCAAGTTCGTTTTGAATTTGTAGCCAAATGATAGCTGGGCAAGTGTTTTTCCTGTTGAGTAGTAAGAGACTGGCATTCTGCTTCAAAAGGAACGTCGCTTGGCAGGAGTTAATATCGCAATTCTGCTGTTGTGCCAGAACCAGTTTGAATTCACAATGCAGCGTAATGGACAATTGGGCAAGTTTGTAATAGTTATGGTTTACTGACAACGTGCATGGACAAGGGACAAAGGGGTGATTTGTCCTGTTATTCCTCTTCTTTGCCCCTCATTTGTGCGCACTGCTGGTAAGCCTTGAATTCACGAACCATGTGTACGGCTGGCGATTAGTCGTCGCGGGAGAGGGAGTGATAGTGGTTTCCTGAATGCAATTTCACTGGAGAAAATTGGTGAGCTCTGCTGAAACACTCCCAGTACCATTCATAGTCGTTATCATCAGCCTATGTATGTCCACTGCCGGATAGAAGCCTCTCTCATTGACTTCCAACTGCTCCTATCCTGCACTGTCCTTGTCTATTCTTTGCGGTTAATTTTTCTTACGTTGTCTGTTGATCCAGCCACCACTCTTTTCCTGCTTGAAGGGAAATCTCTTGATAGCCACACCATTACCTAAATAGTCCACTGATTGTTAACTCTCTGCATTTCGTCCCCTTCTTCCTCTCAAATTGATCTGGGATATCATCACTCCTGCCTAATCCAAGTTTGCTCCCTCATCACTCGCTTCCGGTCTCTGCCACTCCTAGCATTCTTTGCATGTCCTGCTGGGCATCTTTCAGGATGCTTAGTAAGTCCCCCAGTTTCTGCCCATTAGTCATCACCGGGTGCACGAAATGGTTGTATGCCTTTCTGTTTAGTGGTAGCGGTAGCCTGCTGGTCATTACTTCTAAATGCGTCGTGCCGAATGCTGTCTGGCCCGCAGTAATTCTATGCCTGATTTTCCTTCTTGTGGTTTAAAGTGGCACTCGCAACTTCTAGCATTTTGTTGTCCAGGCTGAGTGGGACACTTCCTGCATGTGTATTTAACATTAATTTTTACTTGTTCATAGTTACCTTACACCCTTTGTGGTTCAAACCTTTTACCCACTTTTCGGCCGTTCTGGTCCGAAAATCTCTTGCCAGTTTCTGGTGCTGCAAAGAAAAATTGAATCTGTGCAGGAAAAACTCGCAGGATGTTTATTTTTGCTCTTGCATTCTGCTTGGAACTCCTTTACCGATATTTGAGCAGCGTGTAAAACCGCTCGAAGCATTCTCCTGGCCACAGGCACGGGTTATTACTGCAGGTTATGCATAAATACTGTTTCCCTCCTGCCTCCTTTTATTTTTCTATCGCTGCAAACAGCATGTCTGATGGAGGCACGTAATTCTCTTCCTCACTGAAGTCATCAGCGCTTTCGCTAAGTGCGCCACCGTAAAGTGCATGCGGTGAGAAAGCGGCTGTGCTTCTCAGTGAACAGAGTGCACGTGAAGACGCTCTGGTATCCATAAGGCCTGGGCGGAACACTGCTGCATTTCTGTGCAGAAAGAAGTAAACTTCAACTAACAAAGTTAACTTATCCCTCAAGAGATGGCGGCGCATCATGTAGAAAGAATGTGAGCGCATCTCAGTGAGAATAACTGCGAACTTCAGCCTCGAAGACCCAAGTCGGGCGGAACCCGACAGTGGACCGCTGCGGCCATGCTGCCTTTTCGGGCAGGGCCTGACAACAGACCACAAAGGGTTAATACCCCTGTTCGCCCCCTACCCCTGTTCTCCCTCCGGTAAGCCCGCTGTTTACACTCGAAAAAACAAGTTGATAAACACGACGCAGTTGCAGAGTTTTTTTGCTCAGATAAAGTACATGTATAAAATACTTGGTCAATAGTATGAATAATACACTAGGATATTTTTTTCCTTGTGTTTTGTGAACGTGAACATTTCATTGTTTTTAATTTCTCTGGAGTCTAGTCAGGTTCAGTGCAGGTTCTCTCAGGTCAGGTTCTCTTGTTTCCTTAGTTTCCTTTCCTATTAATTTCTTCCTGTCTTAGTTGTTTTTGTCTATAGTCTCATCAGGTTTAGAATGAAGGTAAACCTTCTATCCGGCGGGGCCAGCGGGCTTCCGGAGGCTTTTAAATTGCAAGATAGACCATTTCGCCTTGCTCTGGTCACGCTTCTCTTGGTAGGCGATGAGCGCGCGTTCTTTTGACGCCCTCATTTCGCCCCTGTGTGATTCTACCTCGCGGAAAATGATGCGCGGCAGTAATGGTGCTGGGGAGGCGCGCTCTTTAGGGCGGCAATTTAAAAGCGCGCGCAGCAGCTGGCTGGGCCACCTCCGCGGCGGATATTTGGCACGGATATTTTATAGTGGTTTTCTCCAAAGTAGCTCCTTTTAGCATAGCTTATCTTTGAGCTGCATTTTAACAAAAGGTTAGAAGCTTGGTGATTGCCCTGTCAGCACATTTCCATTTTTTCTGTGATGATACGAATTTTCGGGTTACGAAATTTTTGCCGCCCCTTGAGATTCGTATGACCGAGATTCCACCGTATATCTTTCTAACTTGTCGAAAAAGTGGTCTGCTCAGTATTGATCAAATGTTGAGTAAAAGTCGTTTGAATTTTCTTGGTGTTTACCAGGAAAGGAAAAAGCGAATAATTGATGTTTGAATTCAGAAATCTGCTCCCAAACAGACCTGCACTGCTCCGAAACTACCCTTTTACTGCTCCAAAGCTGCTCCATAACAGCATTATTCCTGCTCCCTGAGCTGCTCCAAGAGGCTCAAGCCCGCTTCCACCCCTGTAAGATGGTTGACGTATGGCTTGGTTTAGCATTTATCGTGTGTGAATACTATAGTTACAAAGGGGCTAATCGAGCTGAAACTTGAGGACTCGGCAATGCCCATTTGGCTCTGCAACAGTGTATGTAAAAAGAAATTCACTTGACTGAGTAAGGTATCATCGAACGATACAGCATTCATGATGGGCCACTCCTGTTGTCATCAATGTGAAGAAAGCAAGCGGCATTCGTCTTTGTGGGGACTACCGTAGTACTGCCGGCAAGGCACCAATCGACGCATCTTATCGTGTAACTTTGTGGTGGTGGTACTCAAGGTAGGAGGGTCCCATGCAAGCCTTTCGGTTGCTCAAGGTCATGGATTAAACATTCAACGTTCTGCTGGTTGACACATCCAAGGGGTTGTATCGAAAGTGAAAGCGAAAACGCCTGTGTGTCGAGATTGTGGCGCACGTTAAAGACCCCCAGGTGGTCGAAATTAATCCGGAGCCCTTGGCTACAGCCCGCCTCATAGTGCAGGTGTAGCTTCGGCGCATTAAGCCCCGGATCGTCAGCTCAGCTAGGATGGCCATGTCTTAGAGTTTGTTGCCTGCCCCCCCTGCTGTCGTTGCAGGTTTCCCTCGCCGGCCGGGACTCCCTGCACCACCACGAGCTGCACCACCACGAGCTGCACCACCACGATCTGCACCACTCGCACGCGCTTGCGCCGGGCTTCTCCCGGAGCGAGGACTACCGCTCGGTCACCAGCTCCCACGAGGAGCCCGAGGAGCCCGCCCGCTCAGAGGGCCACGACGTGCCTCCCCAGTTCAATGGCAACGCCCTGGACGGCAGGGACAATGAGGCTTACAACGGCAGCCCACCACACGCCAAGCCATCCAAGAGTGGTCAGCACGATTCATAACTGCTTCCGAACTCTGCCATCTCTCCAGTCGCTCTTGTTTGGTTTACTTTACGCTGATTCACATTTAGGATCTTGTATTTGTAACAGAGCCGACACTTATTCTGGGTTCTCCTCAGAACCCTTTATATTTGAATTTCTGTTCAAGATTTACACCACGCTAGCAGTTTTTCCTGCGCACAAAAACTGACACCTTGTAACGCTGTTTCTTTTAACGTTGTGTATCTAAGCTTCTACTGCTGCCGTGTGAATGGGATTTCTGCTAGCTACTATTTGAAGCTAACCGGTAGTCGCAACCATGTGTTACCTTTGAGCCCACCAAAAACCGCGTACAGGATACCTGTGTTTGCCATTATACCCATTGTATTCATTTCAGGAGGGGTGCTCAGGCTTCTGAATTAATATACGAATGTATGTTCATTCATAACAACTAGGGAAGCCACGATTTGTGCCACAATACCATTGGTGCACATTTTACGTTTAAGGCTAATCTGAGATGATGCTAGTGTGTTCACCGTATGAATTATTCTGCCAATGGATGAGTAAAAACATGAGTGCTCCGTCAGGCTGGCTGTACAACAAGGAAGCACAGGAGGTAGTGTAATTGTGAGATTCCTTCTTCATTTTATTTTTTTGCTTACTACAAAGCCCGAGCCAGCGCTGTATTAGATTTGGTTGTGCTGGTTGTTGGAGCGTTGCACGTGCTGTTCATTATGGCATTGTAGTACTTGCACCCCGCTGCGCAAGTGCTGCACTGCGGAAAGATAGTTGATGGCTTTTGTTCCACATGTGGGAAAGCAAACCCGAAGCTGGCAGAGTATGTCTGGCTGGTATTGCACGATGGGGGCACCATGAATTGGCTCAGGTGGTGCAAGCCACACCCTGTATTTTACGATTCGTTTCAGCAATTTTCTAAATGTCCTTCCTAGACATCGTTAGTGTGGGTTAAAACAAAGGTGCTGTGGTGTCGGTGCCTCGAAGTGTTTCCAAGGAATGAAAATAGGCCTGTACTACGACTGTCTAGATTAGGCAACTCACTAATTGAATGGGGTGCATTATCTTTGTAGCATTTTAATGAAGCTAAGTGTAATTACATTGTAAACGTGATTGTGCCAAGACCGTTTTTTGCTGATTATCGCTTAACACTTCTGTTGTATTGTGCTAAAGCACTCTCAGTGACAGAATATAGTTGCGTGAAGATTACTTCATGAAACGTGATGGCATTTACTCGACCAGGTAAATTCCCAATTTTGTGGTACTATTCGGATAGAGGGGTTTGGGCGAGTTGGTACATGGCGAAGCGCACTGTGTCTTCTTTGTGTTATTTGTCCCTCCTCTTATGCTGCACTTTAACACTTCACTATTCGGAGTACGGAACATGATACAAAGCGAAAGCGGGATACAAGTTTTTGGCGTTTGCACCGTGGTTTTTAGTTGTGTGCCCTCCATAGCTTTTCCTCTAAAATTGAGGACTTGCATTCAGCAGTAAGCGAGAAAAGGGCAGGCTACCCGCAAACTGCCAGTGTGGCACGCCACTATACCTCCTCAGCATTTGTAACACGCGGCAGAGATGATTGACATTTAAACTCCTTAGTTTTATTTATTTATTTTTCTTCCTTTTCCCGCCTTTTTGCTTCGCATTCGTGCATCGTGCATAATTTTTTATAAACAGGTGTTGAGTCAAAGCACAAGCAAGAACAACATAACACTGTTTTTTTTTTTTCATTTCTTTTCCGGTTTATTTGATGCACAATAGGGTAAAAAACTACAAAAATACGAAGAATTTTTTTTTAGATGTCTCGAAAGGCTATACACTATAACCTAAAGGCAAGGCCTGGAAACAGTGCCATTGTCTAAGCAAAACAAAGCACTTCTGTTTCCGGATAAAGGCTGTATAAAAGTGCAAGAACTCTGGGCATTGTAATATGAGTGTGGAAGAAGGAACCGGAGAAACTTAGGAAGAAGAAAGGAACGATCGCAGGCATGTTACCATCCTCCTGTCGGGGAGCTGAAATCAGCCTAGCTGCGGAATTTTACCTTGCTAGCACCATTTAAATTATGCTTTCTGTGTTCTGGAATCTGTTGCCCAAGTGGCCGTAATTTGCGTTTTTATAGAGATACGCTTCCTTAAAACAGAACAGAAATTCCCATTTGGGAGGCAAGGTGCTTGGTGTCATGTTTGTATGGTAAAACAGCAACTAGGGATGGCGGTGATAATGGGGTGGTTGTTCCCAGCAACATTATTAGTAATGTTGCTTCTCATTTTCATCTCGCCCTCTTCATTTAAAAAAATAAAGCTACTTATATACATCTTTCTTCTAGGCTAGTCTGATTATTTATAACGTGAAGGTTCCTGTCTGATTTCTTCTCTGCTTTTTTCCAACCAAGATCCAAACCTTCTTTTACTAACCTCTATTGCTTTCCAATTCATAAACTGTAGAGCTTCGAGAATCTGGACGTCTTCCCTCATCGGGGAATGGTCAGAAATATTTGCACTCGGTGGCGATATGTCGTATGATTTTTAATTCCTTCTGAAATGTACAGACAATTATTATTCCTGTGCCCAGCGTGCGAAAAAGCGTCCTTGTTGCAACCGGCCACCTGGGCTTCAAAAACCAATGCCTTCCCTTCAGTATTAATCATAGAACTTTGACCTTGTGATCTCTCGCTTCCCAATTCTGTAGGTGCCTAAGGATTTCTTTGTTTCCATCATTTTTTTCTCAGCTGTCGATCGTTCCTTGACTTTGATTGACTTGAGCACTCTTCCTTCACTTCTACGTTTCATATACTTGGTCCTGAGCCGTCTGGTTCTTTCTCTCTACTGCATGTCCACACTTTTCATGTAGAGGTACCGTAACACTCTTAGCTGCCCATTTCTGGTCAACTCTGTTTCTAAGCAATCCTTCAAGACATGTTTTGCTCTGCGCTTCACTCGCTTCAAAAGGGGTCCATCTTATGTCTCCCTGCACTGCCTCATATTCATGTTTTACTGCGCGCTCCTAATTCCGGTTCACCGACCGCCCCCGATTCCCTTCTAGCCCTGATTGAACCTGATTTGACGCACAGTACTTAGTTTAAAAAGTGGCCATTACCCCATTCCAGATTCCTCTCACTACTCCTTACTTTTTGTATCCCCATAGTGTGCTAGGTGCTTCGCCTCATGAAGTCCCATTGATTTAAAGTCTGCTGATCAAGGTCACCGAAAGCAAGAATGCCATGCAACCAAGAAAGGGCATTGCTATGCAGTGCTGAGGGACGTTGGTGTGGGGCAATGCCAGCACTGCCGGAACTTTTCTTCACCTTGCCACTGCACCTTGCCACTACTTTAAGAAAGAACTACCTAAAGTGGCTGGATAAGCGACCGTGCTAGGCGCAGAGGCTGCTTTATGAGCAAACTGAGGGCGTGGCAGCTACACAGGATGCACTGGGCAGGACAGTATGAAGAGGAGGTTAGAAATTATACGGCTGAGTTCCAGCTGGCGTGGCCTCATCTCTCTGTTTCTGCACAGCGTACTGCCTCTATCACCTTCGCTGTCTCCCAGTAGTTTCATCGTGTGGAAGAAAAAAGTACTTTGACTCGCACTAGTTTTGTAGGGAAGAGGGATGGAGCGCTTTGAACGACATTGATGCTCAGTGTCTAGTCAAGCTGAACAAACCCGAAGTGGTGGCCTAGCTAAAAAGGAAAGAGATATCCAGGAATAACTAAGGGGTGCTTCCTTTTTATTCAGGTGCTACCACTCACATTCACCTCAGTGAGTGTCAACTTTAGAGTGGAAGATCTGCTACACTACATCTTTCAAGGTCATCCTTCACATCACAAGTGACCTTCAGCACAAGCGAAAGGATGAATTCAGTCATTAAGTAGATATAGCTAGATGGCAGGCTGCGAAATCTCAAGCAAAGGCAAACTGTCACGAAGCACATAGTCCTTGCTTTTGCTTATGATAGCTAGGTTTAGAAGGATTAAACGTCAGCCATATTTTTTCTCCCATTCTTAAATTTTCTTTTGCACGTTTTTGGAACGCTTCACGTTCATCCACCCATATGCCCATGTGTTTTTATTTTGTTATCTGTGCTATTGTTGCTCAGAACACAACGAGGATGCCATCTAGTGAGCCGTGCCAAAAACTACTGTTTTCCCTCCCTCCCTCCTAGAATTACTTAAGTTGATTACTGGCTGGCACTTGCACCTTTCTGGTTCAAATTGTGGCAGCACCATAACTTTCGATAGATATTGCCATCTCGAGATGTTTTCCACTATTGGAAGCGCTGCTAGTTGTTGTTCTCATTACAGTAAAGTTCAGTATATAATGAACTCCGGAACGTGTACCGTAGACCGTCACTTATCTGAAATGCTTTTAGATAAATAAAGGGATAACAATTAGAGAAATAACCGCTCTGAAATCACACATCACCTCTGCACTGCACGCAGTGCGGGTGTGTTTCAAATGAACGAGGAATTTTTACAGGAATGCCCAGTTCTACATACAATTTTTGATGACATGGTTGTAATAACATTGTTGATTTCTTGCATTACTCAATTCATCAAGCTTTCTTCATTTTTATTTTTTTGCAAAATTGTCATAAATCATGTGAGCAGCATGATTATAGCATTCAGTTTGTTCGATCCATTCTAGGTTGTAGCCAAATTTATATATGCTTCTAGTGGCTAACATGCTCAACTTTCACCGTGGAAGCTTTCAGGATTTTCTGAAAGCATAACTTATTGCCCCGCAGGAAGAACATATGTTTTCTAGGTCACTGTGAGCTTTTTTTGATATTAGGTGTTTACTAATGAATTCTTACTGAGTTATCCCAATAATTGACTCTGGTAGTTCTGAAAAGTTTAGGGAGAGTTTCTCACATTAATGCACCATGGTACTTCAATAAAACGTGCTGTTGGGCTATAGCCGCTGTTGGCTCAGTGGCTAAGGGCGTTGCGCTGCTGAGCACCGAGGTCGCTGGTTCGATTCCGACCGCGGCAGGCCGCTTTTCTGATGGAGGCGAAAAGCAAAAACGCCCATGTGATCGAGATTTCGGCGCACGTTAAAGAGCCCCAGGTTGGTCAAAATTAATCCGAGCCCTCCCACTACGGCGCGCCCTCATCGCCTGCGTTGTGTCGGCGCGTTAAACCCTACAATCAATCACATACTGAATGGGAGAGGCTTAGTGCAAACGATGGCAGACGAAACAGTCTCTTGTCTCGTCTGCCACCGTCCTCGTCGTCTTTGCGCTAAGCCTCCCATTATGCCACCATGGTTTAATTTCCTGGTACTTGATCGGCAGGAATCTATTTTGTAGCATCTTTTAAACACCGCAATTATTACGATAAGGAGTCTTAAATATATTTTGTCCATTTTTCTTTTCTAGCAGAAACATTTTGTGAGCAACCGTCTTTCTGTTTTCGCTTAATGAATGGTAAATGTTATGTGAGATGTGTCAAAAAGAACCTTTACCTTGCCTTCCTGTATTACACGTGGACTTTTTTTTTCCCCTCTCATTTTAAGTGCAGTGGAATCGCCTAGCCTTGTACGTGTTAAAGGGATTTGCTGTTGACAATGTTTATCCTGCCTTCGGTTCAGTGTACCATTGATGCTGGTGTTAGGTCTACTGATAGGCTCTCACAATTGCAGAATTTTTTTTTCCCTTTAGTAAAGCTTGGCGATGACTGTTGGAACGGCCTATTGCAGCAAAAAAAAAGAACAAACCGTCATAGGCTGTGTTACCAGTGGCAAGTTTGCTGTTGTCTTTGTGTGTTGCAGAATCAACGTCGTATGTCAATGATGCTACACACACTCGTGCACTACAGCCAGAACCTTCACAGACTGACGTTGCACCTTCCATATGTTGCCAAACATGATGAATGACTGCACACGTAAGCCTTTACAGCAGATGCTGTACGCACAATGTGGACAGTATTTCTAGCGCAGTTGCGTAAAAGAGGGGTCTCAACCTTCCTCCAAGGGTTTAGTAAACCATGGCCTTCCAGTAGAGAGATGACAAGCTGTATTTAAATGCTAGCGTATGTGGACTGCTGTTTTCGTGTACATAGGAAATAAAGCACTGATGAAATTTGTCTGATTTGTCACCCACACACTGTGTCTGTGCTTATTGTTAATAGTGCACTGCTTTTTTAGGGGGCATCATTCATAGCCATCTTTATTGGCCTTGTGATATGGTGCTGCGCTGGATGTCGCAACGCTAAGGATGCGCCAGTGTTCCAGAAACAGTGTCTCCAGGAGGACAGAGTAATTATATAGCTCAATATTGATGCGATGCAAAGAGAAGACGCACTCCAGCTGGGCTAACCATCATTGAGGTGATGATGGGTGGTTCCCAGTTTTTGGAGGTGCACCGATGGCTGGGTCAGAAGATTCAGGTCACCGAATCACCGGGCTGGTACAGGCTACGAGATGTGTGTCTTCGCACATTTATTGCCCTTGAGGTGGCCTGCTGAACATGAGGGGGACAAGCAACCACCCAGTATGATCACTTGGAGCATTGTTCTCAGGAGGCCCGAGTTGTGTCGGCTAATACTTCTCAGGAGGCAGGGCCGTTGGAGGCCAAGGATGCCGTGGAGGTGATGCCAGTACCGTTCGCGATGTGCGTTCACATCACATCCATGGTCAGCAATGTCACGGTGTGGCAGTCTAAGGGGAAGCAGTAGCACCCATGGCAACACCACTGACCCTGGCACCCAGCTGGTACTGAACCCTGCACGATATGTGACGCTTGCACGGTCTCTGCTGTGCTTAAGTCTTATGGTTTCAGGGGGAAGGGGGTTCGACAACTTCATTCATCTGCCAACTTAGTGGGTGCAGGGGTGCGCCGGGAAAACAGCTGTGGCACAGCCAGCCATACTGTGGAAAAGGATCGTCAGGGCCTTTACACAGCTGGTCAGGGAAAATTACTCGGGCCCTGCCCACACAGTTTTAAATAGGGGAAACCAGGTGGAGGTCCCCAAGAAGCTACCGAACGCAACACGCTCGCGCGCGACGAAAGCGTGAACCCAACCGTTTCTGGTTTTTTGCAATTATGCAAAAACGCGCCGCACGCCTGAGCATCGCCTCCGGCCTGGCCTGAGGCGCGTGACGCCTGAAACCACCCGCAGTCTGTGCCGAGCGGCAGGCGCCGGCAACATGTCGATACCCCTGCGGTAGCCCCAAACCGCTTCCGTCCGCTCTTTAAAATGCTATTCAGTGCCATTCCACTCCGTGAAGGTGGATGATGATGATGATGACAATTTTGTCTCGGACCACGCAGGAGGAGCATTCAGTGGGATTGTAGCCACGCCGAATTTTAAAACGGTTTGCGCTTTCTGAAAGAACTTCTTTCTCACATGGTATTTGCACAAAAACAAGAAAGGAAGGCTCCAACGGGCATCGCGTTGACTCTTGGCCTAGGGGCGGACACCCGCTGCTGCTGGGATATGGAAGAAAGAGTCATAGGAATAGGGGGATAGGGTAGAGGGCTAACATAAATCTCTAAAACATGCCGCAGAATAACCTTTACAACGTTGTGAACCGAGCAAGACAAATAAAAAAAACCAGGACGTCACGAAGGGTAGACACCTGCATACACACACACCCAACTGGATTAACCCTAACGCTTCCTCTTCCTTTATTTACTAATGATGATAGTGTGCACGCCCCGAGGCTTCCCCAGGTTCTCTACTTCCAGGGCCTCAACATCCTTTGTCCCCCGCTCTTGACGATTTCCTGGGGGCCAAAGGCCTATCGATACAACATTTTTTCGTAATTCGGTAGCAAGTTCTAGGACGCGTCAAGAATAGTGGGTGGAGCAGTCGTTTTCTACCGATGAGAATTAAAGTTAAAGGAGTACTTTGCAGGCACGAATTTTCTGTGTTTTTTTTGTCACGTACCAGCCCACTAATCATAGAAGGAAATCGAGCGCAGCGTAACATTCATTTCTGTTCTATGACTCGTGCCGTTTCGGTTTCCACTGAAAAATCCTCTTGGGCCTCTTCCTTCAATAAGGATGTATCACATGACGTCACCATTCTGCCCATCACTGCCTCTTGGAAGCGCGCGCGAGCGAGCGCACGCGCGCGCAGACCGGCCGATTCTTCGCCGTCCCCACAGGCCCGGACATGACGTCAGTCCCAAAACGATGAAAGCGAGCAGCGCGCGCCAACCAAGCAGCGCGTCGGCTTTGTACGGGAGCCCCTCTTCCATTGGGGCAGCCAAAATGCATTCATCAGCGCCAACCGATAATACCATTTTTTCGTAATGTCGGTAGCAAGTTGTTCTAGGAAATCGTATGAAAGTGGGTAGAGCAGTCAGTTGTCTACCGATGAGAAAGTGAGCTGGGGTCAAAACTTAAGGCTCACCGTTGGAATTGCTCACAAAAGGTAATGGGGGGGAGTTAACTACCACTTCAATTTTGCACCGGGTGGTGTTCAACTGTACTGCACTCACTGAAGTTCTGCCGAGAACAGTTCAGAGTGCTTGCTTGACGCTGTCAACAAGTCTCTCCCAAAAGCCTCCCCACCAGGGTGCAGCGTTGAAATCCGTTATTACCGTTGAAATTCTGAATTTCAAGTGCAAACACGGTATTACCTGTTCTAAAAGTAGTGCGGAGTAGAAGTTCTGCTATATAATTTGCCAAGATAAAGAGTCTGCCTCATGGCTGGAAACTTGCAAATGGCTCTCGTCACGGTACCAGAAGAATATAGTCTTTGATCGTCTTTAAGGTTGCCAGCTTTGGACCGGTTGGTAAACAGCGGGCCGGCGTCTAAAAGCCGTATTGGCCGTTTTTTGGCCCTTGCCATTGTTTTATAAGCGTCAATTCAACAACTAAGAGACAATATGTGTCGAGCTGCCCTAAGACACGCGAGCAGGAAAATACCGCGCTGCCTGAGGGCGGGTACTAAGGGAGGAACAAAACAACGAAATCTGCCGCCGCGGTCAGCAGTTGCGATTACTATGAAGCACATACAGAGCAATCGCTCTCAATCACTTGAATGATTTCTCCTAAGAAAAGATGAATGCACTACAGTCAAAAACTGGCGTCTTTTTTTCAACACAAATTAAACTCTATATACCCCCCCCCCCCCCCCCGGAAGGTTCCGTTTTTTTTTTCGGAGAAAGGTGGCAACCCTATCCTTCTTTAACCAGCAATGGTCCAGCAAAGTCAATACCGACGACGTCAAGCCGACTTGACTTCCGATGTCTGTCAGCTGGAACTGGTGGTGTAGAAGCAGAACCTGGCGTAGAAGCAGGCCTGGTGTTGAAGCAGCACGGCCATTTCGGAACCAGAGACGCTGGAGCACCTACTCTGCTTCTGCCCAACCACACGGGGCCGACAGCAGAGCTCCACTGAGCGCTCCAGCGCCAAGGCCTTCCCATGGCTGACATGACCCGAAGGGTGGTCCTCATCACCAGCCTATCTACGCCCACTGCAGGGCAAAGACCTCTCCCATGGATCTCCAATAATCCCGGTTTTGTGCTAACTGTGACCAATTTATCCCTGCAAACTCCTTGATCTCACCTGCCCATCTAACTTTCTGCCGCCAATGCTTGGCTTTTCTAGGGATCCACTCTGTTACCATTAATGACCAACGGTTATCTTGCCTTCGCATTACATGCCCTGCCCACGTCCATTTCTTCTTAATTTCTACTAATATGTCCTTAACACGCGTTTGTTCCCGGACCTACTCCGCTCTCTTCTTAATTGTCCCTCCGATCCATTGCCCGCTGAGTCGTTCTCAATTTAAGTTGAACCCTCTTAGTGAGCCTCCAAGTTTCTGCCCCGTAGGTGAGTACCGGTAAGATGCAGCTGTCATACATTTTCTTCGTCAGGGACAATGGTGGGCTGCCATTCATTATCTGAGAATGTCTGCGGTACGCACTCCACCCCATTCTTATCCTTATAATTATCTCTGCCTCATGGTTGGGATCCGGGGTCACAACTTGGCCTAAGCAAATATATACGCTTACCACTGCCTCGCCACCTATCTCAAACCGCTGTGCTGTCCCGATCATTACTTTAGTTTTCTGCATATTAATTTTCAGGCCCACGGTTCTACTCTGTTTGTCCAGTGCGGAAAGCATGCTTTGCAATTCGTCCCCCGAGTTACTTAGCAAGGCAACGTCATCAGCAAATCTGAGGTTACTGAGGTATTCTTCATTAACCCTTACTCTTAGCTGTTCCCCAGGGATTTATACACCCCCCCAACACCCCCCTAACACCCCCCCAGAAGGATTTCGACCCCCCCCCATAAAGCTTCCACAACCACAAGCACCCTGCCCAGAGATTTATACACCCCCCCCCAACCCCCCCCCAACCCCCCCCAGGAGAGTTTCGACATCCCCCCCCCCCCCAAAAAAAAAATCAAAATTCTGGATAAACCCTAGCTTGCTGTTCCCAATCCAACGTTCTGAATACTTCTTGTAAACATGCTGTGAATAACGTTGGAGAGATTGTGTCTCCTTGTCTGACGCCCTTCCTTATAGCTATTTTACTGCTCTCCTTATGAAGGATGATGGTAGCTGTAGAACCATTCTAGATATCCTCTAGTATTCTTACATAATGCTCATCTACCCCCTGGTTCCGTAATGCCTGAATGACTGCTGAGGTTTCGACCGAGTCATATGCTTTCTCATAATCTATGAAGGCTATATATAGGGGTTCTGAATACTCAGCGCACTTCTCTATCACCTGATTGATCGTGTGAATATAGTCCATTGTTGAAGGGTGGTGCGGCAACCCAACGGGAAGTCTTCGCCCATCTGCTCCATTACCTCGAGACGACCGGCCTCGCGCAGCCGCTGTAGACCGGTATGCAGTGACTGATGTGTCCGGACTGACAGCTCTATCTTATTCTTTATCCTCTTTTATATCTTTCTCTGTCTCTCTCTCTACTTCATCCTTTCACTCCCCGTATACTCCCCTTCCCCCGCACTGGGTTGTATGCAGGTGAGCTTCCTGCCGAGCTCAAAAATATTCCCACTGCACTTGCTTTCCTTTTATTTTCCCACAAACCACAAGAAGCCACCCATTTTTTCTTTACAAGTAGGCTTCACTGTGCAGCATGCATTGCGGGAAAGCCAGCTTACAGGAACTAAGCTAACACCGATTTTTTTTAAAAGTCGGCCGCACCGCTAAACGCAAAAGCACTGCTGGGAACTCAGTTTCCAGGAACAATATACCGCACTTTGTATTAAAAATATGAAGCGTTGGAGGCGAACAGGTGGCCAAAGTGGGGAGGAGGGGAGCGGCTTTTCTCTGTCAACGCACGCAAAAAACGGGGGTGTTCGCTTATAACAGCTCCGCTATAAAAGAACCCTGTCTTTTAGTTCGAGCACTAATTTATTCATTTCTGTAGGTATATATTTGCATAATCCTTGGTTGTGTTCCGCATTAGAGTGATTACTCTATGGCACGGGTGAGGTATTCGAAGTACTCGCACGCACTCGTCGACGGTGGCTATCTCAAAATACGTGGCGGTGATCAGTACCTCAATGCAGTTGCTGAGTGTTGAATAAAGCTTGATTTTGAGCACAATATTGGGTTGCACCCTGCAGCCAGTGAATGCGAAAAAAATAGCTTAGGTTTGCAAACAATTTAATTAATGGTTAGCACTTAAGTAGCATGCCATTACCATTTTTTTTTTCTTACGCTACAACGATTTTTAATTAAAAATCTGCGCGCCGGAGCGCAAGCGTAACTATGACAGTTTCATTTAGTGAACAAAAATATGAAGGAAGCTCACAATAACGCGTAGGACTAGAAGGCAGCGAAGCAGTACGCAACCTTTACGACCATCACGACGGTTTATGTCCACGGTTGCAGACGATTTGTTTCTTTGCTGCCGCAACGACCTTTACTCCATCTTTGTTACTCCATCCAAGTTACTCCATCCAGCTTCCTTCACTTTTTTGGAAGTGATAATCATTGGACACATTTTGGAGGGGCGTGTGCTATGACGTGTCTTTCTCCTTCCAAGCAAGCATTGCCGCGATTACGGCGAACGCTGGAGTTTTTTATTTTTTTCGGCCAACCTTGGCCAATCTATGCTTGGCTTGACAAACGCCGCGATGTACGCACGCACGAGTGCTCAGCATTTTCTTGGTTTTTTAAACTGCCGTACGATCACCGCAATCTTGGCCAATCTCCCTAAGTTGGTATGCTTGGCTTGATAGACGTGCCTGGGGGTCGCCACGAGGCACGCACACAAGAGCGCTCGGCATTTTCTTGTTTTATTTTTTAAAACTGCCGAGCGATCGCCGCTCAGAATGCGCTCACGTGCGCTCGGCATTTTCTTGGTATTTTTAACTGTGGGCACCGAACTATAACGATTTTCTGAACAGCTTCGCTGTTAAAAGTAGTGGAAGAGAAATAACATGACAGAAAACTGCCACTTTTAAGAGGTGGCTTGCGGCACAAGTGGCTCGTTGGTTTTGAAGTGAAGAGGAAATTTCTTTGCATCAATTCGGCATAAATTTTGAAACGCAAATTAGTAACACAAAACAGTGACATTTCGTAATGCTTTTCTTGATGTGCCCACTTAACGAAAAAGGAGAAACTCGATAACGCTTCCTCAGCTTTGCGAGTTATCATGCAAGAAAATATATTTCATGCGAAGTCACAAGGTCCACATTGGGTTTGCATTTGCAACTGCGCTGACCATAGTGTGACCAGCCAACAATGAGGCCAGGACGCCCTAACCTATTTAACTGCAGCATTTTTTTCTTTAAGCCAATCTAAAGATCTAAATCAGACGCAGCGCAGATCAGCGCAGATCAGCGCAGCGCAATCTAGATCAGCGCAGACAATCTAAAGTTTGTCTGCGCTGGTGTCTGCGCAGAACAAAATACGCCACAACCAATCATCATCTCCACTTTTCTCTGTCCCCCGAGGCTGGGGGGAGGAGAAAGAGGGAGAGGTCGCGCGACCATTAGCCAATCAGTATCGAGGGTTGCGCATGCTGCCTGATCGTCTCTCTACCAATCGCGACGTCGCAATGGCGGACGGTTATGTGACGTTCCCGTACCTGCTGTTTGTTTACAGATATAAATGGACCTTTTTTTCCAGTAGCGATCTTCGCATGCGGGGGCTGCCGGTCCGCCATTCTTGGCAGGCGCCTCCGGCAAAATAAACAAAAGGGCGCCGCTCAGCTTTCTGCTTGGGGAGCAGCTATGCTGTCGGGCGCTGAACATTATTTTTTCCCTTTCGAAAGCTCGTAGTGAGTTCGTACGCTCACACAAAAAAGGTTTTCTAAGAAAAGGAACAAAGTCGTTTAGGCTGACCACGCTGCGAGCACTGGGCTGCCAGTGAGGGAGCAACGCAAATTAAAAAAAAAAAGTAAAGTGCAGATTAGTCACACGAACGTGCGCCTGCTACCATGACATTCGTGTGAAAGGAACGGGTGGCGGGAGGGACTGCAGGACTGCAGTTCTCCGAAAGCCCAACTTTTTGGGGGGCGTGCCTTACTGCCATTTCTAATTCGCCGTGGCGGCCGCTAGGAGGACGGGCACTGGAAAAGGTCCATTCTGTCGCGACAGCAGCGGTAGTTCAGTAATTTCAATAGCATTAACTTCTGAGGCTGCAAGGTAATGGACAGCATGGAACCATGGACCACATAGAGAAGAGAGAGCATATTCCGGGAAGGAATCAGCGGGAAAGCGCTGTGGAATTCAGTCTACTTCAGTCAACATTTCCCATCTTCTTACTGTGTTACCTCTTGGCTGTACTCGAGGTCTCGTAAAAATGGCGCCCCGCGCAGTCGCTCTGGAGACGCGCAGGCTAAGAGAGTTCGGCGCGCCTGTTCGATTGTGTTCACAGCGGCAACGGCGAGCGCATGTTCATCACATGCTGTGGCACACCGTCTGAGTATGTGTTGCTTGTGCACCGGTCACACGCAAACAAACTAAGCACTTATGCGTCTTCATCTAACTCAGAGGGCGGTCAATACAGTAGACTCCCGTTAAGAGGAACTTGAAGGAACCGTGAAAATTTGTTCGTATTATCAGAAATTTGTCTTAAGCGGAGTTTTTTTTTTTTTTTTGCATTGTGCACGTTACGAGAGAGCAAAAGTGTTGTTCGTCTTAACCGGAGCCTCATGTATACACTTTTGTACAGTATATAAATAGGCCCAGCCAGGGCCGTAGCCAGAATTTTTTTCGGAGGGAGGGGGGGGGGGGGGGGGGGGAGGGAGAGGTACGGGTTATCGGAAGGGTGGAGTTTGGCCGAAAGGATCACTAAGCCTCGCTTACACGCTGCCTGGAAAAAAATTCGGAAGGGTTTCGAACCCCCTCCCCCCGTTTCTGGTTACGTCTGTGGCCCAGCACGAGTACCAGAGCTAGAAAAATATTTTTTCCCAGCAGTTGATTGCGCGCAGAAGTTTGTACGAATTTCGCGCTGTTTCCAAGACCCACAGAGTGATCGAGCCATCGGCTTCGAAGTACACAGAACAATACTGCTGCTATTTGCGCCTGCATATCCTGCTTCAAACGCTTGGTCGTACGTCCCGGAAGAACAATAACAAATTGGGCAGCGCGTGACGGCTGTGGACTTACAAGCTTCATGTTGAGGAGGAAAACAATGCCGACAAGTCCATGCTCGACCATGGCTGCGTGCAGCTATAGCTGTCACTGCGCCTCCTCCCACGCTCGGCGCGCAGCTGTACGCGCTGCATTGTTTCAGAACTTGGCAATGATGCGCTCCTTATATTGACGAACGCGGCCAAAAAACAGCGCACTGCTGCAACTGGCTCCAGTTTGAGACACTCGGTGGCCTTGACGAAATATCGTTCCAGCTGTAAAAGTAAGTTTCGCTTCTTCTCCTTGAGCTCTGATCTTCTTAGCAAATGTGAAGCTGTTCAAAACAAAAACTGTGAAATGTAAAAAAAAAAAAAGTGCAATCATCTGCCCGGTTAGTTAGCCCAAATTCCTGACCTATTCAAAGGATAGAACTGTGGGTAGCCTTTAGCTATACGGCGGGTTACGTAACTCGCGGGTTGACCTTTACCTTAAGGGATACGCATGATATTGTATCTTGTGGACTGAAGGAAAGGTGAGAAAAACGAACAGAGATGGGCGCCCGTGAAGGGACAGCCAGGTAATTGGAGAAACGCGCCTCACAGCTGCGGGCCTGAAGCACATCGGGCGATCGTGCGCATTTAGAGTTTACGTTGGCGTGCACATATAGGGTCCCGGCGATTTGGTGAGACCGGGATACGGGAAGAAAAACCTGTGTGTATGTCAGGTTAAGCAATTCACCGACGTCTCTCAGAGTACTCAAGTCGACAGCGATAGCCAAAATTTCCGAAAAAGACCCGTGTAGCCGGACGACACGTTTTCAAATGGCGGTTTAGCGCAATCAGAAAACGGGGTGGTGGTGACGTCCGAAGTAAGCGCGAACCGCGTGGCTGCGGGTACCTGTTATGCAATATTAATTACTAACAGTATATAGCTTGTTACCGCGTTCACCACCACGTTTCGTGCAAGTTTATCGTCATACACGCTCCATAAGTCCAGAATGCCGTCTGAGTTCCAAGAATCTTCACGCTTCAACCATATGGTGTCAAGGGACATCTGGATGCCGGCCTCTTTCAAGATGGCCGCCGTCGTCCCTATCTTCAGCCGAAATGCAAGTTAACCGCTCCAGTGGTCTCAAATTTCCGTCGTCGCCGCATAAATCGGGGCTGCTGTGATTCTGGAAGCTAAAAGAAGTTTACATACGTCAACGTAAACGTAATCGTTGTTGACGTAGCCACGTAAGCGGTATAGTCCTATAGAACGAGGCACTCTACCCAATGGCTAACTGAGGTCGGTCTCATTTATGCCAGAACGGAGAAAACCAGTCGCAATAAAATTAGGTTCTAATGACTCGAAAACTTCAAAAATTATTGTGCAACAGTTGATGGGTATTATTTGACATAAAGCGCGCTGCCATAGTGCACGGAAAGGGATACGGCACAACTGTAGTGAACTAGAATTAGCACAACAGCGCGAACGTAGACGCCATCGCTCTTTGGCATGCCTGGGGCGCTCGGCTCTCGAAATACTTACAAGAATACAAACAATAATACAGACAAGAACCAGAACAACGTCGACAACACTGTGATGGAAGGTTCGTCGACGCACGTATACGCGCCATTTTTCCTCTCGTTACTTCGCCTTCAAGCTGCGACACTGTACGAAGCAATGCGGGTTCTGAAGAAACAAATTTACGCTACTCTGCTAAGTAACTCCATCTTTTGGTGCCGAAAAAAAATATTATCCGCGGGAGCCTCGCAATCACAGTCTGTCGAGAAAGCTGTTCAACTTGCGAGCAAGATGAAGCAAGGAGAAGACGTCGTCGGTCGGTGCACGCCACGCGCAGTGATGCGGTGAACGCGCACGCGCCGGGAAAAATCAAAGCTATCGGGCACTTTTACCATTCAACTCGGCCTCACCGCGTCACGCCAAGGTATACGCAATTCTTGCTTCTTTGGCCCTTGCTAACTCGTTAACCAGCATTCATTCTAGACGGCTGGGCCATCTGCGGTGTCGAGGTCTGGACACGGGGGTGGACTGTCAACAAGGAATTGCTCCCGCGACATAATAACGAGGAGACCAAAAACTTCCTCTATGCGCCGCTTCTCACATCCCCACGGTCGTGAATAAAACCCAAAAACACTTGTAATTTACGCGCAAGACTACACTTTAAAACCGCTTCTTTGCTCCCCTAGCCAAAATGTTTAGTTGGACACGCCCAGGGATTTTATATGCACCTCCTTAACCCCCCCCCCCCCCCCCCCCCCTCCAGGAGAATTTCTACACCCCCTCCAAAATCTAAATTCTGGATCCAATGGATCTGGATCTGGATCCCTGGATCCACCCACCACGTACTGCTAACCGAAGGCTAACCGAAAAGTTCCTTCCTTACTACAATGCGTTGCGGGAACCGGCACATGTGAAGTGTATACGCCGATTGGCAGATACCTCGAAGTTTACTCCTGCACCTGTTGTATAACTTGCCACTTGTAATCGAGGACGTGAACTAATGTTGTGCAGCTTTTTCTCGCAGTTCCCACGTATGTGCGGCTATGGCACGACCGAGTAACCGTACAAATGAGTAGTGAAACCTCGATATATCGAACAGCGCGCGCTGCCCGCGAAATAGTTCGATATAACCAGAATTCGATATATAAAATCACGTAAAAAACGCGTCATAAACTGGTACAAATCAATAAATGAACGAATTGTGCAGGAAATACTCACTTGGTGCTTCGTAGTATTTATTAATTTTTTTGGCTTAATGTACTGCAGCAGGGTAGCCTGGCGTGCTATACGCGACTTCCTCAACGTAGTCCAAACGTTCCACAAGCGACAGGCCGGTGCCTTCTATAGCGCTGCAGTAGCGGTGCGGTAGGGCCAAAACCGCTGAAGCCTCGGTCGAAGTCGGGAGCGGGGCACTATCAGCGCTTGCGGGTACAACCTGGGCAGCGTCTTCGTTTGTGCGCTCAGTAGTAACCTCCGCTAGGATCTCCACATTCGCCAACTCCGCCGTCGTTCCGGTGCTGTCGTCACCGCCAACAAAGTCATCAATGCGCATGCTTCGTGGCTCAGCACCAACAAAGCGCTCCAGCTGGCCCCAGGTTTCTTCAAGCTCGCATTATTCTTTTGCGCCGTCCAATTCTGCTTAGGTGCAACCGATGCGCATAGTGTCACTAAATAAGCTACGCTTTATTTAGTGACGCTAGTCTGGGCAGTCTGGGGTGTCGGAGTTCGATATACCCATTTTATGTCCGTCCCAGTTCGAAATAAAAAGCTAAAAATGCATGTGATTTTCCGCGTGATATAGAAAGTGTTCGATATAGGCAATGATTCGATATACACGTATTCGATAGTTTGACTGTACATACATTTTAACGCGTGTCATGCGCTGTCTTGGAAGTGAACGCGGCGGAAAGCACGCGCTGCTCCCAGATTGCAAAATAAAATGAAGGTAAACAAAGGAATAAAAAAAAGCTATGGCTTGAGTTTTAGAGAGCACTAACTTGTCCTTTACATGAGCATTTTAACAAAATATGAAAATGTATAACTATCCCGCACATCCGAATTGTGGCGCACGCTTGTGGTTTTAACTGCTTCGGCCCGGCAAACATTAAAGTTCACAAGAAGTTCAAATCAGTGATTGAGTACGGTGCGTGGGAAAATGGGGAATTTCGCTGAATTGAGCCGGCCCTTTGTGGCTGTTGGCTTTAGTGTGACCACAGGTCAACGCCTAAGTTCAGTTGTCGGAGCACTGGTGGTAGACACACATTTTTAATGTTTTGTATTAAATACAGTATTCGATTTTTAAAAATTTTACAATATGGATTCTCAGAATTATCTCAACCTTGTTTTTTTTTTGTCATTTACCCCATAATTGGCAATTTTCATTGCACGTTGGTGCATGGTACGATAATTTGTTTGTAGTGTAGCAGCTAAGACCCTTTGCTAAATAAAATAAAAGCTCAGCAGATCAAATGATCGACCGTTCACTGTTGATAATATAGTTATATCCGTCACGGAAGGTGACTAAAATTTTTCTGCACTTCTTTAAACATACCGGCTCGTGCGAATGGCTGCCGTGTCTAACAAAAAGAATATGAATGCTCGCTAGTTCCGGATCCGCTCCTATTTTCTCTTTTTCCGTTGCCTTCTTTTTTACACCCTGAATCCCGTTCCTGCAGTGCAGTGCAGTGCACGGGCTCTATACGCCTGCGGGTTAGCCTCCCTGCCTTCAGCTCTCCCGTTGGCTACATTACCGATGGGGTGGATGCTAAGGGCAAGGGTTGTCATTGCCGGCGGTTGTAGCGCTAGCGCATGTTAGCTGTTTTGCTTAGGTTCAAACTCTTCATCGCACTCGCGCGAGATTCCGCTGTCATCCATTTATTACTTATGCTGTTCCTACTAAGCTTTGCGTTTATTGCATGTTTACCTGGAGCAGTGCAGGGGCTATGGCTAGCGGCTCTTGTCCTGGCGGCCGCCTCCTGGAGCCAAGGCGCCCCCCTGAGCAGTTCCTTCGCGGTCAGCTCTTTCCACTCGGAGAGCATGGGTCCTAATGGAAGGGTCGTAGGCACCAACGGATACAGCGATTCGACGGGAAGGAACCGCCTCATCACTTACACAGTGGACCAAAACGGCAGGGTCAGGGTCCATCGTTACCCAGGCGGGTATGGCGGCCTGGGCGGCTTCGCCGGAACAGCACTGTCCAGCCCATTCAGGTAAGACAAGTGAAGCGTGCCTCTATCAGGTTATTGCGTATACCCCGAGCGCGGTCGCAATGTAGCTAATTGGGCTAGTTGGTCAATCAGCATCGCGGAAAAGAGCACAGAGTACGGGGAAACGAATCTAAGATGAACGAATAATTACACCCGGGTTCAAAAGTTTACAGGACACAAGTTCAACTTTCAACGTTAATTTCTCTGTTCTCTGGGGACTCAGCAGTTTTTTTGGATTTGTAAGCGGAGCATCACGCTTTGGGGTATTATCACCATACCCGTAGCAGGAGCTTAGCCCACAGAAAGCAGATAAATTAACACTGAAAGTCGAAATCGTGGTCGGCAAACTTTTAACTCCGGGTGTGCAGTGCAAGCACTTGAACTGTCTTTATTTATTCCTCCTAGCATCGTCTCAGTGTGTCGCACTGTTTCCCACGATGCGGGAACATTCGCCCATGTCGCAGCAATCGGATTGATCACCGCGTTACAATGCGCAGGCATTTGCGGTCCTCTTGTTATGACCATAGGTCGGCGTACTCACTAGTGAGTACTCTGATTTGTGCTCATTTGTACTCCCTCACCAGTGATTACGATGATGAGTGAGTACGGACCAGACAAAAAAGTGAGTACGGTGACGAGTGAGTACAGATGTGAATACATGTACTCGCGAGTAGTACTCATGAGTACTCTGAGTGCAGTACTCGCGAGCATACATGCACTCGCGAGTAGTACCCATAAGTACAGTATACAAGTACATGCACTCGCGAGTAGTACTCATGAGTACTCTATTCACGAGTACAAACTTGTGAGTTTGATCACGCACTGGAGTCGCGACGTGCGTGCTCGAGTCTCACGCATTTCTCGGGGCCCCTTAAAGGAAGGTAACATAGGTGTTAAGGTTGAAAAATGGGGCGCTCTCCATTCTCTCTTCTGTGATGTATCCATTGTCGGCAACCGCTCGTCACGGGGTTGCCATGGTGAAAGTCTGGGCAAGCATAGGTGGCTGCGCTGCACTTTCTTTGTTCAAACTGTTCGAAGGGAGGAGCATGCACATGGGAGGCTGCTTGCATCTATAACGAACGCTGAAGCCACTGTTTCTCGGTCTTCAGATTTGGTAACCGGAAAAGCTGTCGCCTGTTTCAGTTAGACAAAATGGTGAAAAGAAAATAAGGAACCAACTGGTACGGGCTGGAAGCGTCCTCTGACTCTGGCTTAGTCGAGTCCATAGACTTTAGTACAGCGCATGAATGCAAGTGGTTGATTGCGAGAATAGTAGAAACACTTTTGAACATAAGTAAATGTGAGTAAAGATTGAGTACAAATGAGTACACATGAGTACGATTGAGTACAGATTGAGTACAAGTGCGAGTGATTTCAGATTGAGTACAAGAACCAGTGAGTACAGGTTGAGTACGAGTAAAAACGAGTACAGATTGAGTGTGCATGAGTAAGATTGAGTACGAGTACTCGCGAGGAGTAATGAGTTTGAGTACAAGTGAGTATGATTACAAATGAATATGTGATGAGTGAGTACGAGTGATTTCGAGTACAGACAACCTTTCTGAGCCATAGTTTGAGAGAGTACAGCGTGAAGGAAAGAAAATATGTGATTGAGTTTGAGTGAGTTCTTTCTGTTTTGCCGACTTTTGGTTATGACGCCATCGTTTACTCTCGTGTTTACATCGGTACATCGGTGGCTTCAACATAAACTGGCTTCGCAACTCGTTTGCTGACTAATTATGCAGAGTTTGTATTTGTCAACTTTATTTAGTAAACCTTCCTACCCACCCCCTCCGCCGCACACACACACCTACACACATACACTTTTTTTCTATTTTTGTTTGGAAAAACTAAGAAGTACCGGTAGCAGATATGTGAGTGCATTTCATGGGCCAGTAAAGAGACAACGAAAGTCGAGTAGGAAGTCGAGAGGAAAAATGTGGCTGACGATTACGATACTCCCTAATGCTATTTGTGCTCAGGGTGACGGCGTCACCCTGCTCACCCGACGTCACCCAGTTTTCTGGGTGACGGCGCCTGCTGCGTCTCACGAAGTAGTCGCCGCATCAGCGAACGCGCGAAGGCGCGCAATATACTCTGGCATTGTCTCGTAGCTCGTCGCCGCGGTGGACAATGTCTCGCGCTTTTCGCCGTACTTTCATCCTCCACTTCCCTTCTCGCTGTATTAGGGGCGAAGCACCTTAGGGGCTGTGTTCTGTCGAGCTGGAAACGTTCTGCAGTGCTTTCGCCTCGCTCCCGAGTGAATCTCGAAACCGGATGACGCTGAAGTCGTGGCGCTCAACCCATCTTGTTTCGCAGATGCATTTAAATTGGCCGCCGAGAATGGTCTTCAGAACGACAGTCCGTTTGGGGGCTCTGTGAAAAAGAAAATTACCTCCTTCATAACACCAACACCGTCCCTAATGGACTGGAGGATTGATGATTTTGACAATGACAAGTTAAGCGCAGGGTTGAAGCAAGGACAGTGCACAGCACTGGGTGCAGAGCGCTTCATTTCAGATACAGCGCCACAAACCTGAGAGATCATGACGCTGCAGCCATCCGTAACTATACCAACACACTTTTCAAGATAAAGTACTAGCGCCTTCAGAGCCTTAATAACTGCTCTCTGAGCACCCTTCCTGTCACAACGGGTTCACTTATTCCGGTTCTAATACCCTGGCCACCGATGTCACTACGAATGTCTAGGCACTGCACAAAGTCTTCTTGAACCATGCTGTTATGGACATATCGCAGAACAAGACATAACTGTGACATATGGGCTACGTCCGTGGTGTCATCGACCATAACACTGTACATGCCGGCTTCTTGTACCTGTTGAAGATCCTAGCAAGGACTTCTTCCCCACGGCAATTGATCAGCTCATTCTGAGTCGTCTTGCTGACACAAGTGGCCCGAGATGACGCCTTGACAAGATGCTTCTCACCACCGGAGACCCGAAAGCGCAAAAGTTCACGAAAATTGCCCTCGTTAGCGACTGACGAAGCCTCTTGTGAGCTGTCGAGGAGCATGCCATCGTCACTCTGTCCGCGCAGCGGTATGCCTAGCTTGACGCCCTAGAAATGTGGTGGATTAAATGATGTGTAGCAGGCGGTTTCTGTTCTCAGTCACTTGGAGAAGACGCTGGTGGGAAACTTGGTTGGCTACATTTTTTTCTGGTCCATCAGCACACGCAAGAAAGCTTTTTTCCGACCTCCGCTGCTTCCTTGTGGTATCTGGTGGCTTCATGCAGAGGAAGATCACCATCCTTGCCTAGTAGCGTCGCAAATTTTGTGAGGGGCCTCGTCAAAAGTTTTTGAAGACGAACGTTTTTTGGTAGCCTTCTACGCCGTCCGTTGAGAACAGTGCGCAGTATTTGCAATTAAGACCTCCTTTTGATTTTCTGACAGAACAAGCTACTTGAGTTTAAGTAAATGTGAGTGTCTCAAGTGTGCCTTCTCTTCCTTGCCGCCTTTCTTGTGGACAGAGTTTGGGAAACTATAATTTTTTTGGCGGCTCCCAATGTGACTCCAACAAACGCCTCCGCGCTTGTGTGCCAAGTTTCCTATGTCCAATGAACCCGCAACTAAGGAAGCGCCTTCACTTATATACACTGTCTGTCAGCAGCGTGGTGCGTGGTCTTTCACTTTCGCATTCGGCATTCTGCACGCACTCAGCAGTCGCATCATTTCCACGGAACAAAGAAGGGGCGGGGAATAATGGGTGTGAACGGGAACTTGGAGAGTCGTCTTGGCCCCTGGACTGAAGAAACTGTCGATCGTTTTAGAACTCTCCCGCTTCATGCTTCATAGGAAGCTGCCACGAGCTAAAGGAAGGTACAAATCGCGTTCAGCCTTTTTGCTAACGAAAACAAAAATGTAGGCAAGAAAAACAAACATTTCTGACGTTGTTTTTTTTTTTAGATGCGACGCATCTCTTGCTCTCGGGCTTGTCCCTCCTGCGTCGTCGTCGCGGCGTCCGTCCGCATCCCTCCTCCGTTCTTCTCTCCCACAGCTGTGTGCAACACTCTCACTCCGGCTCATTGGCATACCACAGCTGGCGCGCTTGTTTGGCGCGCGCTTCGCTGCGTTAACAACTGCTCCGGTGCGCGCAAGTGCGTGCATGCGCGACTCTCCTCCGTTGTCTCCTCTCCTTCAATCGCTGTGAATATAAAGCGGGTATCGCGCCACGGCGGTTCAGTCAAGCGCTCGCTCTCGCACTGACGTGACCTTGCTTTGACTACTTCGTGCTTGACTACTTCGTTCTTGACTTGATTCTTCCGATGAAGACGTGATGGAAGCCACGGTCCCTTCAGTGAGTGGTGTGACACAACAATTACGCCCATCGTCCCGCGTATAGGAACACCCGCATGTGATGGAAATGCATCATACGCGTTCACAACACGTTTCACGCGATTTAGAGAATCAATCCAACGGAAACACCAATTGAACCCCCTGATGCGTCGCATCACACCAGGGTTCCCTCGCGGGCAGATGGGCGTATTTTTTTTTTTTTGAGATGCTTTCAGAAATGGCAAAAGATACCCACGAGTCTCAAAGTAAATTTCAGATCTTATTACATCTCTTGGATAACGGGAGGTCTGAGCACTGCCAGCGGAACGACCGCGAGTTCCGCTTTAACCTTTTCGCCGAATGCCGAAGCGATGGCAATGGTGCCGTGGGGTCTCGTTCGTCCGGTACGCTGCCCTCCAGAAGGACTGTTATCTCCGCGCCAGTGTCGAAGATCGCGTCAAACATCCTTTCTTTACAGCTAACCTTGACCAAGTGTAGCTTTGAGCCCCGGGAGTGAAAGTCTCGGCAGACACTCGCGCCGCCAACCTTTCGCCTGCGGATGGGTCCTTCCCTTTGTCCCCTTTGTCTTTTCCCTCTTCGCCGGCGTAAGGGCAGCGGTCGATGGAATGACGCCAATTTCCGCAGCGAAACCGCCCTGTCCGTATGGGTATAGTGCCTAGAATATACTGCATATTCTATAGTAGGGGGATGTTTTACCGTGGCTTGCCCTTCCCCTGCTTTGCGTCTCTACCTGCCTTTTGTCTGCCCCCTCTAGTTCGGCTTTGTCGGAACTGCCGGCCCTTCTACACGCGACATACACACAATCCAGCGGCGGCGATTCACGCGTTCGTAGCAGACAGTGGCGGGACGCATACTTATGCAGCGTGGTGAAGTTAAAGTAATGCCAAGTTGCAGGTCGCTCGTGCAGCCGACGGTGCCGCCGATGTGTGGTAGATGCCGGCGGGAGTACAGTATACCTGGCACCACTCACGCACATGTGTGCGCAAAGCTGGGCCGTTTTGTAACGATTACGTGTGGTTGCTTGACACTGTTCCAACGGGAGGTCTGAAGATGTTCACGAACAAATTTCAGCTGCTGATCCCTCAACAAGCATCCGTACCAAAGAAGTGACTGCCACTGGCTGGCCCCTTGCGGGGCCCGTACACATTCTTCCTTTTCGTCGGCGTTCCAGCCAGCCTTTCAATGCCTTCAACATGTCTTTCTCGCGCTCACTCCGAGGATCGTGTTTCGAGTCCGCACCGCATTGCCACCGCTGACGCGGCTGCCGCATACCTTGCCACGAAAGCGATCGCTTCCACCAAGACGGAAGTTGGGGTTTAGCTTTTCTCGCCGCGAACAGCGATAGTCCCCACTACGGTTAAAAAAAAATTACAAGTGGCGAAAAATCAGTGTCGAGGGGTGTGGATTCCGCACCCCTCGACACTGATTTTTTGTGGAAGCGTGTGTTAGCTGCTTTGGGTTATTTAGTTTGGGTTAGTTGGATTAGTTTAGTTGCTTTGGGGGAAGGGCGATTGCCCAACTGCTCCCCCACCCCCCTTGGATCCGCCGCTGACTAGAAACGAGACGGGTGTCAACTTCTTTGATCAACGGCGCGTGTATTTTCAACACCTGCTCCAAGTTGGCAGCACCTCCTGGGCATTCCCGGGAAAGCTTCGCTGGTGTCATCAAGCCCTGGCCATGCAGAGCCAAGGCTTGGTGGCCGATTTTTTTGTACGCCGCCACATCAAGAAGGCTCTTGTCTTCGGTGGCCTCTTCGTTCTCTCGGTTATCTCGATCGTAGCGCGTCGCCGCCGGATAGAACGTCTCGCGTCGTATCGGCATACCGCCCTCCCCCTCGCACTTTCGCCATACTTTCCTCCCCCGCTTTCCTGCTCATTTTAAGCATAACTGCGAGCCGGCCTGGTTGGAATTGATGCGTCTTGACAAATAGCGCACACTAACGGGGACAAGAAAGGAACCACGGATAGCTTCTCTGTTTCCTTTCCTGTTTGTTTGCGCTGCTTGTCAAGATGCGCATTCTATCTCGTTTGCCTTCGGTGTCCCCGTCGTTCGCTCGGTTACAACGAGCGACGGTGGTGCCGTGAAACCATAGGGGCGGGCGCTTAAGTTCTGCGCACTAAAAAAAAAAAAAAAGCGCACGTGCGAGAGTGGGTAGCGGTAATACTGCTACGAGTTAATACTAACAAATGTTAATAAGTTACATCACCTCTGTGCCCAGCGTGTGGTGTAACATGTGACGTCAGACATTTTTTTATGGACGGCCGAGGGCATTCGACGGAGCGGTTAGCTTTGTTTAAAGAACTTCGAAGGAGAGCCGCTGCGCATGCGTGACTTTTTGGACGATGTCATTTTCCCTAAAGGCCATTGGATCACAATAAGGAGTCATTTTACGCCTGATCCTCTGGTTTTTGAGGAACAAGCCTCAGTGACTTTTGGTGATTTCCCGCGCATAGCGGTAAAAATGTGCTGAATGGGGGAACAATTGTTGGCATATCATGCAAGGCTGTGTCCGCCCGTTAAAAATCTCGCATCCCTCCGCCTAACGACGAGGATGGTTGAACGCGAAGCTTTCTTGTGATGGATACATTGGTTGGCCAATCCCACACTGCGACTATGTGCTAGTCTGGAGTTGCGCACCACTTTTCTAGAACACCCGCAGCAACTCCCGGGTGAGCACTCTGTAGGCCTAACTTTTGGGTTTTGGGTGTACGGCGCGAATCGGGACCTGCTGCTGAACATTCGCTTCGACCATGTCGAAATGAAGCAATCGGATGGACTCCGGCTTCATAACGCGAGGGACCCAGGTTCGATTCCGGCCACGGGAAGCGTTTTTTTTTTTCTTTCACTTCACCTACGATCATTCATCATCATCGTCAGGGAAAGTTGGCCTTCCTGCAGGGCGTATTGGCGGGCAACGGCATCAGTGAAGACACTAAAGCTTCGCTCTAATAAACATCACCACCACCACGCGAACGTTAACAGTAACGTTCGCTTCACCGCCAAAATACTCTTTCTGCGGTAATGCAACCTTTACAGGCAAGTCAGTGATCGTAGCCCCAAAAGCCAGCCAGCTCGGCCGTTGAGGCCGCGATATGTACACAAAGATTGCTTCCCGTTAAAAAAAAATTCCAGGCAATCGTGCAATGTGATGCGGCGTTCAGCGTGGGCCGTAATACTGCTTCAAAGGCGTCTTTTGGCCGAAGCTGCTCAGCTGCACGGGTTGTGCCCACCGCTATCTTGTTCAGTTCGCTTTGCTCTTCGTAAATAGCAGGGCTACGTTGAAGCTTTATGTATCGCGAACACAAACAAGCTCTATATATGCTGCTACACACTTGATATTTCCTTTTATTTCTTGGATTCGGTAGTATGTTCATGCTCGCCAGTGGCGCGACGATCCCCACGTGATATACCCCTGTTTGACTTTTTGGTGCGTATGATCACGCCACGATCTCCCAAGAAGCTCAGTTACGGCATTACCAACGCCCCCGCTCCATTCACACAAAGTGACGGATGAAATCTCTTCGCTGTTTGCCACAACCGCGGGTAAAACGCGGATACATAGCATACGCACCTGAACATGGTGGCAGTGTCTTGAACTGTGTTAAAACATGCTACGAAACAGGGTTTTTTTTCGTTTTGATTTTTCAGCAACACAAAGTAGTCACCGCTATCCGCACCTTCTTTCGTTGGAGTTTAAATTGAGCACCTGAATTTTCGCGCCTGTTGCTCTGCGTCCGGTGCAAGCTATATAGTCGCTATAAATCGAGCACGGTGTGCGTACAGGTTGCGCAAGCAGTTTTTAAAGGAAGCAGGAAAAGGTTTGAAACCACCGGCGTGGCAATAATCCGCTGCAGTGTCGTCTTAGCTTGGGCACCTACGTCTCCGCGTGGGCTCATAGCTCAGTCGGTAAGACAACGGGCTCTCGCTCCGTTTCTCTGTTCGTTCCAGGTACGGTTCCTGGCGGTGCCAGTGACTTCTTTTATTTGTTCGCACGAGTTTTCTATTGCCACCGGCGGTCGCGACAGAAACCTTGGGGGGTACAGGCAAAAAGCTTGGCTTTTAAAGGTGGCTGCGCATCTGTTACTGCAGTCTGCAAGACCACCCAAAACTCTCTGACAAACCACGCAATTACGCTTTCTTCGCTAAAGCCACTGAACAGGAAACTGTACCCATAATTTTTGGCGGAAAGATCACAGAAGTTTATCCGTTTTAAGCTGCAGCATTAAATCCGTTCTACATGTGCGAATTTTGCCTGCGAATTCGCAATTGCGGCGCGTGCGGCAAAACAATCAATTTTTCTTTTTTCACTGCTGCGACAAATTGCTAAATGCCAAGCGGCGTTCACAGGAGGAGTGGGACTGTTCCAAACATTTGGGGATTTGCAACAGCAACGATAATACTAGACCGTTTTGCCGTACGAGTGGCGCCGCAGCTGCGAAATCGCAGGATAAATTCTCACAATGTAGAATGGGCTTTAGACTGTAAAAGGGCGTCAGAATTTTCTGAAGTTCGTATGTGGACTGCGTGAGCGCGCGTATGGTCTTTACACTGTCCTTGAACCCCGTGTGGAGATGCCAACACAGGGGAGGAAATCGCATTTTCTCCCGCACGCATGCAGTTTTGTCGTTTTGTTAAGGTAGCAGTTGCTGGTGACCCTTATACCGAATATTTTAAAGCGGCGTTACTGCTCTGCTGTTTATCGTTATTGCTCTTTTCACTGAACGGATCGATAGATGGGACGAATTTATTTCCGATTATATTGAATAACGTTGGCAAAGCGCTGCCGCCAGTACTTCAACAAGTAATCGTCGATTGACAAAAAGGGTGACTAATACTATTGGCTAAAATGTGTGTGTGTGTTCTTGTTTCAGGTGGTGGTTGTCGAGTGGGGCATCCATGTTTCGCCATTTTCAGCCACTTTCGTTCGGGACTTCATTCTCCCGATCTTTTGATTACGATGATGACTGGACGGATGACTAAATAAAGATTTACAGAAGAAACAGATGAATCGCACAAAGTATTATTTTCTTGCTTGCGGGAGAAAAGTAACGTTGAAAGAAAACCAAGCTTGAGAGTACAATTGAAAAACGGCAATAGACATCGTAATCGCAGCTATATTTGTGGGCCTACACGTTTGCGTGCCAGCCGTAAAGGTAAAGCCCATTACGCGTGCCTGCTGGCCAACCACCATGGGGGGAGGTCAAATGGCCGGCCAGATAATCCGCCTTGCTACCTACACAGATGGATGATACCGAAAACAGATCACGGCGTAATAGTCTAACATTTTATGACAACCCCGATCCTAACCCCAAAGATACACTTGAAGAATCTGAAGAAATCGTCATCCGCCATTGTAATGAACACTTGAAAATGCACCGTTGATCATAACCACATTGACCAAGCGCATCGCCTTGGACGTCATATAGGAGGCCGCGATGTGCCACTCATTGTTAAATTTAATCAACTGAAAACTAAACGATCTCTAAACAAATTTAAGAGAAGCAATTTTAGCGTCGGTGAAGATTTCTCTCAGCCTACCCGAGTTGCTCGCTAACACTTTATCGCTTTCGGTAGTCAAAATCCACGTCTCTGTGCCTCACAACCTTGTACATTGGTACAAAACGATATGTATTTGACCGTTCCATAGATCCTGCTAAGGAAATATTGTAGCATTTACCCCGTCATCAACATGTACCTTTCCGCCCTCAACCCGCTCCTCGATTAAACTTGTTGCTTTCTGATATTTTTACTAACATGCGCACCAAAATGGGACATTGTTTCTAATCTGGTTTCGTCATGTGGCAGCAACGTTCTAATACTAACGGAAACATGTCTTGCAGCTGACGTAACGAAAAACGAAGCACTCGCTGACCTACCAAAATTTCAATTGTTTCGAAATGATCACAAAGGCACGAGGAGGGAGGGGTACTTGTCGCCGTCAGCCATAATATATCCTTGACACACGTAAACATTGCATCCGATCTTAAAATCCGATGGCTTAAATGCCATGCCGCACCTCATTAAGTTTTTCTAGGTGTTTGCTAAAGGCCTCCTCATAATACTCCAAACTTCTCGCTGAATAACATCATTAGTGAAGTAACGACCACACATCCTAACATGCATGTAATTCTATTTGGGGTTTTTAATTTTCCTAATATCGATTGGTCAAGCCAGCCTGCACCAGCGGCTACATCAAGGGAATCGTACGAGTTCCTTGAGGTATGTCTGAACTTTAATTAATCCCAAGTGCTCACAAAACCAACCCGTGCCACCGGTAACTGCCAAAATTTAATAGACCTTGTCCTATCAAGCAATCCCGAGAACGTACGTATTATCCATCGCGTACCATCTCGAAATCAGTGACCATAAACCCATTCACGTCGACTTTGTAATTAGAGCTGTTTTTACTCCGACTGTTGAATTAAAAAAAACAATTCGTTTGTATGATAACGTCAACTATGAAGCAATTAATCGCGAATGGACGCAACTTTACCCCTTTTTGAAAGTGTCATTCCTTTTCATAACGTAGGCACAAATTGGCTGATTTTCAGAGACGAACTAACGAACTGGTTGGCAAACACATTCCCCAAATTATATTCATTCCAATTCAGCACAACTCTGGTTCAGTAAAGCTCTGAAAAGATTAGAAAACAACAAAAAATGCACGCCAATCCACCCTGTGAAGGTATACGCCCAGATGTGCTCGGTGAGTGCACTGTCTGTCTCCCCGGTCTCCGCGGAGGGGTCGTAGCTCAATCGGTAAGACGACAAGCCCTCGCCTCGTTTCTCTGTTCGTTCCAGGTTCGATTCTTGGTGGTGCCAGTAACTTCCTTTATTTGTTTGCGGGAGTTTTTTGCTGACACCAACGGTCGCTAAAAAACCCTTGTGGGGTAAAAAGCTTCTCCTAAAAAGTCTCTTCCGCACAGCTACATCTTGTAACACCCCTGATGCACGGAATAAGTAAAAACCACCGAAACTGCTTATCTGGCAGCCATACGCCAGGCCAAACACTCATTCTTTCATTCTGATGAACCAAACATGCTTGAGAACAACTTGAAAAATTCTGACAAGTCCTAAACTAAACCCACAGGACACGCGCACTATTACCCTATCAAATGAGTCAGATGATGCCTTGGCCAACGCTGAATGTACCCACGTGTATAACGCCGCCTTTGCATAACGCCGCCTTTTACGTGTATAACGCCGCCTTTTTACTGAAGAAACTTCGCTGTCATTTTCTATTCCCCATGCGAGCTTTGAAAGTACCATGTCACCAATTACATTCATTCCATTCGGCATATAATCCCTAATAAAGAATATCAAAATTCCGTCATCATATGGAGCGGACGAAATTACACTAAGGCTTCTAAAAATTACTAAACATATTTGTGCAGCTTATCTGTGTCTGCTGTTTTCACTTTCCGCTTTAACAGGCACGCTGCCTCCAGATCGAAAACACGGAAAGGTCGTCCGTGTCCACAAATTTGTTAACAAACACTCCCCATTAAATTATCGCCCCATTTGATTAACCTGAGTACCTTGCGAAATCCTCGAGCATATCATCTACACACACAACATATACTTACAGTAAAACGTCGTTATAACGAAACGGTATATGTAAGCCCGCTGCGGAATTCTCGTTTTGTTTACCGGCGGGACGCGAAGTTGGAAGCCGCGAGTGCATGCCTCGCGTTCCTTCCTTTTGTGCTTTCCCGATAACCTTTGTTGCGCTGGTATGCGGTCAGCTCTTCCCGCGGGTCGGGCGGCGGCCGTCCTTGGCTTCGGGAGGGGATTAGTCCCGACTCCCTCATTGTGCCGGCGAGCGCCCGTAGACGAAGGCGAGGCGGCGAGACGTTAAGACGTTACTGTAAGGCGTTAGTCTAGACCGCTCTAAGCCGTCCGGGGTTGGCTTTTGAACAAGATACCGCCCGTTCAACCTAGTGGGGTGGCCGCTCCTCACGGTATGCGACTTTAGGTAGCCGAGGCCTTGCCTTGGCTTAGCGGTGGCAATAGCGTTCGCGGAAAGCTGACTAGGAGTGGCGTGAGAGAGATTATCGGGTCATGTGACCGCGGGGGTGACATGTTTACGATTGGTTAGTTCTTTTTTGTGTGTGTGTGTTTTATTTGTTTGTAGTGGACCAATCGGGGCTTTGAGAGCTGATGTCACCCTGATGTCAGCCCGGATATCCGCCTGACATCATGTGCACTCTCGCACCAGCAGGGGCGCTGCCCAAATCCTATAAATGCTAGGAACCCCATTACCGGGGGTCGGATTTTACTTCTTACAGGCGCTTCGCGCCATCGGCTATGCCGAGCGTTCTTCTAAGATCCACCACTTGGGTCCATTCTCGTTTGTAGGTACCCTGTACCTTCGGCTATGCCGAGAGTTGTAACGAGTTACCCCATTTTATGTAAATATTGTAAATTTCTCTTGTAAATAGTACTGCCATAAACTCCAAGTTATATCGTACCCAAGCCTGCGTCTAATGGCTACCGGAATCCAGCAACCACCGAACCCATCGACTCCTCGACGGCCGCCTCCGGCGGCTTAACAGATCGTCGGCCGCACTGGCGAACATCTCGCTGCTGGTCCTCATCGGCTGACGGCGGTACGAGCGGAGCCACCTTTGGGGGAGGAGTGCGAAGGAAAACTTTACTGGCGCAGTCGGACAGGCTGGTATCCGGAAACAACGGTACGACACCTGCATCGCCTCTGGCGATTCGCCTCGGGCGAAACAACTTGGCAGAACTTCACCGCGGCGAGATCTCGGATCGTCGCCCCTGGCTGCGGAGCAGCCGAACGTCGACAGAGCCACAACCACCCTGGGCGGAGTCACCGATCGACAGCATCACTAGGAAGCCTGGCGGGAACGCCGAACCGCGGAAACCTCGAGCGACCACAGGCCGCTAGCCACACTTGACGCAGCTAAAGTGGGTGAGTCTCCTCATTTCTTTCCCCGCTGCCACTGTTGTGTCAGAGCTGTGTGTGGGCCAGAGATAGCGGGTTAAAGGGCTAACATGTCTGGCGACGAGGATAACGAGAGTGTGAGTGGCGGTAGCGACGTACAAAGTGAGGTGCTCTCAGAGCGCCAGATGGAGTACAACTTGAAAATGGCAAGGGAGCGCCGAAAAACGCTAAAACTGGAACTTGCTCTTGCGAATAGTGCCTCTCGATCGCGTGAGCCCAGCCCAGCTGGCAGTGCGTCTCCGCGCGGTAGGAACAATGGTTTGCGGTACCATGCGAAAATGCTGGCAGGCGCATTCCCAAAATTCCCTACGGACGCGGAAGTACCGATTTGGTTTGAATCGGTTGAAAGCACCCTCTTGGCATACGAAGTCCCTAAGGAGTTCTGGGGGCAGATAGTGTTTCCCATTATCGCCGAGAGGGTCGAGTACCTTTCAACGAGACTAACTCCCGCTCAGCACCGCGACTACGAATCGGTCAAGGAGGTGGTACTTGAGGAGCTGAGGCTTTCGCCCTTAGAGTACCAAAAGCGGTTCCTCGGGGCCCGCAAGCGTAAGTCGGAGACGTGGAAAAGCTTCACTACCCGCCTTCGCAGCTACCTAAATTTCTACGTGGAAGCGAGAGGTGTGTCAACCTTCGAAAAGCTGTTGGACCTGCTCGTGGCCGATCAGCTGAAGACGGGGCTGACCGAGGAGGCTTTGAAATACGTGAGGCTGCGTGAGGGGGCCAGCTGGTTTGACGCATCAGAGTCCGCGAAGCTGCTGCAGACCTTTGAGGGTGCCGTGGGAAACAAAGACGCTAGCGCTGAGGCTAACGCGACCAACGGGGAAAAACCGGCGACTAAGCCGAGCGGTGACAACCCGAAGGGGGCACGGAAACTTCCGCAGGGGCCCAAGACAAGGTTTAACCAACAGAGCAAGGGGAAACCTAACGCATGCTTCGAATGCGGCGCGGAGGGTCACCTGCGCCCGAACTGCCCACGTGTCCGGGAGCGACAGACAGCCGCGACAAACGCGCCAGCGCGCACAGAAAGGCTAATCGCGCGGGTCGCCACCGAGGGACCTACAGGTGTGGGGGATCGCCTAACGAGCGTAACCATGCACTGTGGGAACCAAGAGATAAGCGCTATAGTGGATACCGGGGCAGAAATCACTGTCGTGCGGGAGAGCATCGTGCCCGACGCGCTAACGGAGTCTCACGGCACCGTGAAGCTTGCGTCCGCGTTTGGGGAACAAGTCGAGGCTAAGCTAGTAGTCCTCCCGCTTGCACTAAGGGCGGGCCAGGCGATTTTCTCCAACGTCGGGGAAGGGACTCCAGTGCTTTGCGCACTCACCGACAAGCTAACATCGCGTACAGACTGTTTGCTATCCGCGGAGGATTGGGGCGTTCTGCAGGAAAACCGAGATCAGGAGCAGGAGGCAACCGGGATGGTCGCGCCACCGACGAAGCGCGACTGAGCTGGTAGCCGCGCTTGAGCTGAACGAAGCAGACGCTCCCCAAGAAACCCTGGAACAGGGTGAGGAAAACGCGAACGAAGCGGTGACCGGTGAGGTTGACGGCGACGCGGGTGATAGCGTTCACGAGCGAGAGCCTGCCGCGAGTGACACCCAAGCGCTTAGAGCAGAGCAAAAGGGCGACGCAACCCTCGAAAAAGCGTGGCGCGATGCAGCCGACGGGAAGGGAGGCATGCTGGTTATCGACGGCTTGCTCTACCACCGAGACAAGGTGCTGGGGGAGCCGATCAAGCAGTTGGTTTTGCCAGTGGCGCGTCGCCGCCAAGTACTCAGACTGGCTCACGAATCGCCCTGGGGTGGTCACCTAGGTTGTCGAAAAACGAGCGCTAGAATAAAGTACAGCTTCTATTGGCCAGGCATGGAGAAGGACATCCAGGAGTGTTGCAACAGCTGTCACGGTTGTCAGGTGAGGTCAGACCGGCGACTAACAGACCGCATGCCGATAGCTCCGCTAAGCCGACCAAAATACCCATTCCAAAAAGTGAACATCGACGTGGTAGGGCCGATAGACCCACCTTCGAGACGCGGATACCGATACGCGTTATGCGTCGTGGACTTGTGTACTCGTTGGCCGGAGGTGGTCTGCCTAAGATCATTGACCGCGAAGGCTACCAGCGACGCGCTGCTGACGGTGTTCGCTAGGACGGGAGTCCCGGAAGTAGTTAGCTCGGACTGCGGGACGAACTTTACCGCGCAGCTCACCACCGAGTTTCTGGCGCGGCTCGGGTGTTCCCCGCGGTTCTCTACACCCGACCACCCTGAGAGCAACGGAGCGGTAGAGCGTTGGAACCGGGTGTTCAAAAATATGCTTTTCCATGTGGTAGGCGAACACGCGGGCGAATGGGATAAGTTCGTCCCATTTTTGCTCTGGGCTTACCGCGAGGTGCCACATGACACAACCGGGGTGTCCCCATTTCGGTTGTTGTATGGTAGGGACCCGGTCGGCCCGCTAGCTATTCTCCAACGCTCGTGGACAGGAGAACAGGAGCTCCCGATCACCCTAGCTGAGAGTCCAGAACAATACTTGCTAAAATTGAGGCGAAAACTTCAACAAGCGGCCGAAGCTGCAGATGGGACTAGCGCTAAGCGCCAGCGCGAATACGCTACCCACTACAACCTACGCACTACCCCGAAGTCCTTCGACCCCGGGGACCAGGTGCTAGTGTTCGATGATAAGCGACCCGGAAAGTTATACCCTAAGTGGTTGGGTCCGTATACAGTCAGGGAGAAATACAGGCAGCATTCCTACTATGTAGAGAAGCCGGAGGGAGCACGTATGCTGGTCCACGGTAACCGACTGCGACCCTACACCTGCCGAGTGCAGAACATTGGCGTCATATTTCATGACGACCAGGACTTCGGAGAAGTCGAATACGTGCCCAGGAAAATCGCTGCGGCTGAGGTTGCCCCAGCGCTCCCTGAGGAGAAAACCTTGCACCTACGCCCGGAGGATAGGGTCAGCATAAGCGAATTGTTTCAGCACTATGCCCCCCTGTTTTCCGGAAACTGAAGAATCGCTAGGGTGGGAGAGCACAGGATTAAACTCATCGAGGGCGCGGAACTGAAGCGGAACCGTCCGTACCGCATGCCGGAGGCATTGAAGGGAGAGGTGACGAAGCAGGTGAACGAACTGCTAGAGCTAGGCCTTATATACAGGTGCGGATATTACAGGGACTATGTACCTAACTTTGCCGCCATCGCGAAGCCTCTGACTCAGTTGACGGCTAAAGGCACTCCCTCTCGCATCCCATGGTCTACTGAAGCCGATCATTCCTTCAAAATGATAAAACGTGCTCTCTGTGATGCCACCTCCTTGACAACACCCGATATGACCAAACCCTTTTGGCTGTTTACCGACGCGTCAGCCATCGCCGCGGGAGCCTGTTTGGCTCAACTGACCGACGACGGCAAGGAGCTGCCGATAGCATTTGCCAGCCACCGCTTCACGCCCACGCAATCGAGGTGGTCCACCATTGAACGCGAGGCATTCGCGGTGATTTGGGGTCTGAGGAAGTTCGATACTTGGGTATTTGGCGCCCAAGTCATAGTCGTGTCCGACCACAACCCACTCAGTTACCTCACCCAGACAGTACCGCAAGGGGCCAAGCTCACGCGTTGGGCCTTGGCATTGCAGCGGTATAACATTGTGGTAAAACACCGGAAAGGCGAGGCACACGCCAACGCGGATACCCGGTCCCGCCTTCCGAACGAGTGCTGGAATGAGGTGCAGTAACGGCTCTGACATACGCACTGGCCGGGGAACAGCGTGGGGAGGCCACCGGTGCCGGTGTGTGTGCGAGTGTGTGCGCGTAGACGAAAACGGAACACTGAAGAAGTGGCCGTATGAACAATCGTCTAGCCAGCGGCAACCAGTGTACCTCTGGTGTTTCTATGTGTTTTTTTTTCTGTTCCTTTTGTCTAGCATTGCGGTATTGTTGTTTCAGGGTGTAGCGTGTCTCACGTTATATTGTGTCATTTTTAGTTTCAGTTCTAAGCCCTGAACTGCGTGAAAAACAATAGCTACATGCAGCTGACTTTTATTATTTTTTTTTGTTCTGCTAATACTGAGTTCAAGTTATTGCAGAATCTTGGCATGGGGGTGTAAGCCCGCTGCGGAATTCTCGTTTTGTTTACCGGCGGGACGCGAAGTTGGAAGCCGCGAGTGCATGCCTCGCGTTCCTTCCTTTTGTGCTTTCCCGATAACCTTTGTTGCGCTGGTATGCGGTCAGCTCTTCCCGCGGGTCGGGCGGCGGCCGTCCTTGGCTTCGGGAGGGGATTAGTCCCGACTCCCTCATTGTGCCGGCGAGCGCCCGTAGACGAAGGCGAGGCGGCGAGACGTTAAGACGTTACTGTAAGGCGTTAGTCTAGACCGCTCTAAGCCGTCCGGGGTTGGCTTTTGAACAAGATACCGCCCGTTCAACCTAGTGGGGTGGCCGCTCCTCACGGTATGCGACTTTAGGTAGCCGAGGCCTTGCCTTGGCTTAGCGGTGGCAATAGCGTTCGCGGAAAGCTGACTAGGAGTGGCGTGAGAGAGATTATCGGGTCATGTGACCGCGGGGGTGACATGTTTACGATTGGTTAGTTCTTTTTTTGTGTGTGTGTTTTATTTGTTTGTAGTGGACCAATCGGGGCTTTGAGAGCTGATGTCACCCTGATGTCAGCCCGGATATCCGCCTGACATCATGTGCACTCTCGCACCAGCAGGGGCGCTGCCCAAATCCTATAAATGCTAGGAACCCCATTACCGGGGGTCGGATTTTACTTCTTACAGGCGCTTCGCGCCATCGGCTATGCCGAGCGTTCTTCTAAGATCCACCACTTGGGTCCATTCTCGTTTGTAGGTACCCTGTACCTTCGGCTATGCCGAGAGTTGTAACGAGTTACCCCATTTTATGTAAATATTGTAAATTTCTCTTGTAAATAGTACTGCCTATAAACTCCAAGTTATATCGTACCCAAGCCTGCGTCTAATGGCTACCGGAATCCAGCAACCACCGAACCCATCGACTCCTCGACGGCCGCCTCCGGCGGCTTAACAGATCGTCGGCCGCACTGGCGAACATCTCGCTGCTGGTCCTCATCGGCTGACGGCGGTACGAGCGGAGCCACCTTTGGGGGAGGAGAGCGAAGGAAAACTTTACTGTATATAACGGACTAATGGAAATAACGAAGCAATTGTAATTCCCCTTGAAATTCCCATAGACGCCCACGTATTTAAAACCTTGTTTTAACGAAGCTAAAATTTCCTAGCAATTGGTATAACAAATCTTTTTTTTTCCCCGCAACGAGCATTAACGAACCATTTTGGTACCCGTCAAGTCAATGTCTATAGCGAGCTACGGTTTACATCGCCTCACGGATGCGGTAATTCAAAACTCGCGCTAGCCAGGGGCCGCCAACTCTAGCTCGCTAAAATGGCTGCAAGCGCCTGGCAACACGCGTGAGGGTGCGCATCTTTGGGCTCTTTCAGAAGGGGTGCACGGCAACGTTAACAGTTTGCAGAGAAAGTTCTGTGGTGCCGGTGCAGTGTAGCAGCGTGGTTCCGCGGTGCCGCGCATCACGGCTGCACCGTCAGCAGCGCCCCTGCGTGTTTACAATCGAGCGAGGTGCAGGCATAGTCGTCTGCTAATCATCCTCGCCTGTCGTCCTCTACAACTGGATGTTTACGGCCATCTGGGTTGCGTCGTATGCATCAGCGGCGACGCTAAGTTCGTCCCGCGTATCTTCGAGCTCGACGGACATTTTCACGCGGTCGCCGCAACTGCCGGTAGCCGCCTGCCAACCCGCAACGCCCCAACGCTCACGGCACCGAATCGCTGCACCTCCTCCGTAGCAGGTGCAACGGTTCTCTGCACCGCGGCGGCAACGCTGCTGCACCATGAGCAATCGAGCGACGCGGTGCACGGCACCATTCCTGCAGCGGCGAATCGAGCGCTTTGGTGCAGCTCACCGTGCAACGTTGCAGGCGTTGCAGGGAATCGCGTCTGAATCGAATGGAGCTGGTGCCTGGTATACCGGGATGCGGCAGATCTGCTGCGCCGCTTCTCTGGTGCTCACGATGACGGCGAGGACGGACTCAGAATTGCGGCTGCTCCTGAAAAAGCCATCATTCGCATGAAGAAGACGCGGCAAAATGTGTCAAGGACCTTTTCTCTGCGAAGTGAGCCGCCAGCTCGTATGCTGTCGAATCTTATGGATGGGCCATTTGGCGTGAATAAAGCAACGGTTTTTTGCTGTTTTGTATCGCTTGTTTTTCTTGTTTTCGCAGGACGCTGTGAGTCCTTGGTGGTGAGTACATCCTATCTTGCATGTAAATTGTCGGTGGAAATAGACATTGGCTGTAATGAAGTAATGGTTATAATGAAGTAATTACGACCTCCCCCCCCCCCCCCCCCCCCTCTTCAAGTTCGTTATAACGAGGTTTTACTGTACTTAATTCTAACTGTTTTTCTTCATCATGCGCAGCATTGCTTCGAGAGAAGTTTTTTGTGTGAAACGCTGCTAGCTATGCTAGTTCACGACCTGCATGTAAACATCGACTTTAACTTCCAGACTGACTCCATCTTCTTAGATTTCACAAAAGCTTCTGACAAAGTTCCTCATCAGCGTCTGTTACTAAAACTTGCTGCGTTACACCTAAATTCCGATATCTTAGCATGTATTTAATAATTGTTATGTAACCGTTCGCAATCAGTTTTTGCCAACGATCAGATACCTCAGGTATCCCTTACGGTCCGTCCATGGTCCGCTTCTGTTTATTTACATTAATGACCGACCATTGCATGTATCTTCTAACATCCGTATGTTTGCAGACGACTGAGTAATTTATCGAAAAATTAACAGCGTTTCTGGTAACACGTCTCTTCAAAATGACCTGCGAAGCGTGCAAGAATGGTGTAACCTTTGGGTAATAGAACTGAACTTTAATAAATGCAAGAGCGTCTCCTTCCAGCGCCGTAGAAATGAACTTGCTTTTTTTTCGTACTAAATTGCTGGAGCCAACCTTGAGCTAGTTCCTTTCTGCAAATATTTTGGAGTAACCCTTTGTAGTGATTTAACATGGGCAACGCACATTGCAAACGCAATTTCATCTGCTAACAAAACATTGGGATTTTTATAACGCCATATGCGTCAAGCCTATCGGAATGCAATATTACGAGCCCATCAATCTCTCGTCAGGACGAAATTAGAATACGCAACCCCCCTTTGGAACCAGCATCAAGTATATCTCATCAATCAACTCGAATCGCTTCAAAATCTAGCTGCAAGATTTATTCATTCAAAGTACGTTTACGACGTCAGCATATCGGCACTGAAAACAGAATCCGGCTTATCATTTCTTGCATTCACTTGCCGCCTTGCTAGTTTTTGTCTTTTTCACAAATTCTTTTACAGCTGACTCGCCAAGCCACCATACATTCTCCTCCCGGCACGCATCTCCAGTCGTATATCGGCCACCCGCAACAAGTCGCGCTCGCCGCCTACGCGCACCTTCACTTTTAAGTGCAATGCACTTCTTAAGCGACCCTGAACCTGCGTCCACCGGCGATGTCCGCGCACGTTGGAGATGGGCGCGCGCAGCCTGGCCGCTGACATAGCACATACCCACGTGGGGGATTGGCCAGGAATCTCCTCGTCTTCCTTGGCAACGGGGGGAGATGGGCGCGCGCTGCCTGGCCGCTGACATGGCACATACCCACGTGGGGGATTGGCCAAGAATCGGGCGTGAGAAGGGCTAATGCACCTGCTTAAAGGAGTACTGACACGAAATTTCAAAGCTGAGATCCGCTCTAGCAATCAAGTACAACGACAACACAAATAGGTGTCTGTGAATAAATGCATCTTTCTTTCTTTGTAGTTGTGTGTGTGTGTGTGTGTGATCTCTCTTTCGCGAACATTACCGAACCGCGCAAATTCAACTCGTGCATTCGCACTTTCACATTCTTCCCCCTCGGGGAAATGCGGGGAATTTTTTTCGTCTTCATTTTCTTTTCGTACAGCCACACACTGGAATGGCCTTTCTAGTAAAATCACTGCCATAACCCGCCATTCCACATTTCTGAACGCCGTCACAAATTGCTTTGGTCTGTTCTAAATATGTCTCTCAATTTTTTATATATGTACCCACTCCTTATGCAATACCCCTTCAATTGGGTTTTTAAAGCAATAAAATGAAATGAAAGGGAAATGAGATGATGACGAAAGAATGACGGAGCGCAGATGATTGGATGGAAGAGGCGAGGGAAAATGAGTGGAGGAGTGGCCACAGTTGCCGTCAACTTCGTGAAGTCCGGGTTGGAAGGAAATGAAGCGGGTTGCAGCATAGGAGGATGGTGATGAATGCCATGAAGGGGAAAAGCAAGGAAGGAATTGGAATGAGGTGAGATTCCTACTGTTATGTCCAGCCTTGGGAGATGCCGCGTGAAAATTGCCTGGAAAGTTTCTGGGGCCCCATAGGTGACCTGGGCAGGAATGTCGCGAAAAGTATGGAAGTAAAAAATAAGTTCATGAGAAATACATGAAGCAGGGGCTCACGACCCATGACCAGAGCCTCCTAAGCCGAGCAGCACAGAGTTTATACTTCTGCAGACTTGTACACGTTACAGAAAATAAGTAACCGATTACAATTTCGATTACTTCCTTAAGATGTGGTTGATTACGATGGACAATTACGGCCCCAGAAAAGTAACCGAGCAATTACAGAAATGTAATCGATTACTTTTGCGTTACTTTTCATCAAACGTTTATTGCCGTAAGATTAATAACACAAGTTTAGTGAAACTACAACGAACCACTGTGGCTTGCATGCTAGAGACTTGCGTGAAGGCTGGGAGGCTTACTGTTGCTTCTGTGATAGTGTTAAACGTTTTTAACTTTCAGTAAGAGTTGCTTTTTAAAGTTGTCTCTGTTTCTTCCACGTTTCATCGTTGAGAGGTGAGCTGCTACACTAAACACTCTCTCAATGCATGCGCTGGACGGAAAAGCGGCATTATAACGTAGGAACACCTTGCGCACTCACGTTAAAGATCTCCAGGTGGTCAAAATTAATCCGGAGCCCTCCACTACGGCGCGCCTCATCGCCTGCGTTGCGTCGGCGCGTTAAACCCTACAATCAATCAATCAACACCTTGCGCACCAGCTCGTAGTTGCGCAGTGCTCTCATGCTATAGATGTTACGTGACCCTTCCGGGCGCATCGGCAAACGACGAAGCATATATAGTGGAACGCTGCTCGGTCCTTAGATTGAGGAAGAAGAAAAAATGAGGGTTTACGTTACCGTTTACCTACTCCTGTAAATATCGCAAATACACCTTATTGTCAACCTGAGGTCACGGTGGAGGTTGTCCGTGTCTTCTACGAAGCGTCGTGCTTCGCCGTTGCAGGCGCCAAGGTAAGACGTTGCCGGTAGGGTCAAGGAAAGCGTGAAAAAAATCGTCGGTAGGTGAATCCTCCGGAACGTCAGATGCGTCCTCTGGTGTGTCCTTTATGGCCACAAAAGCAAGGTAAGGTACAGACAATGCACAGAACAATGACTGAGCTCTCTACACTCCACCACAACTTTTGCGGAAATAGAGCGGGAACTATGAAACCGAAACACGCACGCCCTCAGCTTATGAACAGCATAATATAATCCCCGCTTCTAGCCTGTATAGGTAACTACATATCTCTGAAAACGTATTATGTAGTCAATATTGGCAATTTAAGGCATATTTATAACGTACATTTGAAGTGCGAACTTTAAAAACCAAAGAAAAATATCCCGGGTCATATTCACTAACGTGAAACCTGGGGAGGGGCGAAGCATGTAGTGTATATATTCTTGGCGCCTTGGCGTTTTGCGCCAGACAGTTTCGGGCCCTTTTCATCTCTCTCTCTCTCTCTCTCTCTCTCTCTCTCTCTCTCCTCTCAATCTCTCGTTCTCTCTCTCACTTGGCTCGTCTCTCTCTCTCTCTCTCTCTCTCTCTCTTCTCCTCTCCTTCTCTCTCTCTCCACATCACATATTGTTGTCTCTCTCTCTCTCGGGTCCTCTATTCTCTCTCTCCGCTCTCTCCCTCTTCCAGGGTTCTCTCTATCTCTCCGTTGCTCCTCTCCTCTCTATCTGTCTGGCCGTTGCGTCTAATCGATCTCTCTCTCGTCTCTCTTCCCCTCCGTCTTCATCGGTGCTGCTCTTTCCTCGAGCTTCCTTCTCTCCTCTTCTCTCTCGTCTCTCTCTCTCTCCTCATCTCTCGCTCCCCAAAACCTCTACGGATAGCATATATAGCGTTTTGCAACGGAGATGAAACCGTGGGGGGTAGAGGTATACAGCTTTGCTGCGCAAAGTCTCTTGTCTTTGGAAGCACGAAGAAGAGAAACACATTTATTTGGAGCATAGTTAGTTGACGATTGGTGGCCGCCGTTTTGGCGGCGACCGCGGCCGCCTGGGCGACCAGTGAAGCTTGGCCTCCTGGTCTGGGCAGCGCAACGCCTCCTCCCACTGCTCACATGTGATTATTTTCGGATAGGGATCTTTCAGGCATCCCCACATAATGTGCTCAAGGGTGCCAAGGGACTGGCAGGCAGTACAGTCAGGTGAAAGGTATAGGGCTGGCTGAATGAGGTGTAATTTAGCGGTATTGGGAAATGGGTTCGTCTGTAAAAGACGCCATGTGTGCTCTTGCTGGATGGTGAGTTGTGTGTGTGCCGGGGGATATACACGGCGGGAGAGGCGGTAATGGGTGGTAATTTCGTTGCACGTGATCACCCGGTCTCTAGCGGATCTGGCGCCTTGGTGGGGGAACGGGCTGGGCCCGGCTCGATTGGTGAGTTCTCGAGCCATAGTGTGGGCAACTTCATTCCCCTCCAGGCCAGCGTGCGCCGGAGCCCAGATGATTTCTACGGGGGACGTTGGGGGTGATTGTTGGAGAATTTTGAGTGCCTGTGGCGAAATAAAGCCGGAGGCGAAATTTTGAACGAAGTTACCGTCGGTTAGAATCGGTGATGATTGTGGAGGGGTCGGCTTTTGCGTTAGCGCTAATGCTACCGCCGTCTCTTCCGCTGTGGCTGGGTTGGTGGAGCGGATGCCGCCTGGTATTCGGCTGCGTCGACGTAATGGACGTCATGTTTGTCGCTGTATTTTTTGTGTAATGCTTGTGCGCGTTGTGAACGCCTTTTGGTGTTGAATTGTGAAGCACGAAGCTCTCTAGCGCGAGGCGTAAACGAGTGTCCCGGTGTTTTTTTAGTACGCGAAACGCTCCAGCGCGAGGCGTAAACGATCGAGTATCCCGGTGTTTTTAGAGTCCGCGGCATCTTAGCCTTCAACCCAGCGTCCCGCCTAATTTAAGGTCCCAAATCCTCCCCTGGCGAGCCTGGGCGGGCAAAAGTGAGTTGTAATTGCCATAGCAACGTCACCGCCATCTTGAGCTTGGAGGCGTACTAATTGCCATGGCAACACAGCGAGGAGGCGCAAAATGGGGGGGGGGGGGGGGGGGGGGGAGGCTGATGCTTTCCTCCCCCCGCTTCTTCCCGCCGCTCCGCTGCCGGCCCCGCTAGCCCCGCGCCGCCCGCTAGGCCTCGCCGAGACCGGCGCGCTTCCATGCAGGCGTACGTACGCAGCTGGGACAGTAAGACGGCAGCAGAAATCGCACTTCAACACTTTATTCATGTTACGAAAATACGACCGAGCACAAACGCAACGTGCCGTGATAAGCACTGATGTTCGACACGGCATAGCATAAGTTGACATCGAACACGGTACACGTAGTTGTACAGCTCACGACACCGGCGCTATCGTTCAGATTAAATTCACGCTTTACGAACGAGTGTCTCACCTTTTGCTAACACGAAGCAACATCACTTCTTGCTGCGCTTCCTCCCTGTGCATGGGGCGTATAACCGCGCTTCTGTGGTCTTCAGAACGCTGTCACGATATTTCCGCTATGCTACGACTCGCACGCGAGCAGCCCCGCGGCTTCTCTCGCGCACCGGCGCCCCGGCGCCGCTGTTGCTCCCGGCAGCTGCGGCGACCGTTAGCCCGCTGTCGCGCATGCGCGCCTAAGTCGCGCCGGGAAGAGGTAGAGTGGGAAAAACAGTGAGAGGAGGAGGAGTGTTTTGCTTGCCCCGCGCCGCTGCGACTTGGAGCGCGTAAATCAAAGAGGAACTAGCAAAAAGTCACCTCGGACTTTTTTAGTACACGTTACGCTCTAACGCGAGGCGTAAACGAGTTTCCCAGTATTTTGGTACCGTACGTGACTACATGAGACGACGATTACCACGACGACAGGAGATGCCAACAGCCCCAGTCCCTAAAGGGCTTCGCCCCTAAAATAAAACGACAATGTGCTCCCAGCTCATGCATGGAGACATTTTCCCTGTGTTTAAAAATCCCGCGCTGCGGTCGTTTTGTTGTTTTACCGGTTTTATCACTGCACGACACACATTCAACATTCTTATGTCAATTATTTCAAACACATGATTTAAACACATGGCAGGTATATTAAACGCAAGGGTATTTGAGAGAGGGTATGACGCTAGGTTTTATGCGTCGCAAGCGGCTGGCATTGAAAATAGAAGAGGAAAGGGGCCTTTGCTCATGCACAGCAGTTGCTCCGCGCATAGCACCTTCGCAACAGGATAAACTGGCTCCCGTTATTACCGCATCTTCCTGTGCCAGTTTTTCGATGGCGGAAAGTGAGCCGACGCGCGTCTGCTCGCGACCTAGAACTTGGCGGATCATCGCGCGATTGGGCTCCTAATTTATCGAGCTGTCCGCATGGAGGTGACATCGAGCACTCCGGGGCGGCCTGTGGTGTGGACTTGCCCCGCACGCGAATGACATGGAAGGGCAGGATCTCGCCATACTGTGTTTCCAGCACTGCGAGAAGCGTGCCCACGTCCTCTGTCTCCAGCTCCCGCAGTGCTGCCCCATATGTGGCCTCGAGCTAGAAGACGCCGAGCTGCGTGTGCCTCCGTTCAGGATTCCGTGCCCGTTCAAGAGCTCGGAGAAGGCTCCGTGCTGCGTCGTCATCAAGCCATCCAAGGGTGACTTCCTGCAGTAAGGTTTTGCTTGAACACGCTCGTCGGTGAGCGGGTTTTGGCCGATGCCTGATCCCGTAGCGAGGGTGTGCCCTCTAAAGGACTGTGCGTGTAAACTAAAGTGACGCGAGTATGAACTGACCCCGACAATGCTCTGTCTCGCGTTCCGATGTAACCATGCCTCCCCCCCCCCTCAGAAAAAAAAAAAAAAGAAGAAAACCGAAGTCAGCTTTATTGTGTAGCCAGTGTAACCAATGTGGGGGCAGCTGCAGCATGCTGTTTGTGGAGGGGGTCATGTTTGTTGACAAAAGCGGGTTGTGCTCGTGGAGCGCGGCCTGCTTTTTCCCTGCACGTGTGTGCCGGCTCACAACCTCCTTTATAGTCGCTATGGCCAGCTCAAAGGATTTTCGTTGCCAATTTTCCAACCCATTGGGCCATGACCCCTACTCAAGCGTGTGAGATGCTCTGGCTAGTGTCACTATATAGTGACACTAGCTCTGGCATATACCAAGACGTGGTTGTCATTGACCGGTGGCCCCTTCATTCACTCAACATACCCTTATTTTCCATGAACTGTATTGTGGCGAGTCCGAGAGTATAGAAAATCGAACCAAGCCTGGGTGCAAGCTAAACATTTGTGTATGAAATGTAGATGCTGCTGGCTGCTGCTGCCCTCCAGCTCCCCTCCCATATTTACGGCCACCAGGAAAACAGAAGCACAGGATGGTTACCGTTGACCATGCACACCACACGCAGTATCTGCTTTACTTGCTTTTACTGGCATAAGGGACCATCAAAGGCTTCTAGAATTGTTCTGTCTGCAGGGCAGAATAGCTCTGAAAAGAGCCCATTTTCTTACCGCATAGAATGATTTTCTTCCGTTTACGGTTTTCTCTTGTGGAACAACCTTTGATTGCAATTGGAACGATAAATTAGGTACAGGCGAGCCCGCTTATAACGAACACAACGGGAAATCGAAATCACTTCGTTGTATCCGCTTTTCGCTATATCTGGACAGAAAATCTATGTATACCAATGGTAACGGGAAATGAAGATTTGTTCGTTATAACCGCTATATCGTTAAAACCAGGTTCGCTATAAGTGGGCTATACTGTATTATTACGTTTCTGTCAGCTTGCTAGGCTTTTAACAGTACAAATGACATGAGTTACAAAGCTTGCACCCACGTTCAGAAGCCAATCAAGTCGTCTAAATTTGGGCAAGTGGCCTGTCAGTTCGTGTAGATTTGATGAAGTGTTTAGGGTGGAGCCTATCCCTGCCTGATTTCAGAGTTAGTTAGCATTTCTTGGTTCCAAGCTACCATATCGATTATTGAACAACCCAGGGGTGTAGAATTGACCTGATTGTGGATGGTGAGAGCTGGGTAGCGTTCTGTTGAGCGTAACCTAAAATTATTTATCAGAGCATCAAAAACTTTCTCTGGGGCTTGCATGGGATTGCTTGCCTCTTTCTTCTACATTGTGACTGTTGCTGCTGTATCAGTTTCACTCTCAACATAACGTTGTGATGGCTGTACTTGCGCGTGCGTTTGCATGCACGTGCATGTGTGTGTGTGCATTTATGTGCGCCTATATGTAGCTCATGCACAATTTTGTTCTACCTGTGTGCTCTAAGGTGATGTTATGCCTGTAACTCTCCATTTGCAGCCTCTGTACAAGCTCGCTGGACCTGCACACTGGAGTGACTGACTCGAAAGGTAAGAAAATATCCTTGATGCCTAGGGCTATGCCATTTGTCAGAGGAAGGGTTGGGAGATGGATATGGCCCCTGCTAGTATTATGTATCAGGTATATCTAAATCAGAACTATTTGTGTCCCTTTGATGTATTTTTGTGTGTTGTGGTGAAGTCTAGCTGTGAAAGTAAACACAGCTGGGAAATGAGTAAGTGAACAGTTATTGCTGCATTTCTAACTTTTTTGCTGTTTACGAGTATTGCATGATATGCCTGCACATTGGGCAGTGGCAAGAGCATGTACAGATGTCACATCAGCACCCTGCTTAGTTGTTGAAGGGAATGGCTCTGGCCATTGAAGCTCGATTTGAAAGTGGCATGCATGCATTGTGTGATTTAAATTTGTGTTACCAAAAACATTTCCCATAGAATAACCTTGATTGTGTGTAAGAAGACTAAACTGTCTTCTTGCACACAAGCTGAATGAACTTTTTTCTACTGTGGAGAGAACAAAGCAAAAATAAACAAAAAGAAGACTGAGTGTCATTCCATTTGCTGCAAGACAGGCAGGAACCTGAGACAAAACCACAGGGGAATTGAGAGGCAGGTGATAAGATGATAATCTGCACAGTGGGATTCCACATGGGACACTTCTTCACATAGCATGTCTTTGACTACAGTTACTTTGTTGTGCTTACATTTATGCGATGAAAAATGCCTTTTAAGAGGTCACGGGGGAGAATGTAGGCATTCTAAGCATTTAAAACTATCTTGATGCCAGTAAGGCGGTTCGTTATGAGACCACAAGGGACGCTTCGTGTTTTCTCGTGTTCACAGCTTTAGCTGGAAGGTTTGAAAGCCCTGGGCCTCCACAATATAGTATTATGAAGAATTACTATTTCAGTTACACAATTCAGCTGTAAAAATCGAAGCCCTTTTGTCTTAACGACAATGATCGTTGTTGAAACACAAAGCTTTCTTCCGCCGCAAACTGAGTTGAATCAAAGTCCAATCTCATGAGGGATTCGTTCATTGTCGTCTGCCCATGATTGCAGCCAGCAATGCACTAGCTGGGTGCAGCGACTATAGGCATCTGCGTCTAACGTCCAAACGCCTCACACACACCAAACCCAACTTTTCCACATGCTCTAGTAACGAATATGACGACGAAGATGATGATTGCCTTGAAGTGTTTGGTACATATCCACTCAAGGGCCAGGGATAAAGTGTTGACTGTGCCTTTGTGGAAACCTATTGTGTAAATTGGCTTTCCTGCAGTGCGTTCTGGGCATAACGACTTTGATTTCGGACTTTGAAGACATGGGCTTTCGACCAGAGAAAGCTTTGCGTTTCAACCATCTGTCACTTCACCCACAATCATCGTCACAATAACAATAATCATCATCAGAGAAAGTTGGCTTTCCTGCAGAGCATTTTGGTGTGGACGGTCACCGTCAGTGAGGAATAAAAAGCTTCACTTTAAAATCCAAAGTGCTTTGACCGTGTTGGAAGGGCGCAATCGGTTAGACGTTGGCTTCATTGCACGGGGGACCCAGGTTCGATTCTGGCCACGGGAAACGGTGTTTGTTGAGGTGTTTGTGTAAAGTTGGCTTTCCTGTAGTGTGTTTTGCCGTGCACTGGACACCATCAGTGAGGAATAGAAAGCTTTGCTTTAGTAAAGGTACCACAAATGTACGTGGGTGTGTCGGAACCAATTTTTCCATGTCTGCATAACTGTTTGCATGACTGTTGTCTTTTATATGAGATGTTTATTGTTGATTTCCCAGACTCTCGGGTGTCCTGTCGTCTACCACAGTGACCTTCAAAATACTCAACGCTGATTGGCTACTTCAACATTGTTTAGTCACTGAGTTCAATGCCAGGCATGCCAAAATACTGAAAGGCATGAAAATTGACTTGCTACATTCATGACCACCTGAAACTGGTTTTTGGGTGAATTTTTTTCCTTTTTTGCTGTGAAAAAAATGTTTAGAAAAGTGTTAAGCAAATAGTGTTGCAAATTGCAAATGTTTCACACAAGCAACATCATTGTTTCGCAGTTTGCCATAATTTTTTTGCTAGGAGAAAAGATCTACAGGTATCTAAAGTACAGGGTGTTGCGACGATAATTGGAACACTTAAAAAACTTTTCCTGAGCAAACCGCCACTCTGTTCGCGCTCAAACTTGCCATGAAGGTCGTATTTTGTGGTCTATTTTGTTTGATACCGGGAACAACGATGGTACTTACCTGTGTATTCTGAAAATAAATAACGATTTTCGCCTATGGGAAAATGGCGGCTGATTTGGACGTGCGAGCCAGCGCAAGTTGATGTTGGAACAACGGAACCACCTGCAGAGTGAAACGCACGTTTGAGATTCATGTACAGAGCCAAATGGTGCAGCAGACGATCAGAAAACGCACCTAGAAATGAGCTAGCAGATGATCAGAAAACCCGGTTTTCGGGCTCGCACATCCAAATCGGCGCCATTTTCCCATAGGCGTAAATCGTTTTTATTTATTTTCAGAATACACAGGTCAGTACCGTCGTTGTTCCCGGTGTCAAACAAAATAGACCACAAAATGCGACCTTCGTGTAAAGTTTGAGCGCGAACAGAGCGGCGGTTCGCTCAGGAAAAATTTTTAAAGTGTTCCAATTACTGTCGCAACACACTGTATATAGGGCAAAGATTTTGAAACTTGCCCTGTCAGATACATTGACGTGAATAATCGGTGACATTACCAATATCGGGATTACTGGGTTCAAATGATAGAAGTTTGCATATCGTACACCCTCATAACTGAAACAGGAGTCATAATCAAAGGCGCACTCACAGTGTATACGTCTAGTGTTGTCATTTGGCTAGTCTTTTTCAGCGGGCCATTATAGGGACCAGGTGGCCGTTGTATGGCACCACCGTCGCTTCAGCGAAGAGCACCGCCCGTGGCGAACCGCTCGTCAGTGGAATGCTGGTGGCGGTCAGCGCAGCGTTATTGTGCATGGCTTTCTTTCGTTCTGCTGCAGTGCGGCTTGCAAAGCGTACATAACAACAAGGACTTTTTTCAAATCGGTAAATCTCGAGCGTGAAGGTGACTTTTACGAGGCATGCCATGTGTGTGATTTATGCCCATACTCAGTAATTACGAATAGCAGACGACGCTCAATGCACCAAGCTGGAAGTCAAGCTGGAAGTGAAAGTCCATTTCTTGTAATTTCTTCATGCGTGCATGCAGTTTGGCATATCGAGGAGTGTATTGCAGCTATATGCTCCCACAAAGCCGGTATGTGCAACCGATCCAGGAATGCTGCGGCGCTGGCCTTTGGCAGTTGATGACAAAACGGTGTTGTGCACAAGCGAAAGACAAAGTTGGGGGGTGCCTTCTAAGATTTACTTCAAAACAGAAATTGTGACGGACGATGTTTCCGTAACTTCATTAACTACGGTTGAAATGTGTTTAATTTCACAGAAATGATCTTACTACAGTAATCAGGAATCGTTTACAGAATAAATACCGCATGATAGTAGAACATTATTGCTTGTCGTGGAAAAGCATTGCTTTACAGGAATCGCAATGGTTGCTGGCTAGTTGGTTAATGGTTTTTCGAAAACCAATTCCTGCGTGGCTGAAGGACGTGAGACAGGAGAGTGCCGAAAACCTGTACTCAGTTTCACAACTGAATGCTGCGGTCGGTTTACAAGCTGCCACTTACGCTTGAAAAATCATGTACTCCTCCGTGTAACGACGATGAGAGTTTATAGCAAAGCTTTCTTGCTTGGGTTCCCTTGGTTGCCTTCTGGATTTAAACTTTGACTAGTTGAGCTTAGAATTCGACCAGCATACAGTTTGGTCTTTTGATCGCAGCGTCCTTGACTTTGACCATTTCCCATTCCATTGCACATGAAGAAAGCTTCCCGTTCAAACATCATAATCGTTAGACGGAGGGCTGGATGATATTGCTCTTCAATTTTGAACTTCCATGCACTCCTCTCCAAATCCAAACTGCTTCCAGCGTGTCGGAAATGTGTCTGTGCTGGAGGACTCGGGCTGATGCACCCATATTTGAGGCAACTAATTGCGTGTTTAAGGTGTATTTTTTTTAGGTACTCTGTAAAGAATACTTAAGCATTAAAAAACACAGGGTAAAGTTAAGACTGTCACATTTTTAACTATCGGTACCGGCCGTTATTCCACGCAGCTGGTAAAACGGGAAGGGGAGGAGGGACGGTTTGTAGCTTTGGCTGTTGGGTGGTTGAATAACTTTGGCTCTTGATAAAATGATCACTACAAACGTGGGAGTTCCACTTCGGCTCTCAAGCTCCCATGCTGTCACAGTGTCGCTCACCAAAACCCAAGACACAAAGCTCAAGGTTAGAGAAAGTGTAAACTACCACGACATTTCCACGGCTACACGGTAATCGATCTCGTACGCAAGTGCCTTTCTCTTTCAAAGCACACGTATCGAGGTACCCAGTGTTAAGGCTGGCGTGGAAACCGTAGTCATTGAAACCAGTTAAGATAATTTAAGGTGGTTGAAATGAATACTAATATTACCGTAATAGTTTTATTCTTACTCAGATCGTGCGAACCCATGCGCAGAACGCTGCAAAAAGCGCTCATGTCAATGCAGCCCATTCCCAATCTGAGAAGCATCAAGTAAGTTTACGTAGCCGTTAGTAAATTTAAAAAGAAATGAATACTAATAATAGTACTTTTATTTGCACTCAGAACGGGTGGAGCCAAGCGTAGATTGCTGCAAAAAGCGCTCATGTCATTGTAGCCGATACCCAACTTTAGAAGCAGCCGACAAGTTTACATAGCCATTACTGCACCTAAGAACTCAACACATTTGTCTAGACTTCGTTTCACGGCACATATGCGCTCACAACACCACCAAAACATTCAAAGCACCGAAGCAAACACGGCAAGAACAATGGGAGGCTGTGTAGTCCAATGCACCGGCTCATTCCACTAACGAGGGGAGCGCCGAGTGGTGGCGCCACCCGTCCAGCTGCCCAGTCCCTATAGAGTAGGCACATCTCAAATGTAACAAAAACAGTGTGCCCTTGTTGGCTCAGAGTCGACTTGGCTCAAAATAGACAGGGATAGATGAATGCAAACTAGATGGTGTAATAGATGATAGCAATCAAGGTCCGATGTGTTGGATATTTCTTCTTATCCTTTGCTGCTGCTATTGGGCCGTTCTTATTCAGACAGTGTGCAGTGTTGAAGCTTTCCCAGTATTGGTCCTGCATTGTCTGTGTTTCTCGGTAGCCTTGTTGTCATAGTGCTGTCTAACATATATTATGGCCACCGTGTGGTAACAGTCCACGTATCGCGCCACCTTGTACGGGCTTACTGAAGAGCCTTGATTGGGCAAGTACGCATCGTTTCAGAAGTTTGTTCAGAAAAACAAATTTTTCCTGGGGGCCTCTCTGTGGCTAACGTTCCCGCGCTTTTGTTTCCCCACCAGGGCAGGTGCACGAATTTGACCGGGAGGGACTCCAGGTGGCCCGGCAGCCAGCCTGGTCGCAGTGCGTTGCTGTGCCTGTGATCACGGGTCAGGGTGATGCCTGGCATGAGTTCTGGGACTACACGCTGGCCGTCACCGAGGGCCAGGATGCGTGGAACAAGGAGCGGTGGGTTATCCTCTGTCAGACGGCCTCAGGGTTTCTCTATTTGTGCCATATCCGTGAGAGAAGTTCCAGTCATTTTGAAATTTAGTAGAGCCTCGTTCTGCGAGCATTTTTCAATGTGGCTCTTGATTTAGCTCTTACCACCGATTCTGTACAGCAAAACACGGTTGAAATTACAATCACATGAGGTGGGATAACGAAATTGCTTTTAGTGAGGCCACTATGTAAATAAAACTGCTGTACTTTCATCCAAATATCCTGTATTATGATTTTCAGGGAAGATTGGTTGGTTGGTTGGTTGATTGATTGGTTGATTGATTGATTGATTGATTGATTGGTTGGTTGGTTGGTTGGTTGGTGGGTTGGTTGGTTGGTTCAGTGGTTGATTGATTGATTGATTGATTGATTGTAGGGTTTAACGGCGATGAGGCGCGCCGTAGTGGAGGGCTCCGGATTAATTTTTACCACCTGGGGATCTTTAACGTGCGCCGAAATCTCGTACACACGGGCGTTTTTGCTTTTTGCCTCTATCAGAAAAGCGGCCGCCGCAGCCGGGAATCGAACCCGCGACCTCGTGCTCAGCAGCGCAATGCCTTAGCCACTGAGCCACCGCGGCGGGTTTTTCGGGGAAGATGAAACCTCTTTGTGGGCTACGAGTCGTCATAGGCTAGCCTATGTTTTGCTGTCATACATACATAACCTAAGAGAGCAAGAGTAAAATGGGAGGGCTGCAATTAGATCACCACCATTTTTTTCACCTGCTACTTTCTCAATTATTGTTTGAAAGGGGAAAAAAAAAATGAAGGAAGCTCACACTAACGTGCAAGACCTGAAGGTAGCGAAGCTGTACACAACCTTCACGACTATCACGAAGGTTTAAGTCCACGATTGCAGCCCATCTGCTTCTTCTTCGCTGCCGCAACGACCTCTACTCCATCGTTGTTGCTATAAGTGTGAGCTTCTTTCATTTTTTTTTGGAAGTGATAATCATTGGACATCACCTTGGAGGGGCGTACGTTACAATGTGTCTTTCTCGTTTCAAGCGAGTGTTGCCATGATTTTGGTGAGCGCTGTTTTTTTTTAACATGAAAGTGTTTTATTCCTGGGTACACGAGGATTTCCCATACGTCATTTCCATCACGGAAGTGACGCCAGTACAACGAAGCAAGCGTGCACCGCTAAGGGTGCTGCACCCTTGCGCACAGTGTCTTCTTGCGGGGAAGCAACCTTTAGTACTAAAGATTACGTTATACTTAGTGTTGTTCATTTTTGGGTTTTATATCTATACACGAAGATGTTTTGTGCTGGGATACACCAAGGTTTCACTGACGTCATACCCATCACGGAAATAATTCCAGTGCCCCTTTGCCGAAGCGACCCGCTAACAGGACGTCGCTCGCCAAGCACACCCACAGGACAGCCACCGACCCGCAAATCATGCTCAGCTGCAGATTTCGCTGCACATTTCACTTTCGTGTTTTACCGATTCCTATGACAGAGGAATCAAGCACAGTTTTTTTTTCTTTTTTGGCCAATCTTGGCCAATCTCTCTAAGTGGGTACGCTTGGCTTGACAAATGTGCGCAGGGGACGCGTGGTGGTCGTCGCAAAGCACGCACACACAAGTTCTAGGCATTTTCTTGGTTTTATTAACTACCGGGCGGTCACCGCGAAGCCCATGCTCACAGGCGCGCGCTTGGCAATTTCTTGGTATTTTTAACTGCGGACACAAAAAATTACCATTTGCTAAACAGCTTTGCTCTTAGAACTTTGTGCAATTGTAAGGCAGAAGGCTCATATGTGGAATTTGTAGGCTAAAACTTTGCTAGATGCTCCGCGACTTTATATGCATCTTGAAGAAGTTGTTCCAAACATTTTTGAGTCAGCAGTAAAATGAAATTTGTGCCTGCTTTGTCTACTAACTGCTGGCAGAATATCTAGATGGTAAGGCCCCTACTAAAGCAAACAGAATAGCTGCATAGAATGAACAATCTGGTCTGTTTTATTAGAATAATGTGCTTACCTCCGACGCACGCCATGCATGGCAGTTACAGCTCTTTGGTGTGTTTGAAAATGACGAAAATGGAATGAGAAGTTCAGCCTCTGCTTGAATATTTAAGACGTCACAAGCCTTGAAAGCACATTTTAGCGCTTGAGAAGGCCTCACACAGGAAATGTGTTCTGAAAATGCCCCTGGCCACTTTAGGCTTTCATGGTTGCTGCCAAAGAACGGTGCTGCCTTACTTGCCAATCATGAGGTTCTGATCTACACCGCATAATTTACATTCAAGAAATTGGATTTTTCAAAACTCATTACCTACCGCACTTAATTCCAAGCTGGTATATGCCAGTATCTTTACATTTCTGACGTTTTAGACTGAGGGCCTTTTACACCCCCATACCAAAATTTATTTTAAAGACGATAGTACCCAGAAATTTTGGTCTGTCTGTATGTCTGTCTGTCTGTAACTCGATTCAGCCACCCGGCCAAAGTAAAATGCTTACTGCGCGATAGTCTTATATACTCACAGCCAAACGTAAACGTCTAAGCCCGGTTTATATGTTCATACTTGTCAACTTTGTTGAACAAGAACAAGACATCATGCAAATATAAGACAGCAAATTAGTACACAAGGAATATTTACAATGTTCCTTTATTAAAAAATTCCCGGATGCTTGGTTTTTCGATAGCAAATGATATTCTACATCTACTGCAGAACAACGCGTACCGCCTGCTGTTGCCCGCGCTACCTCTGGGCAGCATATGAGAAATCACGCGGCAACAGCAAAGAAAGGTTCCACTAGCTAGGCTTTACGTTCTGTTTGGAACGCACGTAGAGCACAGCAACGCGGTTCTATAAACCTTAAAGTCGGCAGCCTCGATTCACGCGCGTCTCCGCCAAACTGCAGCGCTGGCATCGAGGAACCCCGCCTGTAGTAGTGAAACGCGGTAAATTCAAATCGCCTTGAGCAAACCTTTAGTGTGTTTACCTTGGGGTGAGTGCGACAGAACAGGAACAGCATGAGAGGTGAGCGGGAAAGCGAAGGGGGGCATTTCCTTGGCAAATGTCTACAAAGACTATCGTCTTTTGACGACATTTGCAACGAAAGGAGCAGATATGTGGCCAATTTTTTTTAGCCTCCTCACATCCTTTCAAATTTTATTTTACTGACTGCACACACATACATACAACAACAACTGCATAGAACAAGAAGGAAGACTTGGTGCTGTGCCTGTTAATTTTTATGCAAACGAGGCAGTTTTGTCATTAATGAAGATTGATAAAGCTCTTAGAAGTTCAGGCTTTATGTTGCTGTGAAAACTTTGGTTCTGTTTGGTATACCTTAACTAATGCCCTTGAGGAATTTTGCAGAATACTCAATGAACAGAAGTTCCTGCATCGTATCATTGGGGCGGCTTCTTGTTTTCGGTTCCAGTTACGACGAGAAGGAGCACAACTGCTACTCATTCGTCATGGCGTTCCTGCGGAACCTCCAGATGCCCGAGCTGCGACCATCGCTGAAGGACAAGCTCACCTTCTCCTCACACTTCCTGGTCCCACAGACCAGGAACGTGGCCCGGTACATTGCGCTCTACAGAAAGCTGCTTCAAGAGCACACTTACGTCAAGCGGTGTGAGCCCCACCGGACGAAAACATAATGGGCCCGGTTAACCAGAGTTGTTCTTTTATAACGACTATTCGTGGGTGATATTTAATAGCAAGTTAACTCTTCTAATCAAGGACGACAAAATTGTAAATAGGACTAGTGGAAAAAGCTGTTTCAAGAGCTCACTTGCATCAAGCGGTGTGAGCCCCTCTGGACTAAAACGTAATGGGCTTAGTTGACCAGAGCCTTTTTTTTTTTTTCCTTCCCTATCTCTCGGTGATATTTAAGAACAAGTTAACTCTACTAATCAAGGACAGCAAGATTGTAAATAGGACTAGTGGATGAAAGCTGTTACGGGAGCACACTTGTTTCAAGTGGTGTGAGCCCCACCAGACTAAACCTAATGGGCTCTGTTGACACGAGTTACTTTTTTTAACGATGTTCATGAATATTCGTCGGTTATATTTGACAGAAAATTATTTCTGCTTATAAAGTGCTATGATATTGTAAATAAGAGTAATCGTAGGAGTGTAATCTTCAGATTGAGTGTTCATTACTCTTGCAGGCAAGTTGTTCCCAAATAAGCAGAATGCAATGGTGGAATCGAAGCTCTACTGGAATTGCCACTGTCGTGTATATGTTTGTGATGCCCGCTTTCACTTTCCCATTATGTACTAATATTAAAGCTGGGTGTATTTAAGAATCAATTTTTTCAGACGTGATTATGTCAGATACTAATACTTCAATACTTCTGCCCAAAACTTTCCACTTCGAGGTAATGAGGCAGTTACGAATACATGCATAACAAAGTTGTTTAAGCAGGAAAACTGCACATAAGTATGGGACTAAGACGAGAGACAGGACAGGTGCAGACTCGCAACTAAATTTATTGGAAAGACAAACATGGATATAATACCACTTCTTGCACATGTACTAAAGGCATCCAGTTTTTTCACAGCATCGGTCTGTTTAAGAATTCATACTTATTCCCACAAGAAGTGACAGTAGGCTCGCTAACACAATTTTCAAGGTTCTTGTGAATAAAAAAGGCCCCTGTTAGCTCGCGGGAGACTTATTACTGGCTTCCACCCAGCACTTCATTCAAGAGTGGCCGACATGGTTTGTCTTCACAAGCGAAACGGTGGTGTGGAAGGTGCGAACCTGTTTTCTTTTTTATCGACATAACAAAGTCCCTTTTCTTCACATTTTACTTAAGTTGAGTCCCCGTGGAAAATAATTACAGAGTTATAATACCAGTTTTTAACAATTTCTCTTCCATTTGTGTACACAAATGCAGCATTTCTGAACATGCATTTTGGGGACATTTTTGCGTGCAATAACTGTTTAGCTTTTTCACATTTTAATTGGCCATCTGGCTGCCAGTGCTGCCACCTTTACTTCCAGTTTACCTTCTTCGGGCTGTTGCTGTTCATCTTGCTGAACAGGTGTCAGCATTTGGATGCGAAGCTGCCTGGGAAAGAGTTGCACGCTATGTTTTCTCTGGGGCCAGGTGTGTGGCTGGGGACGCTCCGAAAGCGAGAGGTACACAGGGGTTAAAAGCTAAAAGTTGGAGCGCTTGCTTAGGCATCTAGCAGACATCATATTCAAGCAGATGGGTGCTGGTTAGCCTTCCACAGCCTTACTCTACTGTTCGGTTAACGAACTATGGAGTGATGTTCTGAGAAAAATTAAAGCCGTCCCACTCAATGTGAAAGCTGTCGGAAGTGCAGAGCAGTGATTTGCCATAATGGGCTGTGGCGCTGTTATCCGCTCACTGCTACCACCCAAAGCAATTCAAATTTCCGGCCTTCGCAGCGCTCGCACGCCCCTGCCTGAAACTGCGCCAGCAGGAGTTCTGATCTTTTTGTGCTTGCTTTTCCTCCCGCATGTGCCGGCATTGCACTGCCACTTTTTTTCACTTACTGACGTGAAAACCAACCGAACAAACGTTCCTAACTAAATGAACGTGGGCGCTGACGGTTAATTGCGTATATTTTGTATCAAATGTACCTGCAGTTTTCTTTGCGCTAAACAACGGGGATATGTATGACAAGCACCAGCGGTTCACCAGTTTCGAACGCTTATGACTACTATATAAACCGCTTGTCTTTCGAAGCCTTGGGGTTACACTACGACAGCAGCCGCTACGACGGAACGCCGCGTGGCTCTACTTGGGTCCGGCGAGCGAGCCACGACGACAAGGCGAGCCCCTAAGGTGCTCTGCACTTAAAAGGCAAACAACTTAGAGACCTAGCAGGGGGGGAGGGGAAGGGGGTTCAATACGCAATGCAAGTGCTAGCTGTAAACTACTTTGTTGTTGCCCTGGCCTTACAAATCTACTCTGCTGGGAACAACAACACACACTTGACAAAACATAGCCATTTGCTTATGCTAACAAGGATTCTGTTACAGCATTCCTATGTCATGTGGGGCAGCAGGAATGAAAAGCATCTGTCGCCAACTGAAAGCTAGTAGGGCACGCATGATGGATGTTTCGTTGTTCTTGCTTTGTGTAGATGATGCAGCTTTTACTTAAAAGCCTGTTTAAAAGTGTTCCTATACAGCTCTCACTGATGCTTTTGCTGGGAAATGGCGTATTGTGCATAATCAAAATTGGCTGCTCAGTCAGTGTTAGACAAGCAATTTGGATGATTGAGATGCCACCGCACAGTTTTGAAATTGCATCCAAGATCTTGTCAAAGAAGCAGAGGTGACCATTTGCCCTGGCTGCTCTTAATGTCATTCAGCAAGAGTCATGAGTAAGCACCAAGGTCAAGCTTGTGCTGCATGGAGTGAGACCTTGGTGCATTGTCCACATTGCATGTGCAACAGCTGACAGAGATTGGTCATCCTGAACTTTTCAGATTCGCTGAGACCTTGTTGCTAAACTACTGCAGCAGATGGTAACATAGAGTGCTAAATTGGAGTTCTGGTGTAGGATTAATGGCTGGCTTGTGTCCTGTGCTTTGGAATTTCACATTTTTGTTAAAAATGAGGTAGTGTTGTGAAGGTTTTGTAAGTTGTGTGCTGCAATGGCGGTGCTGGTGCTTGTTGCGTTTTCTGAGAGGCAGCTTCCCCAGTGACTTGATGGCACCCGGATTCTGCATTAATCACTGCCACTGGAGATGGTTATTGTATTTATTTTTATGTTATATTGTGTGCTGTTGTTTCATTGCCTGTTGTGGATGTACACCTTTTGTGTCTTGGGACCTTGAGTTCTTAAAAATTTTCCAGCCTCTGTCCATCTGGTTCGTGGTGCAGAGCAACCTGTTGCGTGGTTCTGAACCTTCAAGCTGTAACAGTTGAAACTGCTATTTTAACTTACGTGTAGAAAAACACAACTTGTCTACACATGTTTTGCTATTTATACAATGGGATGTAAAGCAGTGCAAATATTTACAATAAAAGATGTTTTATTCAATCAGTATCACTACCCTGCGGTCTTTTTTCAAACCTCTGTAGCAAATTACTATAAACACCTCGTATAAATGCTATGGCAAGGCCAAAGCATGCTCTTTGTTGGTAAAACTGTATTGGCCACTTTCAAGTATATGTGGTACATGAAAAAAATTGTTTGCAACATCTGAACACAAACATTTGGCATTACGTTGTGCCTGTCGTCCCTGCAGGCTTCAATTTTGGTGCAATAACGGTGTTTTTGGGCACTCTTCAAATTTTGCAGGAACTTGTGTCATTGATTAGGATGCGCGGAGCTGTTAAGTCACCCAACAAAAAAGCAGCCATGTTCTCTTATCACAACTCCTCTTGTTCTGCCATACTTTTCTGCATCTCGTTTTGCAGCTGTCTTTAGAAAACCCACTCTAAAGCAGTATTGTTCATAACAATGTTTACCATGCATTTAGCACTTCATCAATTATGAACTTATCTTACATTTGCATCACTTCTGCAACTTGTCTGTGCTATGTCAAAATGTTCTTGCATCTTGTGTAGCATATGTTGGAGGGTTAATACATGAGGGCTTATCAATTTTAATGGGGCCATGAAGACAAAATAAGTTTAATTTGTTGCAACTAGCTTTTGGTAGCTCATTCAGTTTCGGACCCGAAATTGTTTCAGTTGAGAAGAGACAAGAAATATTGAAAAAAAAAAAAAAAAAAAAAAAACTTTCAAATTTTGTGCTGCACGACATCAGTGGTGATGCAGTAGAGGAAAAACTAAGAAATTGTCTGCATATCTGCTTGTTTTTCTGCGAATTACGTCGAAGACAGTATTAGCCCTTTGGCCACCTCTGCAACGTAATGCTGCCTCCTCTCTCCTCCCATGCTGTTCCTCTCCCTTAATTTATTCACCTTACCCTGCACCCTCTTCTGTGCTGTCTTTGCTACTCCCGACTCAATCCTTTCTCCTCAGTGCTCCTCCTCCCCTCCAACTCCTCTCGCCCTCAGGAACTCTTTCCCCAATCCTCCCACTCAGTTTTCTCTTTCTCTCCCGTTTCTTCCTCCCCCTACCTTCCTTATTTGTCTTTTGCTCCTCTTTCTCTCCCCAACTTCTATTCCCGACCTCCTTTCCCCCCGTACCTCGTTTTCCGCCTCTCTCCATCCTCTCTCCCTCGCATCCCCTCTTCCTCCAATTACCTTCACTAGCCCCGATTCCCTTTTCCACTTTCTCCACCTCACATTTTCCATTCACCCATTCTCACCTGTCCAACCCTATTTCATCACTCCCCTTAATTCCCAACCCCGCCGGCTTCCGCTAGTTTTTACTCCCCCTTCTCCTTCCTCTCCTCATGTATATCTGTACATATTTAACTGTAAGTCTTCTCTTTCTTCCCTTCGCTACAGTGTTTTTCTCCTCCCTCCAGCCTCATTACTAATTTACCCGTCTCCCTTCATCTCCCCCTTCACTTCCCGCTACACTTCTTTTATCCACTCCCTCTTCACTTATCTTCGCTGTCTACGCCACTTTCCTCGATCCTCCCCTCACCTTCTGCTGCACTCCTCCCCCAACCTTCGTCAAATTTTTCGCTCCCAATTTCGTCCTCCCCCTCATATTCCCCTTCTACAATCGCCCTCCTCCCCCCGCTTCACCATTCCCTTCCAAGTTCCCTTCTTCGCCCCTTTCGGACCTACACTCTTTTTTTAATCGCCTTCTCCACCTTACCATCACTCTGTGTACCCCCTCTTCTTTCCTCCCATTCCCTCTCTGATCTGTTCCATTCACTAATCACTTATCCACGAAATCCCTGTCTGGGAGTAAATTTTTCGCTTTTGGGTAGCCAAAGAAAGACTATCGTCTTTCAAAGGATAAAAAGTTACTCGCAAGCGCAAAAAAAGTTTTCCATTGTCCCATTAGAAGTGTCGTTTAATTAAACTGAACGGCCTTGTTCAATGCAAATTTCTTTTGGATTTTAACACGAAATAGAGCACTTTAGTATGCTTTTATATTTTCCCCGAATATATTTGGTCTCGGTAACAGCATCAGTATTTTTCGGAGTAGCCTGCACTCTATATTGGATGTTGAAAATATCTAGCAGCCATATACACGAAAGACTTGCCCCGCACTAAATTTTGAAAACGCGCACAGTGGATGATCAGGTCGTCACTAACACTGCCAGAGGGCAGAAAAAAATCTCGTGGTCTATTTTTAAAGCAAAAGCTTTCTTAGTAGGACCGATGGCGTCCTGCCAAAAAAACGAATGCATTTTCCTGTAGACTGGTTGGCCGACCGAAAAGCCCTACTGAAAAACAAAAAAAAGGGTCCTATGGCCTTCATAATTTGATACAGGACGTCCTAAACTGCCCTTGGAAAGAAGTCTTCCCAGTAGTGCATTTGCGTTTGGAGGTGAAGTATATATGTATGTATTTATTGATCATTAGGAGCAGAGGAAGGTCCACCAGCTGGGGCGGACAGCGCCTTCTGGTGTGGGGAAGGTAGGATATGGAGGAAAGAGTACGTAGGAATAGGGGGATAGGAGAGAAGGTTAACATGGTACATATATGCAACGCATACGGAGGGGGAAAAGGAGGGGGGAGGAGTTAAACATTGTGGAAAGGGAAATAAGTTTGATATAAGTTTGAGCAACCTTGATTGGAAAAAAGCAGAGCAAAAGGTTTCCCCCCAGACAGCAGTGGGCCCGGACGGAATACCAATGCAACTGATAAACCTACTTGGACCTAAAAGTAAGGAATCGTTTATGAGGGCAATAGGTAAGGTGATAGAAACCAAACAAATACCAGAGGACTGGTTAGAAAGTAGGATGAATTTAATATATAAAGGCAGAGGAGACAAAGCCAGTATTGATTCATACAGACCACTCACAGTAACGTCAGTGGTGTATAGATTCGTAATGCAGGCGATAAAATCAGAAATTCAAGCATGGATGGAAGAAAATGAAATACTTGGGGAACTGCAGAATGGATTTAGACAAGACAGGCGACTGGATGACAATCTGTTCGTGATAACGCAATGCATTGAAATTGCGAAAGCGCAGAATAGACCACTATGGATTACGTTCTTGGACATTAAAGGGGCATATGACAACGTAAACAGAGAACGGCTGTGGAGAATGCTGAAACTCCAGGGATTAGATGACGAGTTAGTACAGCTCCTTATAGCAATCTATAAAGACAATAGAGTGCACCTTACTTGGGAAGGACAGAAATGCGCCCAGCAGGTCAACATCCATCGGGGACTGAAACAGGGATGCCCTTTGAGCCCAATACTGTTCATGCTTTACATGGCAGGGTTAGAAAAAAAACTGGAAGAAAGTCAAGTAGGGTTTAGCCTAACCCATATGCTGCAAGGCGAAGTGGTACAACAGCATATTCCGGGAATGTTATACGCAGACGACATTGTTCTTTTAGCTGATAACCAAACCGATATGCAGCGGCTAATAAATATTTGCGGCCAGGAAGCCACTGACCTCAGATTAAATTTCAGTGCAGAAAAATCAGGAATAATGATTTTCAATGACGCTACCACCGACGTAGTGTCTATCCAGCAAGGCGAATTACCTAGAGTGAAGGAATATAAATATTTGGGAGTGTGGATAAACGAAGGGGATAACTACTTAAGTACTCACGAGGAACAACTTAAGGTTAAGGGAAAGCGAAACGCAGCTATAATGAAGCATAGAGCTCTGTGGGGGTATAACAAATATGAAGTGGTAAGAGGAACGTGGAAAGGAGTAATGGTTCCGGGTCTCACGTTTGCGAATGCTGTACTCTGCTTAAAATCAGACGTTCTATCAGGCCTTGAAGTAAACCAGAGAACGGTAGGACGTTTGGCCTTAGGCGCGCATGGAAAAACAACTAACGAAGCAGTTCAGGGAGATATGGGCTGGGCGTCGTTTGAAGTTAGAGAAGCTCAGAGTAAAATATGCTTTGAGATGAGGTTGAGGGCAATGGATCAACGAAGGTGGGCAGCTAAGGTTTTTAGGTACCTATACTTGAAAAGCGTGGGACACGCAGTGGTTAAGAAAGACTAGAAGGCTAACGATGAAATACGGAAAGAGTAGTGGGGAATCCAAAACAGCCAAGGTAACCAAAAAAGAGGCAAGGCAGATTGAAACGAATAAATGGAGGGAAAAAATGGAAGCTAAAAGGTCGTTAGAGATGTACAGGGCTGAGAAGATGAACATCAGAAAGGAAAATTTATACGATAATTCCCAGGGCAGTGCTTTGCTTTTTGAGGCTAGAACAGGTTGCCTGCGAACTAAGAGTTTTGTGGGGAAGTATTCACAAAATGATGGGGTATGCGTGGTATGCGGAAAAGAAACAGAACTATGCGGCACATCGTGTTAGAATGTGAGGGTATCCATCCAAATCTACATGAAGGGAATATTGGGCTTTCAGAAGCCCTAGGATTTAAGGGTATCACAGAGGAAGTTAACTTCAAGGCTGTCGAGGGGACGAAAAGAAGATTAGAATGCTGGTGGACGAAAAGCAGAGAGGGGAATATTGCCTAGGACAGTTACCACCTGTAACAGAAAAAAAAAGTATTTTGTGCCTAATAAGCTCTTTGTGCCTGCCCTAAGCAGCGCTAGTATTGAACCAAAAGTGTAAAACATAGGTATATTAGTCCTTTTTGGTAAGATGACATGTCATCACCCCGATACAAAGGGGAAACCAATAGAAATCATCATCATCATCATGTGCAAAGTAGGAAAACATAGATAAGCACTAAACATATATACACTAAACGTGACTCTACAGAACACAATGGTGTAACAGACGTGTAAAAGGCACACGCGCGCACAACCCATCAACAATTGCATTCTACTACATTTTGGGCGGTTAGCTAGCGTTGTAGTGGAGCGCACTGCGCAGCCCCGAGGTGCCTCGAGAACTTGGCCCCGCTCCTTGGCACTGCCCGGGGCCAAAGCAGTTTCTCAAGTGGCCGCACTCCTCGAAGTACGGCCAGCAGCTCCGCCCGCCCAGCCGCAAACTTGGGGCACTCGTACAGTACGTGCGGCAGGGACTGGACGGGCGCTCGGCAGTGAGTGCAGGCGGGGCTGGCCGCCCGCCCCTGTTGGTGTTTCCGCTCGGCCGTCCACGTGTCCCCCACGCGGAGGCACAGGACGGCCGAGCGCAGTTGACGCGGCAGGCCCGAACGGGTGGCGGGCCCTCCAGGACCAAGACGCGGGTTTGGGTGTCTGGTACGCCGTTGTCGCTGGATGAGCAGGCGGGCATCGTCCGCTGCCGCCTGGGCCACCGTTTTCGAGGGAGGCAGCGCGTGTGCCCCGGCGGCCAGCTCGTCCGCCAGCACGTTGCCATCCAGCCCGATGTGGACGAGGACCCACTGCTGGCTCAGCCGAAGGCGGCCCGCCAGCTGCGCCGCCTTCTCCCGGATGCCCCGCTCCAACAGGAAGTGCGCGTCTCCGTCCCGGAGCCGCATGCACCAGGGCAACCCTGGAGTCGCACAGCAAGGCGCAGCGCTCGGGCAAGGGCTCCGTCTCCAGCAGCAGGTTCAGGCCCAGTACGATGCAGCTCAGCCGTATCCGAAGATGCAGCATAACGCAGCCGCTCCTTCCGGGTGGCGTCCCCCCGCACAGCGGCCGCTGCGGCCGACCCCTGCTGCTGCCGTACTGAGCCGTCTGTGCACTCGAGGGCGTGGCCGTCTAGGACGCCCTAGACGACGCCCCGAGCCATCTGCAGTTGTCCACAGCGGGGCGTCCGCCGCTTGCTGCGCAGTCCCGGGATGTCTAGCCGCACGTCGGCCGCCAGGGCAGGAGCTGGGCCGCCAGTTCCCGCGTCCACGGGGGCCATTACCTCTTCATAGAGCGCCAGCATGCGCCCCGTGAGCGAGTGGTGGTAGCCCCGCAGCCGCTGCAGCAGGGGGCCGCCTCCCTCTGCTCGCCGCAACCGGCCAATCTGGCCAGGCGTCCGCTGGTCAGCCATCATATCGAGAGTCCACGCCCCGCCGCGGCCAGCGTCTTCTCGCACGGCGAGCTCTGGGGCAGGCCGAGGCATGTACGGACCCCCTTGCGGTGGTCTCCTTCCAGCTGCCGCCTGGGTTTCCGCAGGCTCACCAGCGGCAGCGCGTTCACCAGGAGACCCACCGCCGAGGGCCGTCCGGTGTGAGCAGCCTCTGTCCCGGGCCACCATCTTGCGTACTGTCGTGGTGGCCAAGCTGCACCCCGGCTCGGAGCTCCTTGGCTGCCTGTCTGAAGTTCAGCCGGTAGTCCAGGGTCAGCCCTAGATAGCGCACCCTGGTCCTCCACTGGAGCTCCTCGCCAGTGATGGTCAGGCGCGGGGTCTATCCGCGAGCGGCAGAATCCGGATGTACGAGCATGGTGTCGGTCTAGCTCACCGACAGCTGCAGGACGACGCCCGCAAGCTTGGCTCGGACTGTCAATAGTCGCCTGCAGCTGATGCTCGATGGCTTTGCCTTGTATCTTGGGCTTCAGCACCCACAGGGCGATGTCATCGGCGTTCCCCGAAATGTACACCAGGTGGCCCCCTCCTCTGGGCAGGCAGCGCGGCAAGGCTGCCATCACCAGGTTGAGGAGGAAGGGGCTGACGACAGAGCCCTGCGGGGTACCCACGTCTACTGGCATCTGCGCTTGCCCGCAGTGCCTGCCTCCTCCATGGCCAGGGAGATTGCATGACGCTGCAGGTTGTCGAAGGCGCCCTTCACGTCCAGCAGCACCAGGGCCACCACCCGCTTGGAGGCCCTGGCGTGTTCAAGGGCCGCCACGACGTCGGCGATGGAGTCGGCGGCTGCTCGGTGCCTCCGGAAGCTCGTCAGCTACTCGGGGATGACCTCTTTTAGAGTATCGGTGTAAGCTGGGGCTTTGTAAGCTGGCTTTCCCACATTGCCTGTTCTGCAGTGAAGCATGGCCATCTACGGAGGAAGTATAATTACAGAAAACGGCTGTAACGCATAGGTATACATTTCGATCGTTCGTAGATGCGGTTGATTAGTGCGCGAAAAATCTTGCACTTCTCTCAACTTTCTTTAGGAAGGGATGTTAGATTTTTTTTTATGCCGGACACACCTTTAGCGTCGCGCTCATCGTCTTCAATGCAAAAGAGGACGGCGCTGCTAGCGTCGTCCGTCGGCACCAACTTCCCCGAGCTGTAAGACAGCGCGCCTGCGCAACACTTTGGTCCTGTTTTTATACGTGCAGTGTTGTGCGTGCTTGTGCACGCTTTGTTTTTATTTAATTAGTTTTAATTGTTGAGGGCTCTTGCCGCTGTAAAAAAGCGTGCCGTGAGGGAAATGGACATTTTTTTAGCAGTTCTGCTCTTTGGCGGAGGGTAGGGTATTTGCGACAGCCTCGTGATTACCGCCGGCCAGTGCTGCATGATTTGTTTGCTGCAAACTGTTAAGCGGCATGTATATGGTATGAAGTGGCAAAGAAATTGTCCCTAAAATTGTTCAGACAGGTATTAATTCTGTCACCGTTAAGTGTCACAATCCTTTTAACAAAACACGGTAGGCACACTTGATACGGACGAGATGGCAGCATTGCACGTCGGCTCTTAAGCCGGAAAGCTGAAACCGCTCCTTCCAACCTTTTCACGTTCGCTTTCCTCAGGGCACCTAGTACCGCATCACCGCACTCATGGAGTGGAAGAATTCGCTAGTCATCTGCAAGAGATGATGATGATGATTGCTATTGGTTTCCCTTTGTAGCGGGGTGATGACATGTCATCTTACCAGAAAGGACTAATATAACCATGTTTCACACTCTAGGTTTAATACTAGCGCTGCTTAGGGCAGGCACTAAAGCTTATTAGGCCCGAAATACTTTCTTTTCCCTGTTACAGGTGGTAACTGTCCTAGGCAATATTCCCCTCTCTGCTTTTCGTCCACCAGCATTCTAATCTTCTTTTCGTCCCCTCGACAGCCTTGAAGTTAACTTCCTCTCTGATACCCTTAAATCCTAGGGCTTCTGGAAGCCCAATATTCCCTTCATGTAGATTTGGATGGATACCCTCACATTCTAACACTATGTGCCGCATAGTTCCTGTTCCTTTTCCGCAGACCAAGCATACCCCATCATTTTGTGAATACTTCCCCACAAAACTCTTCGTTCGCAGGCAACCTGCTCTAGCCTCAAAAAGCAAAGCACTGCCCTGGGAATTATCGTAGAAATTTTCCTTTCTGGTGTTCGGATTTCTCAGCCCTGTACATCTTTAACGACGTTTTAGCTTCCATTTTTTCCCTCCATTTATTCGTTTCAATCTGCCTTGCCTCTTTTTTAGTTACCTTGGCTGTTTTGGATTCTCCGCTGTACTTTCCGTATTTCATCGTTAGCCTCCTAGTCTTTCTTAACCACTGCGTGTCCACGCTTTCACGCTTTCAGGCGTGTCCATGCTTTCAGAATGGGAAACAGAGTGCTTTTCCCCGCGTGGCACGCTTTGCGTCGGCGTCGGAAGTCCACAGCGATTGAATCTCGTTAAAGAAAAACAAAGCGCACACGTACGAACACTGCGGATCTAAAACACAACCATTTGACTTCGAAGGCGCGTTGATACACCGCTTTTTTGCATCGACGGGGTCACAATGCCTTGCAGTGAAGTCAGCATACAGGACGCTAAAACTGCGCCCGGAATAGTAGAAAGAAAAAAAAGTTTAATCTTTTACTAGAAATTTGGCCACACCTAACTGTGATTACAAGTGTTAATAAAGCAAGCTTCCAACATAAATATGCCTGATATTTATCTTTCTCGAGCTCAGAAGTGGGTTATAGGTCATAATATAGGCACAAAGCCTTTTTGCGCAGTTTCGACGTCAATGAGGGCAAGAGTTCTTGATATATTGGCTCCTGGACATGTTGATCAAAATGCGCCGATGTGGTCTCCGAGTTGTGTGTGTGTGTGTTTTATTTTTCAAATAAAAAAATTACCCATTTGTATTTTAATTTGTGTAATAATACGGTCAGACAAGAACACAAATTTGGACTTACAAGGCCACATGCTATTACTATATATCAAGCACAAAAAGCTGTATTGCGATAACGTGATTTTCTCTGGATTTTTCTTTCTACTACCGTGCTGTGCACTTGCCTACGGAATTTAAACTAAGTTCGCAGGTTCAAACTTTCCTCCGGCAGAATACTCCGGGAAAGTGTCATCCATAGTACTAACAACAAAAACAAGCGATACCACTAGTTAAATCGGTACGTCGAAATTTTCGGCCTCCCTCAAATACAGACGGCACCCAAAATGGCCGACGGATGTCACAGAAAATGACGACGGCCCAGAGAATAATTAAAAAAAAAAAACAGGATTTGGGTTGGCGTGGGATTCGAACCAGAGACCTCAGAAAGCAAGGCTAGCACGCAGTGGCGTAGCCTGAAAACTTTGGGGGGGAGTATTTTACCCTGCCGGTAAAATATTTACAAAAGACAGTCTGCGTGCGAACGATATCTTATTTTCGTTTTTACGTTATTCTCGTTTTTACATTTAAATTGGTATATGAAGTGTGTAAAAAGTCTGGGCGGAAGAAAAGGCCTAAAGGGGGGTGGGATGCGCCACTTATAAAGCTTTTTTTTTTTTTTGAAGGGGGGGGGGGGTGTCCCAACACCAGACACCACTCGGTGACGCTAGTTGACTAAAACTAAAAAAAGGCGCTCTTTCTGTATAAGCTTAGTGCCGAAAAGTGTTGGAAGGAAAACGTTTTAGTTTAGTTAGGTTTGTGAATACGGGAGTGAAATTGAAGGATGGACGTGAGAATGCGTTGTCGCCTTCGACTTAAAATGTGTGTTAGAGACGTATACGGAGGCGTACATGAGTCATTTAAGCATGCTAACTAATGTCAGTAGGAAAGTACGTGCCCGCTAAATGTCCTATTTGCTTGGAGATGCCAAAGCGGGGGTGTGCCGAAGTCATAGTAACCGAGAAAAGGAGGAAAATACGCTAAGGGAAAAGGATAAAAGTGGGCATACCGAATGGGTTGTGGCCCTTAGAAACGTGTTTTAGAAGTGTACTGAAGCCTGCGAGAGTAATTCGAGCACAAGTACCAGCTGGTCGCCCTCTTTTCGATCCGCCCGCGGGTATGGTCGAGTCGTAGTAACCGAGAGAAGAGGAAAAAGACGCACAGGGAAAATGATAATGATGATAATTAGAGGACATTAGTAATAATAGGGAATTTAACCCTAATGCTCTCGCAATCAATCGCGACGTCATGACGTGTGCGTAGGTGTATTCGTAATTTTTTTTTCGCTGAAGTAATTATATTTTCTCTAGCGTGACCGCTGGAGGCTTAATTTCGAATTTCACGCACGCACGCCATACGCGCGCGCACACACATACACACACGCACGCACAAAATACGGCTCATCATGGCGAGATTCTCTTTATCACGACATTGTCTGAGGTACTGCTGGTATTTCACCCCTGTGGTGGCCCAGTGGCTAAGGCGTTGAGCTGCTGAGCCTAAGGACTCGGGTTCGACCCCGCCGTGGTGGTCGTTTTTCTCATGGAGGCGGAAAACGAAAACCTTGTGTGTCATGATTTTTGCCGCACGGTTATTAAGATCCCCATGTAATCGAAATCAATCCAGAGCCCTCCACTGAAGCGCTCCTCCATATCCAGGTGTAACTTCAGTGCGTAAAACCCTCAAAATGTGATTGTTTTGCTATGAATAATACTTTGCTTCTGCCGTGTTGTCCATCTCAGCTCTGGTAGATCAGCGCATACTGCTCAAGAGGGCCTGGGAGCCAGCCAAGGCTACAGGGGCACGCAATGAGGGCTCCTCTCACTTCGAAAGACGGCGAGCTACTTTTGACCACAAATAAAAAATTGGCGCAGCTTGCACTAGTGGTGCAAGGCTGAAGAAACAGCTTAGCTGGCGGCCCCTCTCCCTTAGTCGGAGACCCGGCTGTTGCACCTCACATGTATATCCCAACTTGCCGCTGGAAGGTCTCCATGACTGGCAGGCCCGGATCGTTTCGTCCGCAGCCCTTCACATGTCTCCCAAAGTAGACCGCGTGAGCACGCGCCAGAACCAGCGGCAACCGGCTTGGAAACTAGGCCCACTTCAGGCGAGAACGCACGTGAACTGGCCACGAGAAGAGCACACGAGAGATCACGCCACGAATGCTGGGCAGAGTGTTCTCGAAGATGCGAGCTGGCCGACGCCGGGCGCTCGTCACGAGGCGCATGGTGACGTGCGCTCGGTATTTTTTGTATTTTATTGTGAGCTCCTCACGTGGCGCAAGCCTTGACAACGCCGGGTGCTCCTCACGAGGCGCACGCTCACGTCTGCTTGGTATATTTTGGTATTTTGCGAGCTTCTCACGTGGCGCTAGCCTACGCGCAAGTCTGGACGACGCCGGGCGCTCCTCACGAGGCGCACGCTCACGTGCGTTTGGTCTTTTTTCTTGGTATTTATTTTTGGTGGAGCAACTAAAATCGCTCCTTAACCAAAAAAAAGGGGGGGGGGGGGTCGCAAGGTGGCGGGTAGTACGCGTACCTCTCGGCATTCGCTACTCTTTTGATGTTGAAGGATACTCATAGTGTTGGGATGCTACCGGGGAAAAGTTATGGGGAGAAGTTCGTGAGGCGATTCATAATGGAGATACCCCATTTGCTTTGATAACCTGCATGATACTGATTACGACGCATTTTAAGAACGGACCTGTCACAAGCCTCAGTACAATATTTTAGAAAGCGCGTATAGTGCAAATGGCTTCTGCCCACTATGTACCAGGGGTGGACAATGTGTTGAAAACCTTGTTTTTACAGTCGAATTTACCCCCGCGAACTGCACACAGGGTACGACTGTATTCCAGAAATTAGGGTACCTCCTCGTGGTATTTATCCAAGCGTTCACAAAAAATGGGAAATGGAGAACTTAAAAGGAGGAAAACGGCAAAAAAGGGAAACAAAAAGGAACAAGTAATAAGTTCAAAATTAGATGTAAAAAAACTTCAGGGTGCCTTGGGCATACTAGCAAGCACCATGGTACCCTGAAACTGAGGACGCGCAACCGACAACCGAAGATCGCGCTTGCTGTTGTATAAAGTTGACTCACTCACTCACTCACTCACTCACTCACTCACTCACTCACTCACTCACTCACTCACTCACTCACTCACTCACTCACTCACTCACTCACTCACTCACTCACTCACTCACTCACTCACTCACTCACTCACTCACTCACTCACTCACTCACTCACTCACTCACTCACTCACTCACTCACTCACTCTCTCTCTCTCACAACATTACAAACTGTATAGTGGTGATAGTGGTGAGAGAAGATATCGGGATCGCGTAAGGTTAATCTGCAGCTTGCACTAGCACCATAATTATCAGCACTCACTCGTCATGTCAGCCTTGAGCCTTCTGAAAGCACCCACACCGGCCTCTAAAATTTCGGAGGTGGAGAAGGGGGCCGCCTTTTCGCAACCCCTCCTCCTCTTGCGTACGCCAACGGTGCTAGGCACAGTAAATCATTAATCTATTTTACTTCACGTGAGGTGACTTGTTGTAAACTTGCTTGTGTCTTATAAACTCAATTAGGCTCGTAGTGATCATTTTTTATCTATGGATGCGTTGAGGGTGTATTTGTTCGTTTCGTTCCTGCGCATTCGTGTAAACTCTGTATGCGACTCCCAAATTTTGTTTGTCATGCGGGCGTATTTCAACCGTAAAGTAAACTTAAACCAATCGACACTGTTGCGATTTTGTAAAGTCGGCTTCTTCAAGTTACGCACTGTCTCAGTGGGGAAGCACCCTTGCCGTTAAGAACCTACATTGGAAGTTGTAAACGATCTTGAAAGTCTTCGCTAGTTTCAAGGTTGTCCGGAGCTAGTTTTAAATGTTCAAAATTATTGTGGTAAGGTTCTTAATTGAATTAAGTTGGCTAAACAATATTAATTTTCTCGCAAATTATCTTTATTTTGTGAAGTTAGTCTGCAAAAAACTCCAGTGTCTCGTGATATAATCCTTGCTGGAACACGTCCGCTGATACAAGGTAACGAGGGAAGCCAAAATTATAATTGTGGTTATTATTAAAACTATATCTAAACTACCGTATAAAACACAGAACCCAATTAAAGCATGGCTATCGAGTCTTGGCGAAAACTGCTGTGTAATGTACTTTCGGGGACAGACACTACGCATCGCAGAACACTAGCAGGTAAGTAAAGTAGTTTTCTACTAACAGCTTACTGAATATTAAACGAGGAGGTGCAGCGCCGTCATTTCTCTGCACTCTGACAACTTGTGGGCGACGTTTCGTGTCAAGCCGTAAACCAGGATTAAGTGGAGTGAAAAGAAAAGCGATGTGTTTGAAACATGAATGACTTCCGTGTGAGCGTGCGAAGCCGCAGAAGGGGATGTAACTCGCGTGAGTTTTGAGCGTCCAGCCCGGCGTTTCGGCGGACGCGCAGCGGAGAGTGAAGGCGCAGCCCCTCTCCAAGCGCGGCGGCGCGCGTGGCGCCCCCTGCGCTCAGCTCCCTTGGCGCTGCTCCGCGGATCCGGCCCGAGAGGCTTGCACACCGGTGTCGCCTCCGCTGTATGTTTTGGGATGCGAACGGCCCGATTCTTCTCGGCGTCCAACCGCGGGCTGCCGACGAGCGAAGCCTGACGTTTCCCCGCCGCGGCTAAGCCGGGCCGACCGCCAGCCGAGGATTCGATGAGAAGCCAGCAACGCCCAGACGGTGCAGCCGCCGCGGTGGGCCTCTTCGATCCTTCCGCCGCCGCCGCTCCCCCGTCGACCGCCTGCTCGATGCCCGCCGGGCCGTCCTGTGCGCGACCTAATCGCCGGCCTCCCCCGACGCGGCGCTTCTGACTCCGCGCGCGCTTCACGCCGGTGCGCGGAAAACTGTGCCCTCGACGTGACGTGCCTGTGCTCTGAGACGACGTCTGCCCCTCTTTCGCTGTTCCTCGCCGCTGCGCCCCCCTCCCACATCGTTCCCCCCCTGCTCGTGCTGGTGTGTGCGCGGTGTTGATTCGGCGATGACCTGCCTAGAGCGGCCGGCAGCAACGCCTCACAAGAGCGCTTTCCCAAGTCCCGGAGGGCGGCGTCTCGTTGAGCCGCGCGTCGACCCGTGGAGCGGCTACCGCAGCGGTGGCACCCGGTGGCCTGCCCCAAGGCGCTAACCCTCGTCCCAAGCTCCAGCGCCGCTAGGCCTGCTCGACACCGCGATCTCCGGTGGCCCCGTCAGCGGTCGCTGCCCGGCGGGACCCCGGGCGGCCGACGGCCTCCGCGCAAACCGCCAGCGCGACCCAGACTGGAAAGCTCCGGTTGAGTGCGCGCTTTAGGCCTGACTGAGAGCGGGGCTCTCGTTTTGTGTTGTTGCTTTCGTCGCTCGACGGCTCCGTGTCTCCGAGTGGCCCCCGGAGTAACGACGCCGCACAGAGGTCTCCGCCGTTCGAACACGCGCCGCGGTCCCGTAACTGTACGACGTGTGCCCGCAGCACGGTAGGAGCACGGCCGGCGCGGCATCGGCGCCGCGGCATGGCAAGCTGGCGCGCCGGCGAGGACTGACGTCGCCTCCGGCCAGGCGCAGGAGCTGCTGCTCGCGGGCCTCTCGTGGGGCTGCAAGACGCCGCGGCGACGCGGCCCCGCTATCGCCACCGGCTCGCTGAGTGCCAGCGGTGGCGGGCTTTTTCCGGTGGTGCAGAAACATGGCTTCGTCGACAGCCAGGCCTAACATGGGCGTCGGTCCGAGTGAGCCGCAGCAGTACTCGGAGCCCGAAGAAGAAGCCAGCCCGACGTCGGCCGGCGCTGAGGGCTCCTCGCCGCAGGAACAGCCGCAGCAACAGCAGCAGCAGCAACCCGAGTACGAGACGGGCCACGGCCACTACTTCACCAAGAGGACTTTCCACAAGCCCACGTACTGCCATCACTGCACCGACATGCTCTGGGGACTCATAGGTCAAGGGTACATTTGCGAAGGTGGGTGCCCCTTCCTATCGCGGCCCGCTTCTTTCTAGTCATCACTGCAGCAGCCGCTAGATGCAGGGGAACGAGCCCTGTGCGCTGATTTTATGGTGAGAGGTGCAAGGCCGGTGCCACATGGCCTGCCAGAAAAGGGACGCCTCTACAGGCGCATTTATCGCACCTTGTTTCCACTGCTTGGGGGTTTAAAGATGAATGTGCATTCGCATGCCACGAAAGGCCTTCAGTGGGTGACGGAGCTTTCCAACAGCGGGGACGTACACATACATTGGTGTTAGGCCTAAGAAATGTATGCCGAAACAATCAATCTCAGTGCTAATTGCGAATAATAAATCTCGTCTTAAGTACCTCTCCCAATCAGCGCATTTTTCACTTAAGAAAGTGTATTTGACGGTACTTGCTCTGCAAGAAGTCTCCCTGATAGGGACAAGGTCACAGTTTCGCTTGTCACGTTGGCGTGGGAGGCGTGTCACGTTGACGGAGCTTATAGAACGGTAATTTCAGAGACTAATGTGTGCACTAAGCGGGCAGAAAAAGTGTCCTGAGTGCCCCTGAAAACTTTGAGCTCCGAAGAGATAATGCTTGCATCCGGGTAAAATGAAGATTTTGTATAGATAGAAGCGTTTAGGGCTAAAAAGATTGGCGCACAAGGAAGACGAAACGAGATGGGCGCTGATCTTATTTGCCCGAAGGCATCAATTTACACCATTTGTTGAGCACGCACTTTTTATCCTCAGAAATTGCCAACACAACATACCTCGTGCCGAAAAAAATAGGAAAAAAACAAAAACATTGAGGTGGTAGAGCAGCACATCTCGTGACAACATAAATGAAATCATTTGGTAGTGCAGGGGTTTATGCAGAATTTCGATTTTGGGGGGGTGTCGGTGGGATGTTTGGGGGTGGGGGGGGGTATTGTATAAATCCCTAGGCAGGGTGCTTGTGGTTGTGGAATATTTTTTGGGGGGTGTCGAAGTCCTTCTCGGGGGGGGGGGGGGGGTTGGGGGGTGTTAGGGGGGTGTCTATAAATCCCTGTGGTAGTGGCACACACCCCATGCCAAAGCGACGTGAACCAACTCGCCCGACATTTATAGTATTGCTATTACTGGCACTTTGGGCTAATAATTTTTTTGGTTTCGTTTAATCTCATCCAAAGAAAAATATGAAGCGAACACGCTATCGCGGACATATGTCGTGTCTGATTTCGCAGCGCTTTTGTTGTGCATATTTTAACTAAAAGCGTCTCATTTTGTCCCGTCGCTGTCAAGACACTTGATCTCCTTATGGGCGTGTGTATGTTGTGTGTTGTGGTATATATATATATATTATAATATATATATATATATATATATATATATATCTTGTTCCTGAAACGTCAGTAACTTTTATTGCTCTGATGTTTTTCTTGTGTGACTTTATCATAACTTACCCGTATTTTCTTGCGCTCCTTGTGGATGTTTTTGTTTCCAGACTGTGTAGTATATATATTATATATAATATATATAATATATATATATATATATATATATATATATATATATATATATATAGTAGATATAAGATAGTATGAGAGAGAGAGAGAGAGAGAGAGAGAGAGAGAGAATAGTTTTAGATGGGCGAACCCGAACGAGAGAAGCACGTCAGAGGAAATGAGGAATTGAATTAACCCCATACGCACCGCGGGTTGTTTCCCGAATCTTGAGTTCGATCGGTCTCCGCGCCTCTTCCAGTCTGTCTAGTCAAAAGGTATGTGAACGCGCGACTGCTAGAAAATGGTACATTAAATATGTTGGCGTTACGAGTAACATTTAGTGTACGTTAGACCAGGCGTTGCAAACCTGGGCGGCCATACATTGTACCGAGCCAGCCTCACGGACACGGTCGCGGCGCTTTAACGCTGGCTTCTGTGAACGAACAGCTAGACTCGCGCAATGTTGTTTGCCAATGAGAACGTGGTCGGGGATGTATGCTGTTTTGCGATTTCAATATACATTGCGAAACTAAGATTTCTTGTTCTAAGAGGAAAGAAAAGCCCTCCGGACTCGCCGAGTGTGTTCGTCTAGGTATTATAAACTGGAGGGACCCACCCGGCGGTGTGCATAGAAATCCCCAAGGTCTAGGCACTTGTTTTGGCACCAAAGGGAGGTACGAGTTGGCACAGTTTTTTTTTTAAATTCAACTTACCTCAAGGTGAAGTCGCTGAGATAAAGCTGAAATAAAATCCGGGAAAGTTGTTATGATTCTGCCTCGGAGAAGCAAGGCAGGAGGGAGGAGACAAAAACAAACAAACTTGTGGATGGTCCTACCCTGGTGTCCGCATTGTTTGCTTGTTCCTTGTTTTCTTGTACCTCGTTTCTCCCACTACGTACTTCATCCATTTTATCCCATAAAGCATCGAGTAGTCAATTTTCTTTTATTGAACGAAAAATTATTGTGGGCTAAGAAGGAACAAGCGAGAATAAGACTTGTGAAATATATATTCGGTTGTCTTCAATTTAAAAAAATGAAGATTACTAATGGTTTAGGAAGAGGACTTTCTTTCTTCGGAGACGTTGGTAAACTTCAATTTTTTTAACTGTTTTTTCATGTGTGTCTTACCGTACTTTTTTTCGTGCTCTTTGTGGGAGTTTTGTTTCCATACTATATATATATATATATAATATATATATATATATATATATATTATATATATATAGATATATTATATATATATATATATATAGTATGGAAACAAAACTCCCTCCGACGCACATATATATATACACAGCTCTAACCTTTTGCTCCTACAAAGGGCGCTCCACAGCGAACATTATCGTTGGGTGGCAAAAACTACACTAAGGTAAGGCCAGTGACTTTTCTCTGCTCTTTCAAGGATTCCTAACAACTTCAATTCAAAAGTCATTTTAAACGCAAATAAACTTGCGTGCCTTACAATTTATGCGGAGGCAAACATGTAAACAAGCGTGGCTTCAGGCAGTTTTTACTAGTTATCAAATACCGCCGCGGAAAGTTGGGGGTATTCTGCTAGCTGACTGGCACGTTACAGACTCCAGGTGACCCCAAATAATCCGTACGCCCCCAAAGCGGCATTTCTCGGCACCCTGGTGCAGCTCCAACGCGTAAAGCTTTACTCTACACTCTCTTTTCTTTGGACTGGCTTGGTTGTCCCGTTTCGCCTCGATGCTGTTCTCTCGGGAGTCGCAGTAATACTGGCTCGAGCGTCGCTGTACTCACGTGAACTGACTTGTAACTCAGCCGCACGAATCGACAAATAAAGTAATTTTGCTGCATGGAATTCAGGATCCGAAAGTAAACTCGCCCGGAAGCGGCACGCGCGGAAATGCCACACGAGAAAGAAAACAGGGTACTACCATGCAGGTGTGAGTAGTGGTAAGCAACAAATGTAATGCAAAAATATAAATCGGAGTACACAAATTTCGGAATTGTCCTTCATTAATGTAAAAAAATGGCATTGTTTTATAGAAATGATGGTATTACATATACACACAAACACATCCAACGGGAAGTTCTTCCACGTCAGATCTAGAAATTTCCTGTGGTTCATGGTTTTGTGTTATCGGTTTATTTATTACTGACCACACGGTTCGTTGGCACATTCGTGGGTTTGGTGGGCTGCCGCGCTTTGCACAATTCTCATATTTGAGGGCTTGTCAGAATGTGTGACCGGGAAATATCGGCGCATTTTTTTTTTTTTTTGAAACGCGCTGAATGTTACTCTATAGATGCCGCCTTGGAGATTTCTGGCTCTAACCAGCGGGACCGCCTCACGTTGCCAAAATGCGTTTCGGGTGGCGTTATTTGTGCCATTAGAATTCACAGCAGGTAGAGCCCACCCCGAGAATAGGTAGGCGGGAGTGAGACAGGCAGCACTCCAAACTTACATTTTGTTTAAGCCGGAGCGTTACAAAGTCACCACCTTGGACTGACTTTATTTATTACTCATCAGCGAGGCCTTGATTTAGCCGGCTTTTTAAATAAAAGGAGTGCCCGCCAGCCAAATGGTGCAACTTTGTATGTTGTAAGTAAGGTATTGTCTTAACGCAAGCAGTCGCTCTACAAGCAGATGGCTCTGTAAAAAAGGCTCGAAGTTTGCCAGCTCATTACAGAGCCAAAAAGATTGTATTTCATTGCTTGGTGAATTATGTAGTTTTGCTTATCTTATCCAGCATTGGACTGCTCTCTACGCTGGCTCCGTTATGAAAGGAGGAGAGTCATCTTGCTGCATAAGCGAATGGGCAACTAATCAAAATATGTAGGGTCACCGAAATAAGTAGGCTTACCTATTAAAGGAATGTTGCCTTCCACCACAAACGCTCACTTATTGCTTGGAGATAGAAAAAATAGTTGCTGTAAGGTGTGCAGCTGCTACCAGCTGTCATTTATTAATGGAGTCGAACTATGGTCAAAAAGCAATTCCACAGGTGAAATATCCAATCCTTCAAAGAGGATACAACATTTAGGGCCCCATAGGCCCCAAGTTGGCTGACGTGCACGGCTGTTCACGACCAGGCGAAGTTGTAACAAGCGTAAAGGTCGGCGTCGCATGTAAACCATGAACGTGCTTCAATACTAGTCTGCGAGTATAGCACAGAAAGACGAAAGTAATGCTGGCTGTATAGTAAAGCGCAAGGATTTCGTTAACGTTCCCAGCGACCTTGCAAGGGTTGACGTAGTGTTCCGAAGCCTTGTCTTGTTTATTTCGTGTTTTTATTCTGCTCGTGATGGTAAATACAGTTGAATTCCAGAAGTAACGTTTCCGACGAGGCGACCGGCTCGACGAGTTTATGGTCGAGAGGTGCTCGGTCAGCCAGGGGGTGGGGTTAGAAGATGGTCTCAAACCACATATGTCTCATCTCCTTGTTGTCCCGTGTTCAAAAATTCAAGTATTCTGTAGGCTAATCTAATTTCTTGTAGAGGTAGGCAGATGGAGGGAGATATGCAAGTGGTTGGGAAGTATGCTGTTTCACGACAGTGGAAGTAACTACTTTACTTCGTCTATCTGTTGTTAAAAATAAAAAAAATGCTGCTGATATGCAGGGCAGCATACTGTAGCGTTTGTGATGACATGGACGGACCTTCCCGATAAAAAGGTGTCTGTGTTAGAGAAAGAGGGACTTGTTTTACTTTTGTCCTTCAAATCTGGAGAAAAGCGCAGGTATCACAGAGTGCAACAGAGGGGCGCACGTATGTTTTAACCCGTTTTATCTTCTCCGCTTATTCTTCTTTGTGAGTGCATAAAGGTCGAGCCCTTGGCCTGAAGATTAAAAAAGTCTGACATAAGTTGTTCAGGGTGGCAAGCCCGTACTCAGCGGCCACTATTTAACAATAAAAAAAGACGCGCTACGCACAGGTTCGTTGAGACAGATTGAAAACTGTAGAGCATTAGGCTGTTTGTTCAGCTATTGATTCTTAAAAATAATCAATAAAGAAAATAAAGGAGCAAGAAAAAGAAGCAACGGGGAGCGTAGGACAGAAACCCATCAAGCCGGCCGGTCTCGATTTGTGACGATCGCTTGGTTGTAGAGTAAGAGGTCTCATTTCACTTTATTCAGCAAGGAGTTACACAAAAATACGCTGTGCGGATTCATAGCCAAAGGATAGTCGTGGGTCCGACGAGATGAATGCATTCAGGTATCATTTGTGACAGACGACAAACTTGATTTCTGATACAGGAATATAGATACAAAAAAAGGAAAATAATACATCATTATGCTTCGCGTAGCTACAGACCTTCGGGTGCTGATGGTCTCAAGTTTTGCTAGATGGCTAAGTCGTCATTCTTCAATATTTTATCTCCGTTTGGTTCACTCATAGTCGCGTTGAACGCAGCTTTGAACAGAGTGACTTGAATGGCTGCGTGGACAAAATGATTGCTCGAATACGAACGTGTATTCACTGATAGCCTGTGTGATTGGGACACTGCTGTCACCGTTGACATCAAATCCGCCTAAGCTTTTTTTTTCTTATGCTCGTTTCTCCTTGAGTACGTTGCCCACTTAAGCCCGCGGCCGATGCAATGGTTGGTCCTTTGGGAGAGTACCGGTCGGGGATGTTTGTGAGGCCGCGTGGGCTGTACCACTTCGGTAGCCCCCGCTACGCAAAGCGAGCCGAGCGCGTGAGAGCTCCTCGCGAGTCCACCGCACCGCCTCTTATTGAACATGGCGTCGGCGGCGGCCATTTTGACTCCGTACACGCGCCGAGAAGAGAGGGGTGGAGGGGAAGAGGGCGCTCAAGGGTCGATGAAGAGGAGGGAAGCGCGCGCCACGGCGACCAATCGACGGACTGCGCCTCGGCTCGCCGCCTGCATGCTGCACCCGAAACAGCATCGCTCCCCTCGGGCCCTCTCGCGTTCACCTTGTGACGCCTCGAGCGAAAAGAAAAATGAATGTTTGCCCATTTTAGGTCAGCGAAACGACACGGTCAGTTTCGAGGCGCCGGCACGGGAAAAAAAATGTTTTTGGCGGGAAAATTGGGCCACGCGAGAACTTGCAACGAACCCTCAACACCTGAATGGAGCAGCACTGATGCGGTGCTCGGGAGGAAAGCGTTTTGGCTACTGCTGTGCATGGCTCGTGCGTGGTATTAAGTCTGTCGGTGAACGAGTTGCTGAAACGCTCAAGATTGGAGGAGATCCTTTACGCGGCATCTCAAGCCGTACAGCTACCCCTGGTAGAATATGTGGCCTGTTTCCTATTACTAACACGCTTCCCAAACCGAGAATCGCCCCCGTACTTTCTTATTACGGAATATTCAAAAAGAAATATCAGTTAGGTATCCTTACCACCGCTTTTTTTCCTGAGTGAGAATTAAGGGATAGAAAATTAGCTTGCGCTTGGACACACCTATACGCTGTCCGTTTAGTTGAGTACCTTTTTTTTCTTTCTATGTAATGAACATATAGCAGCGCAGACAAACACACTAAGGCATGAAGTAAACACAGAGTGGGACGAACGGACGGACGGACGGACGGACGGACGGACGGACAGACAGACAGACAGACAGACAGACAGACAGACAGACAGACAGACAGACAGACAGACAGACGAACGGACGGATGTACGGACGGACAGACGGACGCACGGACGGAATTTTAGCGTTTACCAAGCCCAAGAAGGAATATTGTTTTTGCAGAAGCTGCATTAAAAAAGCTTACTTGAAAGGCCGTCCTGGTGTATAGCATTCGGCTGAAACGTGCCAATGATTGGGAGAAGCGTTATTCCTTCCGTGGACTAGGCTGATGAATGAATAAATTTCCTAGTTGTTCAATAAAGTGCCAAAAGCTGTAAGCACCGGTCGTTCGATTCAGCAACAGAAAAGACAAGTGTTTCGTCCTCTGGGCTATAAAGAAGTCGAAATGTTAAGGAAGTTTTAACGAGCAGCCGAAAACGCTTGTAACATTTCTCGTAACATTGTTACATGTATCATTTCTTTACGTGCCTCGGACCCCGCCGCAAATTTCAACGTTGTTTGCTAGAGTCGGCTGCAGAGGGAAGTTTGCACGAGGTCGACTCGGCAAGCACTTAGCCGAACGCAGACGTCCGATCAATAAGGCCGTTAATTTCGGACAGACGACACTCTATGTCGTTTGCCGTTCTCTTCGTTTTCTTTCTGCGTTGCCAATCAAGAACAGCCATTATGCACTCGCTGCTTGCTGCGAGCTGAACGGAAAGACGAGACGGAAGTTTTTATGCATGGCCCTTCAGGGGAGCTGAACAATTGTGCCCGGGGCCAGAGCTCGCACAATAGAAAGGCGTGCGTGGAGTGCTGACCCATGCATCGAAGTGGTACAACGGAGACACTGTTCGTTAAGCGGCCAGCGTGTAAAATGGTAGGTGTGACAAAACTTTATTGGGATTAGATGTAACTGCGTCCCGGTTTAGCTAATACTTTTCGTTTACATTTTAAAAAAAAGTAAAATTTAAGCCGCATAGATTAGTAGCAAACCCGCATTTTCTCCCTGAACTGCGCTGTTAACGGCTAGTTTTGAGGCGCCCTCAGTTAATTTCGAGGAGTTTCAGGGTGTTTGCAGGGGGAAGAAAGCAACAAGGATTCGTAAGCGATTTTTCCAAGCATTGACCATTAAGTGCCCCTCTTTTTGCTGAACCGCATTCCAAGAACCACTTTAAGGTTGGAGGATTGCTGTGCGCCCACAACTCCGAGAGGATGACGTTCCTTGTAGTTGGTAACCACAGTGAACGCCATGCGCATCCCAAAAACCACTTGAAATGCCGCTTTTGCGGTTCTTATACTTCGAAGTTGACATCGCCGGACGACCCGTGGCTGGTACTTCTCTCCGGTTTCCCTTCCTGCGGCAAATGAAGGAAGCTATAACCAGGGATTTCTACACCCCCCCCCCCCTAACACCCACCCCACCCACCCCCTATGAGGATTCTCCCCCCACCCCCTTCCCCAAAAAAAGATTCCACAACCCCGCCCAGCACTTATACACCACCCCCAACACACCCCACCCCCTAGGGAAATTTCGCCCCCCCCCCAAAAAAAAAAAATCAATCGAATTTCTAGATAAACCCTTGGCTATAACCTTGCGGGTCTGCCTACCGCGACCGGGCCAACGTTGTCACACGCACTTTTGGCATAGGGTTTTTGGCTCCGTACATTGCGTGCACGTGCAATGCCAGCAGAACCAAAGCGCCCGGAAAAGGGACAGAGGGATAGGTATGACTAGTAAAGTAAACAAACGTTGTAATGAAATCGGTTTATTCGAAATCATTTTCAGCCCCAGTCAAAGTACAGTACTTTTGCACCGGATTACTCCAAGCGCAGTGCGAAGAGTGACCGGAAGATGTCCTAAGATTTAACGGAGGCACGCGAGGAATGAACAATACTTGCCAGAAAGGCCACACAGCTAGCCCATTCAGCACTTTTTCCGCCCAACTTCCACACTGTATCGGCGGGAGAATGACCCGTGTCAGTCGCCGGATGGTGACCGACACTGTTTTCAGGGGTAAAGAACAGGCGCTGATCGGTCGTGAAGGGAAACAAGCGTGTCATCACTATGATACATGCTTCAAGGCACCAGCTACAGATCGCGCTCCGAAACTGGTTGAAGGAAAGGGTGCTTCGCAACTGTTCGAATTATATGAAACGCGAATTTCAACCTACACCATGACGAATTTCGTTACTAACTAATCACAGCGCGAAAGACGAGACAGACAGGAGAATAACCGCAGGACAGGCGCTGGCTCTCAACTGTTGAGAGCCAGCGCCTGACCTGTGGTTATTCTTCTGTCTGTCTCGTCTTTCGCGCTGTGATTAGTTATGAACACCTACTAGCTCGCCCAGCTTGCAACTGTCCTACATTTCGTTACTAAATCCAGCTATGCTTTTTCCTTGCTGTTTTTATTGCACCCACATGACTTACTTAAGCGTCACACGACGGGGAGAGATAGAGGGAGAGAGAAAGAGAGGAGGGAGGGAAGTTTTTATTGGAGGCAAGGCGGGCTCTATGGCGTTTGCGGGGAGCGAATTAAAAGGTGGGGTAAGATGAAGTGGGCTCTAGAATCGCGATGGTCTTGGTATCGTCGTCAGTCTTCCGCGAGAAGAAGGAATCTTGCCGGTATCGCGTTAGGAAGAAGGGATCAGACCCGTCGTTCTAAAGTGCTCGAGCAAGACCGCTTGAGAGTCCGAACAGTGCTGCATTTCAAGTAAGCAGTAAGACCATTTCTTTTTAACACGAAAGTGTTTTATTCCGGGATTCACGAAGATTTCACTTACGTCATATCCGTCACGGCAGTGACGCCAGTACAACGAAGCAAGCGGCCTGTAAAAGGTGCACCCCTGCACACAGGTCTTCCTGCGGGCGGGGAAGCAACCTTTAGTACTAAAGAGTACGTTATACTTCGGGTTGTTCGTTTTCGGGTTTTATATTTTAACACGAAAGTGTTTTATGCCGCGATACAGCAAGATTTCACTGACGTCATATCCGTCACAGAAATGACGCCAGTACACCTTTGCCGAAGCGACCCGCCAGCAGGACGTCAATCGCCAAGCACACCCACAAGACAGCCGCCGACCCGCAAATCAAGCTCAGCTGCAAATTTCGCTGCACATTTCACTTTCGTGTTTTAGTGATTCCTATGACAGATGAATCAACCACAGTTTTTTGTCTTCCCCGTGAAAAAGGCTGTCTTACGGTTTACTTAAAAGGTAAAGATTTGGGCATCTCTTTATTCGAGCGATCGAGGAGCAGAACAACAAATCACCGGATGGTGATGATTATATACAAAGGAAGTAGACGCAGCTCGACGCCACTGCACGATGGCGGCAATTTGCAGGTGATGCAGACAAACGCTCGCTTTGGGCGTCAATCACTCCAGTACCAATGGAATACCTACACCAGAAAACCACCGACGTTTACCCTATAAATGCTACTGCTTCTAAAATAAACCCTCTTGACACTCTGGGGTTCGCAGTGTCGAAGCCAAGGTGTAGCCACTGTCACACATTAGTGCGACGCGGGAGGAGCGCATGCACGAATTGCTTCTTTCCTTAACGGTCGTTAAGGGCCAGGCTGGAACGCCCAGGCCAGGCGCTCGGCGCTGGGCGCCGCTCGTGCAATATTGAGATTCACTCACCCTAATGAACGTCATATTCCGTTCACAGCCTTTAAGGGCGGTGCTGCGGGAAGCAATTTACGCTTGTGTGTACGTATGCCACGATGCGAGCGACGCACAAGCGGTGGCAATGCATGTTGCAATGACGGCATAATTTTTTTCCTCTTTTAGTTGCGTACGGGCATGCCGAGAGCCCGTTCGTAATAGGAGCGGGCTCTTGAGGGAGGCGGCCTTCTGCGTTACGTAGGACAGCCAACACTTACCTTGGAAGCGTCCAACTTACAGCGTAAACACAACACAGTATTTACTGGGGGTGTTAGCGTCTCCAGGTGAATACTCGTATTTAAACCGCTATAAAGTTAAGGCAGGCATGGTTGAACACTCATTCCCTCCACAATAGAGCTCGGTTTCTATTGAGTGAGTTCTTCCGGGCATACTTAAAGGCGGTTTCTTTTCTTACAGCTGTAAAACGTTTTCACGCGGAAGTGCCGCGTCCTAGAGTGGAGAGGTGGAAAGGGTGAGCTGCGCACGTGAGAATCGGCATTGCAAGTGGTGTTGGCGTGCGCCGAAACCAAGAAATAAACATCGCAGGACGCTCACTGGGGTCTAACGCGATGCCCAGTCGTCGGATACCCAGTTTAACGACCTTTTATAAACTCGCCCATCAAAATCCGGCTTCAGCCTATGAAATGTTGTATCAATTTATTGCATTGTATGGGGACGCAGCGGGTCACTTTATCCAAATAGTTTGCGCAGCATGATGTTATTTTACTTTTTGGGTGGTGGAAGTAGGAGGGGCGCAGTATCGCACAACTGATATCTACCCGGAGCAGCTCTCCTTCTGTATTTTCATATTCTATACGCGCCTATTTGGTGTCCCAGATATACAACTTGATAGCTTCGAACTACCATGGTGCGTCGTTGAACGATACACTGTAGGACATAATTCCCGGTGTCCGTTTGCTGGATGGGCAAGCATCGTCAGAAACACAAAGTTTTATTCCAATTGTTACGAAACTCAAATACCAATAAATGCATCGTAGCGACTAAAAACCCGCTCGGTGCTTAACGACGCTTCTTTAAGTGTTCATTTAAGCGGTTTCTTTAAAATATTGCTTTGGTCGTGAAATGTTCAAGCGAGTTTCACGGAGAATATTTTAATGTCTTTTGGAGCATATTTACCAAAAAAATTCAATGTTCGAGGTTGCAAAAGAATAACAACGATGACGCAGGAGTTGAGAAGTGACTCGAACGCAGGCTCCACTTTTGCGAGCGCCCATTGCCGCCGCGTGTAGCCGATCGAGCAGTGCGACGGTGTATTTTTAGTTTGCCTATCGGTCCAGCAAAGCCCAGGGGGTGCAGCCAAGCGTGCTGCGTATACACGCGGAACAGTCGAGTGTCCTTGGTTGATTTTAGGGACCGAGAGGGACAAAGTTATCTTTAGTAAACCTCGTTAGGCTGGCTTCCCGTGATTCATGCTTGCACTCCGCAATGCACGCTTTACAGGGTCACACGCTTGCATTCACGAAGGGGAGGAAGGGGTCGTGGCAATGGTTTCAGACACTGGAGTAGAAATTCTTGTTAAGCATCGTTAAGACATCCGCCGAATAAATGTGCAGAAATAAACGACGCTCCGCTGGCCTGCAGAGCCGAAATCGGGGTCGCACACGTGTATTTGCGTTGCGTTCATGACTCGTTCGGCCACCGCTCTAGCCGGGCATTGCGTGCACCGATAGACGAATACCGAGCTCCGTGGTGCGCAGAGAGTGCTGACGGTGACGAGCAGCATCTCCGAAATCGGCTGACCGCATAGCTATTAGCTATGGTACGGTGTATGAACGTCGGCTTGCTTTCTCTATGAACGGAGTTGAGGCGATGGAACTTAAGAAGTGTGTGTATGTGTGTGGGGAAGATATGGGGGTTGGCTGGGGTGTTTAAGGTAAACTGAATTAAAGCAATTTGAACAAAGCTTACGCAACGGGAGGTGTAACCTTCGCTTCGTGCATCCGGCATGGTGATTTTTGTGTAGGCTTATTTAGGCTCGTAAAAATAAAAATAAATACAGGCGCAGCAATCTATCTCAAACTAGCATTTCTCTCTCCCTCCCTTCTTCACCCCCTCTATCTCTCTCACCTCTTATATACATATATATTTTAACGATTATGAGAACGAAGTCCCCAGCGGCTTGGCCGCTGGTTGAAAGCAGCATGTGAACTCTGTATAAACAGTATTTGGGTTACCTTCAATGCTCCTAACACAATGTTTTTGTGCCTTTTTATCTTTGCAGTTTGTAATTTTGTAGTTCACGACAGATGCCTCAAGACTGTGGTTTCTCCTTGTTCAACTATTGCAATCAATGTAATCAAAGTAAGTCATACTTTTATCCTCTCGTTTCTTGAAGTAAGAATTAACAAGGTATTTTTACCGCATTATTTGCCGCATTTATCTCGGAGAACAGGCAACGATGCTCACTGACATTGGCGGCCCCCTAAGCTAAAGATGATTAGTCGTGCGCGAGGAAGCCCTCACTTTTTTTCTGTGTGTTCTGTACGTATGTTAGAGGGCTCATTTATAAAACCATATCGTAATAATATTCCGGGGCAGTTACTGCATTTTGAAATGCAGCCAAAGAGCCCGAGAAAGTAATTTTTTTCACGCAGGCATGATTTTCATCATTTGAAGCGTGGTTAGCCATTCACGTTTGTCTCCGTTGGCTTGAGAAAGTACCGCTTCTCACGCAGACCTGAGAAGGTATCGCTTACCTGGCTTCCATACGTATGTTTCATTGAAAGCAAGAAATTACAATGTAATGTTTTGTCCTATTTTATTGTAAGGAGTTCTCCAACGAGTTCGGAGCTTAATTATACGTAGGTTTTTAGCAACTGGTATCGTCAGCCAACTGCTAGGCAATATTTTTTTTGTTATCAATGAGTGAATGTTTGGAAACTTCTTGTGTCGCAACGTTCCTGCCGCAGTGAGGCTCCCACGTGTTAAAATTTTGAACGTACACCTACCATTTTGCGATGATCTTTATAGTTTTGATAGCATTCTTTCGACCCTGTTGCTGTGCCTAACCTAGTGTTCCGTCTACAGAACCCAGTACCCCACTGCTGGACGGAAGCAGGCCACCTGAAAAGGAAGTTTTGTAACGTCTGCAGGAAACGAATTGAAGACAACTGTGCAGTTAGGTGTGAAGGTAAGCATTCGTCACCGCTCGACGCCACCGTGACGTGGGTGGCTTCGGCCGGGGGTAAAAGACAAACAACACTTTACTCCGCCAGTCGTCCGCAGTAGCCGTAAAAATTCACCAAGAAAGCTACTCGCGCCATTTGAGCTAGTGCTTTCTTCAGCACCCATTAGGAAATAAATTAAAACTTCGAAGCAAAAGTTTTCCGTAACAAATGAACAAATGACAATGAAGCTGGTTACACTGAAAAAAAAGGAACTGAAAACCTAGTCAACCGTGAACTTGTATGAAAATTTGAGTTCATGAAGCCATGAGGACATTTGAGGACATGCTGTGCACTTATTTCCCCCCTGCCTAATAACTTTTTAGTTTGACGAACTCACTCGGACTTTCTGCTCTTGTAGGCAGTCCTTCAGGTTACGTCTTTAATTAAATAGAGGAGCATACATGCCAATAGGGGAAAAATGGAAAGGGCTCGAAATTTCACGTATTCAAACCCTGCAAACGAAGGCACTGTGCATGTAACTACGTGAGCACGTAACTACGTAACTACGTGAGCACGTTACTACATAACTATTTTACCGGGAAATAGGTGATGTTAGTTGCGCGTAGTTGAGTTGTCAGTAACCGGGATAAGCCACTCATCCAATAAAAAAAGTGACTATAGGGGTGTCGGTGTCGAGCGTCGAATCAGTGACCAGCATATCGCAAACACACGGTTGCGACCATGCAGCCATGGCGGCACGTTTCGTTTCTGAGCTCCAAGGAAGCTGAGGCTGTTCGCAGTGCCGCATGCATGTGAGGGCAGCATTCGGGACACGCGGAACAGTCGAGTGTCCTTGGAAAATTATAGGAACCGAGAGAAAAAGTTATCTTAAGGTGCCTCGTTAGTCTGGCTTCCTGTGATTCACACCTGCATTCCGCAGAGCACGCTTTACAGGGTCACACGCTTGGATTTAAAGCGAAGCTTTATTGCTCTCACTGATACCGTTGTACGCCGATACGTCCTGCAGGAAAGCCAACTTTCTGTGACGATGATGATGAGTGATGGTGGGTGAAGTGAAAGAAACAATTAACTACCCCTTTCGAACTACAACGATGGGGAAACGCGAAGCTTTAGTCGTTGAGTTTGTCGTTTGAACGGTGAGTTTAATCACGACGATGGCTGAACGCGAAGGTTTCTCGTGAAGGATTCTTTGGTTGGCCAATCCAAAGCAAAGTGGTGCGTACCTCCAGAGTAGCACGTACTCGCAGTGTGGGATCGGCTACCGTAATAGGTCGACCGCGCGTGGTTCGTTCGGAGGAGGAGCAGGCTGCCTTTAAGCAACGTCAGCGCGAGCGTGCACGCGAGTGCGCCCGTGCTCATCGGGAGGATCCGCAGTTTCGTTTCGCCGAAAAGATAGAAGTCAAGCGACGTCGAAAAAATCCTGAGGTTCGCAAGTGTTCCAAATAAAGTCAAGACTGCCGGACTTAAGGAACGTGTCTTCGTTCTCTCACCTTACTTCAAACAAATCAGCTGCCCCTCTATCTACCGACAACGACGGGAAAACGCGAAGCTTTAGTGCGTCTGCCCGCGTCGAACCCGCCGAACGAGCGCTAAATTCGAGCCAAGCAAACGATCAAACTCAACGACCATGCGACAAACTCAACGACTGAAGCTTCGCGTTTTCCCATCGTTGTCGTTAAGTAGAGCGGTAGCTGTTTTTTGCTTACGAAGCAGACGCTGTTCGCGGTGCCGACTGCATGTGAGCGCAGTACTCGGGAGCGCGGTGAATTAACAGGCGAGAGCATAAAACGCAAGAGACAAGCGTGCCCGACGCAGGGTTGGCCTCGTATGAGATGTGGGCCGCTTCTCAGACGTAGGATAAGACACAGGAATGGCTTTTGCTGCGCGTTTCTTGAGCAGGGGCCCTGACTGCTGTATTAGTGTATGTGCGTGTATACCATGACGTCTGGAGAGTTTCGTAGTTGTAAACACGGCAATTAACTGACTAGTGCAAACTAATTTGCCTAACAGATGCCCGTAGCAGACCGGAGCGCTCGCTTTATCACGGTATTGGCACTACCTGGCGCGTCAATTTTACATTTCAGGAGACGATTATAGTTTGGTGTTCCCCATCTGTTTGGTCGTGATTACGAAGGAACGTAAAAATATTTGCTGTCGTAAAATGAAAAGAAATTCCCCGCTGTCGTCTAACAGACTGTTGAGCGGGGAGTATATGGATGTAACATAAAGAAGGAAATATGAGTCTTAACTCTGGTTGTCATGATCACTACTTCCTCGTGAATGTGTCTTACTGCGAACATTTCGAATTAGGTGCAGACTGTGCTGGAATAGCGACATTAATTTTTCCTCCCTCTTCTTATTCTCTCCCGCGCAGTTTGTGAATACTGTGTGCATTTGGAGTGCCAAGACTTCAGCGTTGCAGATTGCAAGCAATGTGCTACCTATGCTCCAAGTAGAAACAAGGTAAGAGGGGCGCCACCGGGCGAATAGCTTTTCCATCTGCGTGCCGCGTCCGGTGACTATAACCTCAGTATCATTCATATGCGCCTTTTTATTTCGTCAGCGCATTACAAATGCAAATACCTGAGCACTTTCACGCACTGAGACAATTTGTAAACCCGCGAGTTTTACACTCCTGCCTGCTGCATTTAATCGCTGGCAGCTTTTTTTTTACATACTTCTCGCACTCTTCGATACTTTTTTACAGTGAAATGTTGGAGCGGCTCCTCCTCACATCCTTCCTGCTATTTTTGTTGCCCCAGCTTAACACGGGTTGGCGTGGATTAGTTTGTTCACAAGTGACCGATAATTGTAGCCGACCCGTGCATTTCCGCACAGTAAGCTACCACTAACAGCAGTGCTTTCGTTTACGCATCTCCTTTGCTACACCTCAACACTAACGGCTTCTTTTCCGGAGAACGATGAAGTCGACTTTCGCAGGATTCTTCTTCCCGATCTAGTAAAGCATCATTTCGCTGCTTGACTAAGCTGTCCCAGTCGAAAATGACAAAGAAAAATTCCTGTAGTTTGTCGTATTTCTGCGTGTCGTACTGTCGTCTTAGCCTATTCTTGTGCCGGGATTCTGGCAGCTGGCTATGTCACGACAGCATGATGGCTGTCGTAGCGACAGGCAGTTCTGTTGTGGACTAGAGGAATGCTTGTCGTTGAGAAAATTACTTTGTCGCTACGACAAAAAATGTGTGTCGTAACAACAGGTAGCTTTGTCGTAACAACAGGGCTTCTGTTTTCACAACAAAGTTTTTTGTAGTGCGACAGGAATTCTTGTTAGGTTTCTGCGGCATTCCTGTTTTCATCTTAGACTGGGGTGCCAAACCGTGGGGCGTGTCTTCCGCTCAATTCCTCTTTCCTTCCTTTCGCCTTCGCAGCCGTCGGTGATGCAGTTTCACCACTGGCGGGAAGGCAACTTACCCGCCAATTCCAAGTGCCAGCAGTGCAAGAAGACCTGCTGGTCGGCCGAGTGCCTGGCCGGCATGCGCTGCGAATGGTGCGGCATTACGGTGCGTCCCATTTTCCCTACTCCTTCCCGTGGAAACACCGCCAATTTCAAATTAAAATAAATCAATTAAACCGAAACAAACCAAATCAAATAAAATCAAACCAAATTTTAAGACGTGATTTGCGCCTTAGAATGACGGCGCTCGGCCTCCGCTAAGATGGCCGCGAAAAGCCCGTGGATCTGCACGCGTCAGAGCCGGTGGCGGGCATGCGTTTGGCGCCAGAGTATTTGACAGAGGGGGAAGAGGAGAGATAACAGAAAGAAACACCCGTTTGCTTCCGTAAGTTCGCGTCGCCGCCCCTCGTTTCTTGCGTTTGAAGAGCACGCGCCGCCTTTATTTTTCTAGCCGACGGAGGTGATGTACGTTGAATAACAGCCCTTGTTCCTTGGAATACACTCGACCGCTTGGCCATCGGCACGGTGAAAACAAACACGCGTCAGTCTTTTCGTTTCGAACAGTAGGAAGAGGAAGGTGCGGACACGCTGTCCTGGAGTGACCGCCCTACGACAGCCACATTTTGAGAGTGGCGGGGAAGGCTGCTGCTTCTGTACTGCTCGCTGCTAAGCGCACAAGGGAAGCATAATAACAGGAATAAAGAAGAAAGTTAAAAGTAGATTCATAATAAACTTTGCTGCAGCGTAACTCATGAAAAGTGAGCGCTTTTTTTATTATTGAAAGGGGGAGGGGGGCTTAGTTGCTACTCTCGGTCCGAGGGTACAGCGATCGGAAGAAAGTTACTGCGGAGAAGAAAAACTTTGATACAAACTATCTTTGCAGGAGCCAGGCGCATACATCAGATTCAGCGGAAAGATTAAGTTATAAATATATGACCCATTTTCCTAGTGGTCACTGGGTTATTCCGTTTCCTAAAATAGGAGAAAGGAAGAACGTGTTTCGAGGAACCGATGCGACGTCCATACCTCCAAATACTATCTAGCTCAAAACAGGGCCGGAAAGCAGCTTTTACAAAATCCGGACTGCTTCCACTCCAGGGACGAACGCTCGTTTTCCTATTTAAAGCACCCTCATTGTTCAACCTGCTGTTACCCTTCTCTTAGCGCTTGAGTTTGGTACGAAAACATAGTGTAGCAGATGGGAAGGCCACACATTTTGCCAAATAATGGCGACCTTAAGGTCCAGAAAATAAACATCGCCGCTCTACGAGCAGCCTTGTAACGCTCGGGTTGCTGCGTCTGCGGTCTGTTTGAAGCTGTCCGGCTTGTTAGCACTCGAGCGGATTGGAAGAAAGCAAATTGTTTTGATCAAGAGCTTACGGTTGCGTGGCGGTAGACGGTATGGTGTAATGCTATCGCAACTTCGCTGTAACTTGCTAATGAGATGATAAAGATAAAAAAAATGTTATTTTTGGATGAAGGCAATGCGTGTTTTACCAGCTCTGCCATGTTGTCCTAGTTCAGAGGGCTCGCATTTCGAAACAAACTGAGCCATTTATTTTAGCCTCACATTTAGCAAAGTTCCCTAATCTCTCCTGTTATCAGCTGTCTGCCCGTAAGCCAACCCTGTTAATTTCTTTGTAATCGTTCTCATCAGCGCCCAAGTTAGGGACATTTTCTCCCCTTTTGTAGCCGTGGGTGCATGTCTCTTCCTGTTTTTTTTTTTTTTTCGTTGCCGGCTTTTCGGGTGCGAACTGTTTTCTCTTCGCAACGCGTTGCGAAGAGAAAGATTGAGATAAGATGGAGAAAAACATGGAGATAAGAACTGGGCGCGCCCACTTCTTATCTCTATCTTTTTCTTGTTGTCCACCGGATAAATAAAAGCGTATGTAGTTGGTTAAGCTCTCTACTGTCAAAACCTCACCCGCGTATGGTGTCGCTCAGAGTACTGCCTGCGAGACATATGTGATGGGTGCACACGATGAAGAGAGAGCGGTGCGCGACGCAGGCGCATGCCACGTGCTACCGGAGCCTGAGTCAGGAGTGCAACTTCGGCTGCCTGGAGAGCATCATGCTCCCGCCGGCGGCCGTGAGCATTCCGCGCACGGACGTGCCCTTGGAGACCATCATCGGGGTCGAGATGCGCAGGAGGGAGACCCTGGCCCGGGCCACTTACCCCAGCATAGGTGAGCGCCGCTGTGGGCCCGGCGCGGGGCTTCTTGCCACAGTGGCGTCGCGATCGTACACGAATTACGCGGCAGCAATTGTGACGCGGACTTCGTCTTGCAGTTGCGGAGCATCTTCTACGATGCACACGGGCAGGAAGATAGCCATGCACAGCTGACGCTTGTTGATTAGCATTTCAGCTGGCCGGAGGTCTGGCCAGCATGCCAGCCCACTACTCGGGGGAAAGGGATGGGAGAGGAGGGAGGATGGTATGGGCTAAGGAAGCTCTAGAAGGCTAATGATAAAATACGGAAAGTACAGCGGAGAATCAAAGACAGCCAAGGTGACCAAAAAAGACGCAAGGACAGATAGAAAGGAATAAATGGAGAGAAAAAATGGAAGCTAAAACGTCGTTAGAGATGTACAGGGCTGAGAAATTGGACATCAGAAAGGAAAATTTGTTTCTGTGCCTCAGGGATCCACAGCGCACTCCGCTACAACATCATGTAACCGCGCAGGTTGCAGTGCATGGAGTGCCGCTGCTGGTGTAGCTTTCCTGTGTGTGTATATGTGTGTGTGTGCGTGTGTATGTGTGCAGGTGTCTTTTCTACTACACCGTTGTGTCCTATACCTTGATTTTTATTTATATGTCTAGTGTTTTATATGTATTTGTCCTTTTCTCTATTGTTTAACTCCTCAGTTTTTTCGTTTTTTCTTTCATCTATACGTGTGATTCATGTAAGCCCTCTATCCTATCCACCTATTCCTATGTACTCTTTCCTCCCTATCCCAACTCCCCTACACCAGCAAGCGTTTCGGTGTCCGCCCCTAGGCGAGACAATTTACGCCTCCTAATGGACCTTCCTTTATTACTATAGTACAATACATGCATACATACATACATACATACGCACGCACGTACATACATACACACGTACATACATACATACATACATACATACATACATACATACATACATACATACATACATACATACATACATACATTCCATGGGCAGTGCTTTGCTTTTCTAGGCTAGAGCAGGTTGCCTGCGAACTAAGAGCATTGTGGGGAAGTATTCACAAAATGATGGGGTATGCGCGGTCTGCGGAAAAGAAACTATGCGGCACATAGTGCTGGAATGCGAGTGTATCCATCCAAATCTACATGATGGAAATATTCGGCTTCCAGAAGCCCTAGGATTCAAGGGTAGCTCAGAGGGAGTTAACTTCAGGGCTGTCGAGGCGACGAAGAGAAGATTAGAATGCGGGTGGACGAAAAGCAGGTAGGGGAATATTATCTGGGGCAGCTACCACCTGTCACAGAAAAAATAGGTATTTTGTACCTAGTATTTTGTGCCTGCCCTAAGAGCAGCGCTAGTCGTTTTTTTTGTAAGATATATGACATGACATCACCACGCTACAAAAAGGATACCACTAGCAATCATCATCATCATAATCGTAATCGGATTCAGTCCCAAACTCTACCCAAACTACAGTGAACTAGAATGATCACTAGCTGCGTCCCAAACCGTATGATACAGGGTGCACGGGAGAGGGCAGCAGTTAACTCATGGCGGGATATGGCATGGAGGCGGTAGCTGCGGGGGTAATGTACGTGTTGGTCACCTCGTCATTGGATAAATAACAATCAGCTTTCCGTGCAAGATCCTCAAATCCGCTTCCACCACCCTCGACATGTATCTTAGCTGGACCCCGGCCCCGCTACCACATTATAAAGCTCTAGAATAGGGGAACCCAGCTTCGAGGGTCCCCAAGATGGGATTAAAAGCGCAAAGGCTCATGGGTACATTGTTTTCTCCCGCGGAGAGCCGCCACTTCCTGTTCGGGAGCTCTCGTGGCCTCCCGTACGCAGACGGCTTTCACGCGCGTGTGTGCTTGTTATTTATCTGTTTCCACCAAGGAAAAAAACGCTCATGCATCGGGAATTCCATAAATAACAACGACTGACCCTACTAGGGGTTTATCTGACAGGTAAGCACTCTGTGACAAATAAACAACACGCACACAAGCGCCTGAAAGCCGCCGGCGTACGCAGGCGTATGGGAGGGCGGAGAGATCTTGAACCGGAAGTGGCGGTAGCAGACGACGTACCCATGACTCATGAGCCTTTGCACTTTTTACCGGTCACCTATGCGCTCGCGCGCGGCGAGTTTTCCCCAGCGGCTCGCGTCCGGCTTGCGTTGCTCCGGTGTTGGGATCCCTAATACAACTTTTCACCGAACTATCATCCCCTTAAGGTGCCCGGATGTTTTCCCTAGCGGAACCACTTCCGCGCCACCTCCCGAGCAAGACAACGCCGTTCCCCCGTTGCGATTTTGCGGTTCGGGATGGAAGATATGTTGAGAGTAGCGGGAGTGCATTCAAGAATGTGGAGTGCGGTTATGCCGGCATGCCTCCTAAGAGTCTGTGGGTTCACAAGTCAACGGTGGTTGCGGTGAGTGCGATGCAACGGTGTGAATCGGGGTAGTGAGGGTGGTGGAAGCGAGTTCGGTTACCGCGAAGGCGTACATTTATCGGTTGGCATAACGCGTCACGTCACTCCCATGTGTCCCCCGCTTTAAAGCTGTTTCTGAGGGGAACAAATGCGGTCCAGGCGACGCCTCGGGTGGTGAATGGGGTGCATGTTTTTAGAAAGGGGGTAATGGTTATGCTACATCGGACGAATGCGTCGGCGGGGCGTCTGGGTCGTTTCAGGAGGCGACAGCCAGTGACCGTCAGTTCTAGCTTGAATACACTCCACAAACGAAGGCAAGGCAAAGGAAACCGAAAGATGCACACATGACGCGCGCTAGTTTTAGCGTTTCAGTTTGGGTAAAGTGATGTCCCTCTCTAAAGTTCCAGTTGTTATGTATCCCCATCTGCAGTTGTGGCTATGCTCGGCCACAACTGGATGGAAGTGGGTGCATGGTGATAAGGGGGAGGGGGGGGGGGTATGATTTGTGATCCTGAAGAATTAAAGTTGCGAGTTTATAAATCAATATATAAGGGGAACCGAACGAAAACAAACCGAGCTGAAACAACTACCATATATATTCAATGTGCTAAATTGCTTTCCCTTTGCAATTTCAGCAAGAAGCATATCGGAGGAATTTTCATCGACAGGGGACCTTAAAAGCAAAGAATTCGATGATTATCCGTCACCAAAGGAAAAAGATAAAGATGAAGGTATGATGCCACCCAATTTTATTGACTTTTTTGTCACAGTATGGCCAATGTTTGGTGTTTTGTTTTTCTTGCACAAGTCGCTGTCCGGGCTAGCAGAACACCGTTAGCTCTACTGGTATTGTGGTACTACAATGCAGTTGTTGGTGAAGTGTCGTATTTTGCCATGTATTTCTATCTCCTCAGTGTTTCAAAGTAACTAATGTAGCATTTGGCTGTGCTCAAAGGGGATGCGAGCGAGACCTCTGGGGAATCCTAATTTATGAGAATGTGATGCGGATGAACTAAGGGGCCAGGGAAAACAGGAAGCAAGGAATGACAGTGGGATAGGAGGCAGGTGGAGGACAAAGAGTAGGATGAGTAACAGCAGTTTTTTTTTCAGCTTACGGCTGCAAAAGTCAAATTACGTTTAGCACAATTCTGCAGCGACTTTGGTGCGTTCGCACTAACTACTTCATGCAAGTTCATGAAAAGTGTCTGTGTACACAGATTCACGGAGCATTTCCCTCGCCTTCTCTACTCTCTTTTTTCCCCTCCAGAAATGATCAAAGTATACGATGGCAACGCCTCGATGAAGAGAAGAATGTTCAGGACAATCACTGTATCACGCAATGCAACTAGGGAACAAATAATCGTGAGCACAATCATGCATAATTGTTTCTCTGGCATGTTGGTGCAAAGTGTGATGATCGACCACACACCCACTAATCGATGTTGCCTTGCGTTTTCGCCTTTTTTTTTTCACACATAAAGCACTGTACATAAACGAGAGCTGGTTTATGAGTTCTCGTAAAATCATATTTTTGTTGCTCGGGGCATGTCAGGGCATGTCACGAACATGGCATTTGTCATTCAAAGCCTTCTCGACAGCCAGCATACCTCCTTAGGGGGATTGGCTAATGGCCGTTGGCATCAGAATTCGAAGCAGTTAATTTAAGTTGAAGAAGAACAATTCCAATTCACCCGAACCTCATGTTAATTAAGTGTGGGCAGACGATGTGTGAACTTATTTTCTGTCAACATTGATGTTACCAAAAGATTCTGACATCAAGAGGGGTAATGCTGATTCACCCTCGAGTAAACTAACCGCACTACTTCCTCCTTAGTGTACACATGCCCACAAGGGGGATTGGCCAGGGGCGATGATAATGCAAGAAGAGGTTTATCAGAAGTGCAGGAACAGGTTTATGGCTCTGTAAGCCTTTCATGACTGTTATTGATGCTATTGATGTTATACGTTAAGTGAGTTACAGAGCTGTCTCACTGGAGAAGAAATTCGGTTGTGGTTCCTCTCCTAAAAGATGAATGATGTTTGCGAGGAGCAGTGTGATTATTCCTAAATTTTATATTACCTAATTGATTGCGATTCTGAGATGTTGTGGTGGCCCACTTCTTTGGAATATCATCCAAATGTCCACCATTTTTTTTTGTTATGATTACCTGCTGCACTTGGCTGCTCAGCATCCACAAACGTTTTTCCAAATCAATTTTTAAGTGTTTTATTAAAAAGGCACCAGTTGTACTCCATGCATTTCTTGTTAATTGGTAATGGTGGTGTATTTTGTATTTTAGCCAGAGCTGGAAAAATTCTTGAGAACTGGGGACTTACAATAGAACAGTGCATTACTCCGGGCTCATACTTCAACTGTTACAAAATTTTAGAAATGAAGCAGCCGATCGCAATTAAGAAATCAGTTGTTAAATATTGGAAATAAAAATTTATATGGTGAGTTGCGAGACTCAAGTTCACGTCAAACAAACAGGGTTTCTGTTTCGTAATCTAGTCACAAAAAATCTTTGAAATTTTCACCAAGTGGGCAAACCTTAAATAATGACAAGATTCAAATCTGCAATTTAGACCCAGCCCTAAAACCTGGTGTTCCCAGTCTAGTAATGGTATTGTGGAAAGTTCATTGTCTTGATGCAGTGATTTGCTTCTATTCCTTTAGGGTGCAGCATTGCGAGCATTCCATATATCTGGAGATCCAAAGCATTACTACATTACCGATGTGTATGGTACGTATAAGCTGTCATTTTTCCCGCTTGAAAAACAAGGGCGGGGTTGTAAAGGATTGCTTTTGTGCACAATGCATAACAAAAGCTGCCAAGTCACTTATTAGTGTGGGCAGGAAGTGCAAAAAGGATGTTTTCATTTAACTTTTTTTTTCACTGACTCAATTCTGGCCTGCCACATTGTAAATTGTCTTTAATGCTTGTGCAATTTAATGTTTCCACCCATCAGTCTTTATTTGGGCACTTATTGCATAAGCTTTCTGATTTGCATGTGCTAGATATGAATATTATGAAAGCACATTAGGAAGCTTACAGCTCTCTATATATGTCAAGGCCATTCTGAGCTGTTTTTGTGAGTATGTTGTGCTGGAAACAATAATCGTGATGCAGTGCTTTTGAAGAATCAGCACACATACAGTTCCTTTAACAGAGTGTGGTTGCATTGGGAGCATTGTCTAAAATCATTTGAGTGATGGTAAGAACCATTGAATATGAAAAAAAAAGTAAAAATGTGTCCCTAGTAATGACACCGAGTATAATAATAATAAAAAAGACACAATAAAGGATAGTAAAGCTTTCTGCTGCTTGCACCTTTGACTGCTAACTCTTCTGACTTACCAAAGTCTCGAGGGGTGTATCGATCCTCAGAGTGCACATTGTTCCCAACTATGGGGCCTGTAATTCTTCCAGACCCGAACGAGAAAGAACTGGGCGACTTTATGCCGGTGCAAAGCCTGACTCGGAGGGAAGGGAAGCGGCCTGCAATTTTCCTCAGGTACCGACCTCCCAACCCGGACCAGGGATACGTCAAGGTCTTCCCCGGAAAGCTCAGGTGAGCACCCCCGTCTGATCGCGTGGTATGCGAGCTCCTTAGCCTTGCGGTTCGCCAGCCACATGTGGGGTTTGAGAGCTCCGTGTGACAACGAGCTTTTAAGACAGAAGAGCGCTTTGAATATAACCGGGACTACAAACAGAAACCTTGAAACCCACCCTAAAGAGTGCCCATCTTACAAGTTTGTTGGAAACCCTAAATACTAAACATGGGGCTCAGAAAAACTCTCGCTTCCTTGTTTCTTCTTAGCTGTGAGCTACATCCAAAAGAAACAAAATATTTGTGAGTCATTCAAAGTAACGTAATTCATGAGAAACAGATAGACAGACAGTTCCTTTTCGTGCGGTGGCCGGATAGGCTTTTTTTGGCAAACAGACAAATGGGCAAAGCAAGACAGGACTACAGTTTAGGCACTCGCTGTGCAAGACCATGTCTTGCAGAGTTCTTGTATCGAGCGACACCGCTGAGATATTTACCCGTGGCTGAAATTGCAGTGCCTTTCACCATAGTTTGTATGGCTGCCTTTCCTCTCAGTAATCGTAATGTGACTACGAAGGTGGGATGCGCCCTTCTGTGTCTGGGGGCTGGCAAGAGGCCAGCTGGGTTCACATGATAGATCGCCAAAGTGCCTAACTCATAGGGAGCACCCCTTCCCCTTTATGTGCCAGCTGTGACAAAAGGGAGGTGCATAGACCAACAAGCAGGAGCGGAAGTATGTGTTCGAATTTCGCCAAATCATTTCAGGCAACAGACAGACGGATACCTAGACCAAAATTTTTATGCGGAAGCGTTCAAGAAAAGCCTTTAAAATAATTTATGAAGCTTTCCTGTAATCAAATCATTCAGTTCCAATGCAACTATTCGGTATTCGCACATCCCCACTGCAAAGAAGCACAGAAATGTGTTTTGCAGCTAATGGGTCTTTAATCTTTGCCCCTTTTAAAATGTAATTTGTTCTATCTGCCCCGACGACTCAGTGGCTAAGATGTTCTGCTGCTGGGTTGTATGGATGACTCACTCTATTCTCCGCTATTGTGTTTGCCAAATACGAAGCAACGCTTTGTCTAGCAGCAGTGGAAAAGCTTCAGGTCACCCAGGTTAGCCCTTAGCTATTCACAAAGGCTCTCCCTGGGTAACCCCAGATCGCAAATTCCCGGTCTTCAATGTCAGGATCAGGCTGTTTCCTTACTAATATAGCTGATGCTGTCTCATTCGCAGGTCTGCGGACATTTATCGCGTGATTCAAGTGACAAGTGACACGAGCGTAGAAGAAATTATGATACAAGCTCTTGAAAAATTTGGACTAGACTCCTCAGACATCAACAAGTTCCGGCTGTCGGAAGTGACGTTGGACAAAGGATGTGGGTATTGTTTGTCACATCGCGTGGAAACTCTTTCGACCCCTGCGTGTGCGCTTACTCCCCCTCTTTCTTCATACAGCTGTTCATGAAAGAGTGATGGACAATCAAGAAGGTCCTTGGGAGTTGCTTAGGAACATTGCAAGAGTAAGTATTGCTGAATGTCTTAGGTTTTAGGGGGCGAAGCCCCTTAGGTGCTGGGGCTGTTGGCATCTCCTGTACTCGTTGTCGTTGTCGTAATCGTCATTCATCTAATGTAGTCACAATACTGAAACACCGGGAAACTCGTTTACGCCTCGCACTGGAAGATAACGCGTGCTAAAAAAAACACCGGAGCACTCGTTTACGCCTTGCGCTGGACCGCTTCGTAACGCCTACTAAAAAAAAAACACCGGGACACTCCTTTACAGCCTCATGATAGAGAGCTTCGTGCTTCAAAGACAACAGACTTTTACACCAAAGCTGTATACCTGTACAGTCTAATCCCGCTACAACGAAGTCCGCTTCAACGAAACTTCCGCTTCAACGAAATATTTCCAATTCCCCGTCAGCTAGCCATAGAAGTCAATGCAACAAAGTCCTCGCCACAACGAACTATTTGTCTGGCTTGCTTTCGCTTCAGCAAAATTTTCGATGATTTGGGCTGGGTTTGAACAATTATTTTACAATAAAAGAAGCATAGCGCCAGCTATCTGTAGCTTTTTATACATTCAAGACGCTTAGTTTCACCGAAAACATGCGCTGTGCGCCCATACTGCCACTTAAAAACAAAAACAAACTCACAGGTGGACGCCTTTGTTGCTGGTGACGATGGCTGGCTATCTCTGCGCGAGGCACAGCACCAGTTCGCCAAGCCGGAGCTCCAGCCAATCCGTATCCAGTTGAAATCGCGCAAATGTGCTGCTGCTGCTGATGATGATTAGTGGCTTTCCCTTTGAATCGGGGCGTCGGTTGTCAGCAACCGACTTGCCTGATTTATTGCGTTTACTTGCCCTACTCCCAGCTAACCTATAGATTTGCTTCCTCCCTCCCATCTCACCCTCTTTTCTGTTTTAAACTCATCGCCCCCACCCCCCTTTTTTCTCCCCTCGCTGTTCTAAATTCTCATCCGTATGATTACTCCGCCTGCGTACCCATCCCTTCCCTACTTTTCCTCCACCACCACTCCAGTCGCCTTTTCGTCACCTCTATGGCCTTGAAGTTGAGGTTCCCCCTCGCCCCAAATCCCAAAGCCTCCGCCAGCGTCGTTTCCCCCTCACCCCACGGTGGCCGTATCTCTGTGCAGCTCCTGACAATATGGTCTATAGTTTCCCGATCACTGCCGCAGCATGCACACGTTTCATCCTGCTGTCTGTAGCTACCCGTGTATGCCTGGGTTCTCAGGCACCCTGCCCGTGCTCTGTTGCTGGCTCAGCGCCGTCATGTATGTGTTGTGAGCAGCTGTCCTTCCAGTTTTCCTTCTACAATTCTTCGAAGTCAAAATCAAAAATAATGTTTTCGTGTTTAGTCTTGGTCCCGCGTCATCCTATCTTAGTCACGAGAGCGCAGTCACTTTAAATGCTAGCGATGCTAGTGCGCGCGGCTTGCCCGCAAAGGTCAGTTGCTGTGCCTAGTCAGAGGATAAGATAACGGCGCCGTTCCTGCCACAAGCGAGAAGGGAGCTTCCAACCGCCTAGCAGCTATCTTCAAGTAATCAGCTCGGTGGAAACGCCTTGTTGTACAGCAATACACTTTGCGCCTGCATTTTGTCATTTTTCCACCTCACCCCTTCTCCTCAGTATCGCACTCTTCGCATGCTGGTAAAAAAAAAAAACAGATAGCCATTGGTATGTTTGTTATCTGAATAAACACGGCGTTACTGCGCGTCACTCCTTTTTCTAAACATTGTATTATGCTGCCAATGATGTGGAAATATCCGGGGCTGTTTTTCTTGCCCTTCCATGCTGTGTTGGGGCAGATTTTGCCTCAACGAATTTTCGCTTCAACGAAATTTTTTGCACGTCCTGTCAATTTCGTTGTAGCGGGATTCGACTGTATCCCCCACAGTTTCATCTCCATTGGCGAAAATGCCAAGGCGCCAAGAATACACTTACCTGCACACTTCGCCCCTCCCCAGGTTTCACATTAGTGAGATGGCCCGGGATTGGTTTCTTCAAGCTCGCATTCTTCTTTTGCACCGTCCAATTCTGCTTCGGTGCAACCGATGCGCAGCAGTCGGGAACGCCCATCGCGCCACCGCTATCCTCGAGAGTACTGCGGGATAGCTCGCCGCCTGTCAACAGAGCGCGAGCGGTCTGGGAAGTCTGGGGTGGCGGAGTTCGATATACCCATTTCATGTCCGTCCTAGTTCGAAATAAAAAATTCAAAATGCATGTGATTTTCCGCGTGATATAGAAAGTGTTCGATATAGGCAATAATTCGATATAGCCGAGTTCGATATATGGAGGTTTGACTGTACACCCCACATTTCGCCCCTCCCCAGGCTTCACGTTAGTTGAAATGGCCCGTGATTTTTTTAAGGCACTGCTCTGTGTACATGCAGCTTTACACGTACATCAAAATACTCTTGGGACTTTCTGCAATAAAAACTGTAATTAGACATAATTTATGTGACTAAAACTGCCTGATGATCCTAACTTTGTTTTTACAGCAGAAATGAATTATTTATTTCTTGGCAAAAATCAGTTTTAGCCGAACGTCTCTCGTCGTGCGCAGAAAACGGCAAAAAGCCCATTTTCGGTTGCGCCTCGCCTGGCGTCGTTCTAACCTGTCAACCCCTTTGTTGCAGGAGTCCATACGACAAAAAGACCTGACCAGGTTTTACCTCCAGCAGAAGGAGGACTGTTATAGCTCTAGCGTTGCCCTTTTTGTTGGAAACATGCCGCCGAATTTATCCCAGAGGCAGTATGAAAAAATTTTAGTAGACCTCTTAGGAAAACGTGAGTATCCCACTCAACACTTTGTACCCTTTTGACCTTTATGTATACCGTAATTGTGTGCTTCATTCCGAAACACAGTTGAAACAAACCTAATGATTGGGTAGGAGGCCGTAAATAAGCTGATATTACCAAAACTGCGCACAAGTGTGCCGTGGCAGCAAGAAACCAGGCCAAGATTAAGATTTTGTTTTATCTACACATGTATTCATCAGGGGATAACTTTTTAATGCAACTGCGTTTTCAGCTGTTCTGCGGGAGTGCAGTCAGCCGTAACGACGGCTCTGCTGCATAGGACGCGATAAACATTTTAAATTAAAACAATGTACGCTTCTGTCTTGTGAAAAAAGTCGTTTTATTTAAATAATTCAGCCCATATAATTACTGATTGAATGCAATAAAGTAATCCTTATTATCAAAAAGTAGCTACCTATAGCAAAAAGACCTTCACTGCCAACATCACCTTGTAGCAGCGGTAATATTTCTCAAATACTTTTTGTACGCATTGTACCACTGGTGTTAATTTCTTCTCCCTGTACTAATCCTTTTTCTCTTTCACCCCCCCCCCCAACTTCCCTCTGTGCCCAATCCTCCTCCTTTGGTGGAGCAGCTTACAAGTTCAAGCAAATAGGTCCAATCTATTACGAGTACGGTTCCCTGATCATCACCTACGACAATGCAGACATCGCAGTGAAGGCTTTTTACATGCTGAGGGAGTCGAGCTTCGAAGACAAGAACCTCCTCGTGCTCCTCCTGCCCAACACCATTCCCGAGATGATCCCCGAGGGCGTCAGGGTGAGTGCGGGAGCATAGGCGTGTGCAGAGTTCTCGATTTGGGGGGGCAAAGTCTTACAAGAGTGCTAAATTTCATTAAGATTGGTACCTTAAAAATATCATCTATTACTTTTTTTGCAACGACGCCCATTTCACATAAGGCAGTTGAAAGGTGATTGAGAATTGAGGCATGTTCTCATCAAGCGGTGATGCAGAAAATGTGTAAGGTTGAAAAAAAAAAATTAGAACCTAGCTTTTTTTTCAGGAATACGAACAAAAAAAAAGTGCCTCAGTTTAAAGCATGAATATTATGGGAAGTGACATATTCTATGATTCCTAGCAATAGTATCTCAATACTTGTGCCTCCTTGACTAGTCAATGTAGTCGCTTTGTGGGGACTATCTTGAAATGAAATTTGGGTGCTCAAAGAAATAAACAAAATGCACGCTGATATTGAAAACCACATGCTTATTATCTGCACTCTTAGAATTTGTCATGTCATTTTTTTCTTTTTCAGCCATTATTGGTATTTGTGAACGTGAAGAGCGGAGGCTGCCAAGGCCTGGAACTCATTACTTCTTTTCGAAAAATGTTGAACCCCTACCAAGTCTACGACCTCGAAAACAGTGGACCCTTACCTGGGTAAGGACACGACGGGCTACCAGGGGAAATAGTTGACTGATAGAATGACTTCTGAGTGGGTGATGCCGCATGTCATTTCAGTCAAGAGAGGTGGGAGCGACTTTGTTAGGTGTGCTCCCCTCGTCATGTGCAGCTATTTAAAATCAAATAAGACAGCTCAAAACTGGTACAGTGGAAAAGAAGTGATGAACAAAGGTGCTAACAGCTGTTTTTAAACTAGCAGGTGCTAACACTTGTTTATACTTACTACATCTTCCCTTTTCCTTTCTCTTTGGTTTGTACACCTAATCTGCATACCTGTTTGTTACGCCTTTTGGGCTGAGTTAATGTCCCACGATAAAGAATCACCCAGCCATCAACTTGATCTCCCCTCTTGACAACCATGGGTCAGAAAAGACAAAGTAAGGAAATAACACTATGTAATGAAGTCGGGATCCTGGTTCTAATAGATGTTGTTTCGCCTCGTGTAGAAAAAAAAGGGAAAGGGAGTCACTCGCTGTCATAGCTGAGGTGAGGAGTGGAAAGAAATGTCGAATCACACCCCGGAATGGCAGACCATGACGGTGGCGTTGGAAGTGGCGAGAAGAGTGGACACCACCGCACACAGCACATCTCGCGACGCAGGCTGTACGTGTTTCGGCACGTGCGCGACTACAAGATCCTGGTGTGCGGAGGGGACGGCACGGTGGGCTGGGTGCTCCAGTGCCTGGACAATGTGGGCCAGGACTCCGAGTGCCAGTCCCCGCCCTGCGCCATCGTGCCTCTGGGCACGGGCAATGACCTGGCGCGCGTGCTGCGCTGGGGCCCCGGATACACCGGCGGCGGGGACCCCCTCACGCTGCTCAAGGACGTCATCGACGCCGAGGAGATCCGCCTCGACAGGTCGGTAGTGTACCACTGGACCCAAGCTGACGGGTGACTCTTTCTTCTTGTACAGCTGTGGAATAGCACTGGCTAGGGTGCAGACCTTGAGGGAGTCCTAAAATGCAAGGCTCGTGTAAGTAAAGCAGAAACAGTAAGATTCCGATTGACGAGTACTTGTGGCAAATACAATTGTAGGGAAAGTACGCCACTCCCGTTATTTTATTGGGCTGCACATTTACAGCCTTCTTTTAAAGGTATGGGTCGTGGTAGGAGTTTATACCGAGCAGTTACAGTGAGAAGTTTGGCATTAAGCTGTTGCTGATGATGATGCGCGTTGGCGCCTAGAAAGACAGAAACATCAACTTTGTAAAGTTGCTTTTTTAGCTTGGAGCTCATGAAGGTGACATTTGGAGAAGACTTATAGGTTGTATTCACTGGTGTGGCGCTCATGCGGGCAACGCTGCATATGCGCCGCCATGTATGTGCTGCAGCGTCTGTGTTACGTCGGGCTCCACGAGATGGTGGTGCTTGGCTGCACTGGCGCCTGGTGGAGCACCATACATGACAATAGCAAAAGCTGTTTGATGTTGCAAACTGTGCCCCACCAAACGCAAAATAATATCTCGATGCCAAATACTGTTTCGTGCAGCACCCTGCAATCTACCTGTCACCAGACATGGTTGAAATCGTCGCATGACTAGGTAGAGCGGTAAAAACATATGAGCCTTGCAACTGGGTCGTGATGGACCACGTCATCCGCATACGCCACTGAAAGCCCATCGCTCCTTTAAGTTCTGCCACGCGTTTAGGGACAACAACAGAAACATTGTTGCCGAAAATTTTGCTGTGTGGAAGCCAAACTCAAGTGACTTGTTCAAATCATGCTTGCAATTTGCCAGCGCTTGTGCCGGCTGCTTAGTGCAATCACGGCACGGCTCGGGAGACAGCCTGGCTTGCACTAGCTGCTACACTGCCGTCATATCTAAATTGGCATACATGGGAAGCGTTTCTTCAAAAGCATTATTTCATTTTTATACCAACCACGCATTAGAGGGCACTTGTGTTGACATCCGTGGTTGCAGGCAACTGCAGCGTCGGCCTCTTGTGTGCCGTGTCACTTTCGCTCACAGCCGCGGTTTCATTCTCCGGTGATGTGAAGTTCTCGCAGGCAAGAAGAGTGCCACCACATAATGTGAGAAGGTTATTAATAGATCTGTTAACACCACGGCTGGGAATCGGGTTGAAACGGGGCAGACAACTCACACGGGTGTTTTTTTCTTCTGCGAGGTGCGGGCGCAACGCGAATGTGCATGCACACCGGCACAGACATGGCAGTTTCCAGCGTTGCCTAGTGAAAAAATTGCCCGCTAAACTTTTCAGTGAATACCATCTATAGACATAACTAAACATTCGTCGTGACTACTCATCGGAGCAGTGCTATCGTTTCGGAAGGGCCAAGGGTTTTCCCCCCTTCAGAGCGCCTACTGTTGTGACATCTGCGCAGGTGGACGGTGGTCTTCCACTCAGATGAAAAGCCGGAGGAGAAGCCAGGCTCTCTGACCAACAGCTCGGGTTCCACGTCAGAGGACAACACGGCCATATTTGTGATGAACAACTACTTCGGAATCGGCATCGATGCAGACCTTTGCCTCGACTTCCACAACGCTCGTGAAGAGAACCCAAACAAGTTCAATAGCAGGTGGGTTTCACAAATGGGCGGCTAGCTTAATCCATAGACAATGTGAACCTAATACTTGATTTTGTCCAGTTCCTTACTTGTATCTAACAAGCCATGTGGGACAGTGACGATCCCGGGTCATTAGTGATGACCCCAGGTCATTAGTGATGACCCCGGACTCATTCTTAGACCTCCCCCATTATTGTATAAAGTGTCCATTTTAAACAGCTATCTTTGCCATGGTAACTACCTGGGGTGTCATGATTGTAGGCTCGCATGAATGATGGTCGTAGGAGGTAACCGTGAAAAAATGGCGTTGCTTTAGTGCGTTTGCAATGCAGGTGCCATATGTTGAGTGCTGTGGTTTTTCAAGAGTCCCATTTCCATTTTAAGTTCCTGAGGGGACGTGCTCCTTGAAACAAATTGTTTTTTTTTAGTAATGAAGTTAGGAGGCTGAAATTTGCACAGCTTGTAAAGATTCAGCTCCTCTTGTCATATATGCAATCAGATATCGTATAGCTGCTCCGGGTGAAATTTTACGCAGCGTGACGTGCAGAAAATGGCTTTTTTGTGCACACTATTTTTTATAGTAAATATTTTTACTTATGTTGAGTTCCAATGGCAGATCCGGAGCACTTTCAGAGCAACTTTTTTGCTCTGTTTGGAGCAAAGACGTTCCAATGACAGATCGGGAGCAACCAAATCCTGTTCCAATAGCAGATTGAGAGCGCTGCCGCAGCCAAGATCGCTCCGCGGAGCAAGAAAAGTTGCTCCCCCATAATCAGTGGAGTTGGCCAGAACTCGCACGGGGCCTTGTCTTCTGTTGTGACGTCATTGCTGTCTGCTTCTGCTGTACTCCCCTTTTCGGATCGCCATGGCACCCGCTCCGGCAAATACACGCAACGGCCGCAGTCACAACGGGAAAATAGATGCTGCACGCCGTGTCGCGTTCATGCTTGCTACTTAAAAAAAGCACTTGCGACAGCTGAAACTTGGAATCAAGTGGTGAGGAGACCAACTCGAAAGGCAACTGGGTGGACATGGTGGAAGCGCTCCATCGGCTTTTCTTCTTTTTCGCCTGCCTATGAAAAGGCCGACGAAACTCTCGTCTCAGGCTCCGTTGAATGCTGTCGAGGCTACTTAAGTCGCTTCATCGTCAAAAGAGTTTATTAAGGGACTTTAGTTGAGACCCGACAAAAAGAAAACGCTTGCAAGGAAGCAGGAATTGGTGGAAGGGCCTGATGTAAAGGCTGCAAGGAAATGTCCATTCCCGTCAAACTTCGGCATTTGCTCTGGCGGGAGCCCGTGTGTTCCAAAGGCAGGTTTTGAAGCACCTTCTCTTCGAGGGAGCAGTGTGCTCTGTGGCGGAGCTCGGCGACCGCTCCCTATCTGCAGGGGTGGAACAGCTGCACCATTTGTGCCATTGAGCTCCAAACGCATTTGCCTGCGCCATCCTGCGCTGAACCACCCCTGTTGCGCCAAACTCGTTTTTCAGCGCCACCCTGCACTGCAGCGCCTGAATTGAGCCGCGAGATACGACTGCCATGAGGCCAAGTGCCCAAAAACTTGGCTGAAACATTGTGTTTTTGGTCTCATCAAGGCAGTTATGGTTTCAGTTTCATCAAGGCTATGAGCGGTTGTGAAAGTTGGCTTTGGCCAGTGGCGTCGGAACAGGGGGCGCAGGGGGAGCGATGGCTCCCCCCATTCTACAAACGGGGGAGCACGGCTCCACCAGTCAAGGGGCACCTGAAGACTTCTGCTGAGGCCCAGGCGGCTCCAGCAAAGTTAGGTTTATTTGAAGAAGGCAAAATAGCTAAGGATCAGGCGATATTCAGTCGGATTGCCGGTGGCTCTGGTAATTAATTAGGCAATATTTTTCGTCCTTATGAATGGCCTCAAATCTGAAAAAATATTGCTTTCGGCGTTACCCGTTTTGAGCAGATATATAGTTTAAAGGCCTTTGTACTAAGCATTCGACAGGCTACTCTCTCTGCTCAAATATTCGATGCCTGTGGTATCAATCAAAGGATGGAATGTATATTGGCTAGGCCTTTTGTATCCGGCTCGTACAATCGTGATACTAGCCAGCTGCACTGGACAGTATGACCAATAACTCTTTACGCTAACCAGTTCAGATTTCTTGGAAAACCATGGTTCCCTAAGCGGCTTGCACCAATCGCATAATTACTCACGCTTTAACAAGTTGACAGCAGAGGTATCAGCAGTGCGACTATATATTACGAAATATGAATGCATCCATACAATACTACTGCAATTTTCATAATATAATGATGCACCAGACAATCAGAAATACTCGGAACAAAATTAAAACCAATTATCCGTTGTGCATGCACGTACTCTAATAATGAAAACGCACATGGTTCAATCTACATGTACATTTTAATGCATAGCATAACTTCTTTCTTAACTAATCTGTATATTTAACTCGCTTGCTTTGTCAACATTCTTCGTGTTAGTCTTCATTTGGTAGCATGAATGTGCAGGTCTGGTGGTATGTTCGCAGTTTGGAGGCATGTATATAAATATGCTCTAAGTATGTGCTTCTTTTGAAAATTTTAAATTTGTTTTATTTATTTAGATGTACACAGCTCTTTTGCATTGATAAATAAAAAGGTACGGAATCGTGGGTGCTACCGTTGCCTCGTGTAGAGGGCACAGTCATCGTGAATGATTAACTGGCCTTTTTACTGTGCTCTCCATCTCCAGCATCTGTAATATTATTGTGCCTAGAATATATTCTAGGCACTATAGTGATACTCAGTGAATATTTGACTGGGTTTGATTTGGTTTGATACTGGTGGGTCAGTCGCAATTATTTATGCATACTAGTCATTGTAGCAGCACGGTACAGACCCTGCAGAGGTACTCAAAGAAAATAAATTACGATGTATTAAAAAAATAACCGTAATATTAATATAATTGATGATGATGATGGTGATGATGATGCTGCTGCTTATGGTAGCATAATTTTGGCTGCCCCAGGGAAAAAATAGTTCCGACGCCACTGGCTTTGGCTTAGCGATAAGGCTGCAGGCTCTAAGTGCCTTCTCCCACCTTTTCCGCCTTCTCTTTGCATTTCTTTGTTTCGCATTTGCACAATTTTGTCTGGCGGTGCCGGCTGCTGCACCACAATCAATAAAAAATGACCAAAAGTAAAATATTTTTGTGGCTTATCGCTAGCAGATAGAATAATATTCACAAGAAACGTTGTAGTTTATTAGAGGTAAATTTAGTTGCCCATTTTGGATGATTCTGGCTTTGCTGCCTGCAACTTTTCTTAGTGGCCTGTATTGAAAAAACAGGTTCTTGGACGCTTTGCCCTCGCTTGTTAATTCGGTTCACTTTTGTTGTGAGGTAATTACTCATTTTCGCCTGTGAACTTTGAGGTTAGCTTTGCTTATTTGGGGATGGTCCAATATTAATTCATGCGTTCTAACACGCTCTAGTTACGTAGTCTACTCTGTAAGTTCATCGACTCTCGCAACCCTGTGACGGCAAAGACAAAACTATGTTCAGCATTGCACGGACTAAAACCGCTGTTCAATAGAAAATATGCAAGCAAACACCTTGTTTTACGGAATGCCACCGTGTGTTCTCTAAAACACTGCCATTTACCAGACATGAAGAAAGTCCCATGTATCTGGTCCCCTTCGAATCTGTGCATGACGTTTGACATTTGAACAGTGATAATAACGCGTGCGCGCTGGGGACTAAGGTAGATAACTCCGCATGTTGTAAACCTCCAGATATAGTACCAGAACTGCGTTCCCGGGTTGGGGTAGGTTCTAGTGCACGGTCGAACGCCTGAATATTAGATAAAATGTAACTTGGATGGGGCTGGCCCAGCTGCCAACAGGGAGGTTAGGCAGGCGCCACAATGCTGTGAAATGGTGTTGCATTTGCTCCAAATTGCATTGCTCGCTGCTCCGAACCTGCTCCAAAAGGCCTTCCTGGCTGCTCCAAGCTTGCTACAAAAGGCACTTCTGCCTGTTCCCAGGACTGCTCCCAAAACCCATGTACCCTGTTCCACCACTGTATCTGCCATTGGAATTCAACATGAAGGTTTTTAAATAGCCTGGGTGGTTCCTCATGAACTGCCGAGTGCAATAATACGTATACCTGAAAAAACTTTATATCTATTTTCTTCGCCAGGAAAAAGAATTGACTGGTAGTGTGCCTTTTTTTGCGTTGTATATTTTTGTATTATGGCCGTCAGAAATAAATATTTAGAGACACGAATTGCATAATTAACATGATTTGTCCCCTCTATGGGTCATATGAACATGTGTGCAAATTTCATTGCATTGCGACAACCCTAAGTTGGAAAAATAGCGTGCACAAACTCTGAAAATGAGCAAAAGCGCTTAAAACACAATTGAAAGTTTATTTCTTTGGCAGATTAAAGAAATTCTTGCTCAAACAACATGAAACGTGGTGGGGTTATAATGAACATGTGTGCAAAATTCATTGTATTGCGACAACCCTAAGTTGGAAAAATAGCGTGCACAAACTCTGAAAATGAGCAAAAGCGCTAAAACACAATTGAAAGTTTATTTCTTTGGCAGATTAAGAAATTCTTGCTCAAACAACATGAAACGTGGTGGATATAGCCAGCTTCTGCTCTGACGCGTTTACAAAGCCGATAGCGTCGCTGATAAAATCAGCCTTGCCTGCTTGAGCCACACTCGCATGCTTGAAAGACGTCGCCGTAAGGCCTTGCTGTGCCAGTCAGGGCTGGCGTTGGCCGTGGTCGTTGCAATCCTGCGCTGCTTGCACTTTTCCTTGTACGAGTGTGAAGTCCGGGACTTGCGGTGATGAGATTCATGCTTCTCCTCACCGTTCATGATACAAAACTGCCAATAAGGAAATAGAAAAAATAGCTCTAGTCTGATGCGATGTGCGAAACGTTGCGAACAAAATGATGCACACGGTGCAGAAGTGGCAGCAGCCAATGGCGGTCCCGATTTCATATCATGCGATTTAAATACCCGGTGGGAACTCTCAAAACAGGCATAAAAAATATTTTCAAAAATTTTTTTTACGCGGAGATATAAGCTGACGAGCAGCTTAATTGAGAGGAGAAGGCTTGGTATACCTCTCTCAAGTGACCGAAACGGTGGCCAGCCATGCTGCTGTGTGGCAAAAACGTCCAAAGATGTCCGAAATTCGGCTTGACTGCGCTATTTCTTGGGTCACCGTGAATCTTTCAGACACATTTTTAGATGCAAAGCATGTCATGCTCAGGGCTGTGTCCCTCCCTCCCTCGTTGTCGTTGTCGTTGTCCGCTGTCCGCACTCTGCTGCGCATGTGCGTCTCTTCAGCCCCGTCAGCATTTGGCCTGACGTCAGCGCAGTCCACTATAAAAAGAAATAGTTAGGCGGCGCTCGGTTTCGATCCCACGACTCTCTGGCCGCAACGGGACGTATGTGGCGCTCTTCCCACTGAGCTACAAACCGAGACGGGAGCATGTGCTACGAATGCGCCTTATGTCCTTCACTCATTCAAACTACGTCAAGAAGCTACTGATACAACGAAGGCACGCGAAGCTGAGCGTCAACGGAAACGACGAACTAAAGACTAATGGGAACTTCAGTCGACCCCATGGCTACTTCGTATACTACTCAGGGTTCCCCTACGGGAAGATGGTGTAATTTTTTACTACGTTCTCGTTCATATTTCGTTTTTATTTTTTTCCCCATGAAAGGACTTTCAAAGAAGATGATGCAAGTGAGAACAAAAAATCGACATATTTAGAAAAAAATCGTGATTTTTTGACCTCCGTGTCCCCTTAATTCTGCTTAAACCCTGGCTTATGTGTGCACAAACACACCTGTCATTACATTCCCTGTGATGGCAATCATCAAGTCCTTCAAAAGAGGCAATAACCTTGCAATTTTTATACAATCAATTTTCAACAGTGATTTCTGAAGGTGGTGCCAAGAGATTTGTGCGGCTGGAGCCAGAAACAGTTTGTGCATCTATGTGAGACTAGTGCATTTGTTTTCTGATTTGCAAATCTTATTTTGGCTATTAGATGCTCACAAGATTTCATTGGCTTCAGCTTGCAGTGTGTTGCCCATTTAACACTGAAGCGTTATTCATGCACCAAGCAGTTCTTTTGCCTCGTGTATGGTGTCTGTGCCCGCATGCCACGTGCTTTGCAGTCATCATAACATACTATGCATTCAACTTCTTGCCCATGTGTGCTTGCTCGCAGACTTCACAACAAGGGCGTGTACGTGAAGATGGGCCTTCGGAAGATGGTGAGCCGGAAGACCTGGAAGGATCTGCACAAAGAGATCCGTCTCGAAGTGGACGGCAAAGTGATCGACCTGCCTCCCGTAGAGGGGATCATTATTCTCAACATTCTCAGGTGGGTGCAACACCCCATGTGCAAGGGGGGGGGGGGGGAGGTGGGTACACTTCAAAAGGTGTGCTGAAGAGCGCACATCCTAGTTTCACTCGAAGGGCTCACGCTTTCCCTTCCTTCTCATTTATCGCAAAAGACAAAACAAGTTCTCTCACGTCAAACGGGCCATGGAGACAAAACAAAAGTTTGGTTCATTCGAAAGATTACCTCATTAGAATCGTACTGACACCACTTTCAATGCAAACTTTGCTCAAATGAGCTACATAATGGGGAAAAAAGGTAATGGCCATGCGACTCACTAGCTCATTTCCCGCACTAGAATATATGTCATATGCACAGCCGTGCGATTGGCTGAGGCTGGGAAAAGCAAGTGCGAGTTAGGCAGGGCTTGTAGGCTTGCAGAAGGAACTATTTTCGCTTAAGTGTAATGCGTATTCATTTTACAGCAGTAAGAATGGTGTGGTGAAACAATGGAAATTATGAAAGTACACGTAAACATAGAAGTACCACTGCGTACTGCTGTTGGTACTGCACACACTATGCTTGTTATAGCCAGAGTTCTTCGATGTAGGCAGTTGCAAAACTCCGCCTCAAAAAACGGCCCGCACCTGGACACCCCCCCTCCTTTGGATCGTGCATATGGTTGTCACCACCATGGCCACCGCACGCACTATCTAAAGAACAAACTAATTATTCAAACTGACAATTTAACATTAAATTTTGTTTTAAACGTGCACAATTCTTTATTTTTTACTTTCATAAGTTATTTATTGCTTCTTTAACTGCGGTTTTTTGTTGCGATTGTTTCTGTATCTGCGCAACTGCCTCGACCGATTAGCACTTGTGCAGCCACTCCGGCACAACATAGGTCCGACCTGAAGTACTAAATTTGCAGTTGTCGCTCTTACACTCTATGCCACAAATAATCCAGTAGCTGATTAAAAGGCTCTAATCCTTTCAAGCTTGCGTAAAGCCGTGGAAGTGAATTTTTAACTCTTTCTTTGCCGCCGAAAGACTGCAGATGACGCGCAGCAGACGGCAATGGATAGGCGATAACGCATCTTGCTGACCACACGGCCGCAAGTAAAAAAGGACCATCGACATATCACTGATACAGTTATCACCTTTTTGCTTACTATAAAATGCTTCCAACAGTTCCCGTGCGGTCGCATCTCTATTCCTACCCAGAATCTTAATCTCCCCCAGAACTCGGAGAACTTAATTTCTGCCAGAACTTTTTAACTCGGAGAAATCTTTTTTTGAGCGTTTCGGTTGGTTGACACATATGCGTACTTATGATAACCTACTGTGGCGCATGCTGCGCATGCTCCAGCTGTTTCGATATTTACCGGCTCTGGCGGTGGTTAGAGTTCAGTTGAAAGTTAGCGCCTGTCCTGTCTCCTTTCTTGTCTACCGTCTTCGGTTTTTTGCGCTAAACATATTTAAGAATCATGAACCAACTAGCCCCCCAACAAGTTTTGTTAAATTAAGTGAATGAACGAATGATGTGTCCTTGTTCCGAGACGAGGCTCTTCTCATCTTCTTTCCCACACCTCACTATTACTGTTGCAGTTGGGGTTCCGGTGCTAACCCCTGGGGGCCCGAGAAAGAGGACATGTTCTCGAAGCCGACGCACTACGACGGCATGCTCGAGATTGTCGGGGGTCACTGGGGTCGTCCACATGGGCCAGATCCAGAGCGGCCTGCGAAGCGCCATCCGCATCGCACAGGGAGGACATGTGAGCCCCTTGCTGTTCCTTATGCATGCTTCAAAGACAAGCAAACATAAAGAGAGCGAGCCAATGGCTACAGCAGGGAGAAATGCATTGTAAACTGAACGTAGCACTAGAAAAATTTTGTTTTCTACCAGTGCTTTTGTGCCGTTTCAGGGGTAATGAATGTAAATTTGGATTGCGTTTCAAAAATATTTGAACGTGCAAATATTGCCGCAACATGGAATGTGGCGAATAGCTTTTCACGGTTGTTTGATAAAAAGATTGAATGATTTAAAATGTAGAGTTTAATGCAGCCGAAGAAGTACGTGGCATGTGAGGTACGCTGTGTAGGGCTACAAAATTTATGTGGGCACCCTGCTGGTCGCTAATGTACACTAATAAATAGTTCACTTGGGCAGTTTTGCACACCGCGTCTATAAGGACTGCATAAAACACAATTGAGAAGCTAGACCGCGACCTGGTGCATAGAAATCTGAGCTAACGCCACACTTCTGTTTGCATCACCCAAGCACGGTCGGATTGGGATTTTGGTGTTGAAAGGAACTCGGATCAATTGCACAATAGTACCTTAAGTTTACACTGCGACGCTTGTGGAAGCCTGTTTTGAGGTTATTCCTGTAGGTCGAAGGCTTAGCAGTAGATTACTGGACTGGTCAGGGGTGTTTCTTATTATCAAAAAGCTCACATAATGCCCCGGTCTGTTTATGAACATGCAGGGTAACTTTTATGGTGTTTGCGTGCGATGAGGTAGGAGCAATTCTGCAGTAGTGTGGTTTGCCGTGGTAAACTTATGTATGTTGCCACGGAGAAGAAATTCTTCCACAAAGGAAAGGGCAATGTGTTGGTTCTCGAAGAGAAAATTTCTTCGAGAGAAATGAAATAGTAAAACTGCAACTATGCTTAGGCTGTTTACAATGCGGAAATTTCCGCTTACTGCAAGACTGATGAAGGGGCAGAAAAATAAACGATAATTTACAGAAGCAGCTCCAAATTCTCCCCTCCTTAGCTTGCATATCTTCGCAGTCCTTTTTGTAGCTTTGTGAACAGCCAAGTACTAATCATGCCTTTTGCATTTAAGCCGCGTCTAGTTTTCGGAGGCATCAGCTCTGTGCAGTGCTCGCCACTCTTTATAGTGACCCGCTCGCCAGTAATCGGCAGTAACTAAGCAGCAGTAATAACTCAGGAGTAACTTGCTCTCTTTTGCCGCCTTGCCTTTTAGCTACGCATACGACTAAACACCGAAATGCCCGTGCAAGTGGATGGTGAACCTTGGATCCAGGGACCGGGTGAAGTGGTCGTGCTCAGGTCAGCTCTGAAGGTAAGCTCCCCTCTAAACCGCTCTAGTCTGAAAGTGTCCCTCGAGCTGCACAATTATGGAGTCCCATTTTCGCACCAGGAAAAATGGCTCCTATTGCTTTATCTCATGCCTGGCACCTCAATATTTTCAGATGTGCTAAATCAATAAATCAAAATAAATGAATACAGGAGTACAGGTCCACCTTTTTCATAGAGTAAACTTCACAAAGATCAATTAGTTACGAATGGAGCTAAAGAAAATTTCGACTTCATGGTTCAAGCAGCCTTGGGACACTTTCACATAGGTAAGCCAAGCATGCGTTATAGCGCAACCTACTGCTAGCAGTTCTTTTGCACAAAGTCAACGTTTGAAGCAATTTGTGCTCTACATTCTCGGTAATGAATCTCGGTATGTGTCAACAACAGGTGGTAGTCTGGTCTGTCTGCAGAAGTTTACTTTGCTTAGCCAAGTGCCCACATGATTAGACTGTCCTCCCATTGCTGACTTTTGTGGTGCATTGCTGTGTCCTCCTTTTTTGCCCTCAATATGAGCTCGCTGGAAAAAGAAAACAATAGGAAGGCGTAATGTGTTGTCGCCCTGACACAGCTGTTTGGCTTATGTTTGTTCATTTGGATTATGTGGACACCAAGTTATTTGTTCAGCCCTTGCCTGCACTGCACACCCCGGTATGCTTCCCTCAGAAGCACGTCATGCATGTGCTGTGAATGTCCTCAGAAAAAGATCTCCCCCTTTCGTTTCCTTCTAACCTTTATGTTTAGTATTATTTCGTGTCATATACTACAACAGGTTTTTATAATCTGCAACAGAGGCTTGTAGAGATGTTTGTCCTTGCTAGGAAACGTGTCTTCGTTGACGTGTGCATAAAGTTGCGCACGGATAGGTGTAAAGCTTCGAAGTATTACTTTTGTTCTTTGGGACTAAAGCGTGTCTGGTTTGCTATGTAGGGCACCATATAAACACACTTTTGCTTCTTTGCACGTGAATTCTTGAACTTTCCGTTTTAAGTGGGCCATGAAGACAGAATGCAGGTTTGGTTCACTCGAAAGATTGCCTCGTTAAAATAGCACTGACACCACTTTTAACACAAACTTCACTCAAAAAGCTGCATAACGAGGAAAACAGCGAATGGGCATTGACACCTTAGCTACGTTTCCGCACTGAACTCGTGACGTATTATGTGCGGCTCGTTGGAATTGGCTGAGGCTGACAAAATCTAATGCAAATTAAACAGGTTAAATAGGGATTATGTGCTTGCAGAATGAGCTATTTGTGCTTAAATTTAGTGCACATTCTTTTATGGATGAAAGAACATTGGGCTAAGCAATGGAATTTATGAATGAACATTTAAACATAGAAGCACTAGTGCGTATGGCGCGCACTATAGCGGTCGTAGCAGCACTCTCGTTGAGCGTGTTGGGCTTGTATGACACAACACCGGCCAACTGGCAGAAGCGACACTGCCACTTATGTGGCCCCCTGCTGTCGAGTCATACGCAGTATTTCACAACACAATTACTACCAAGCCTAACAATAAGGCAAGGACAAGTCCGGTCAGAAAAAAAAACTGTGTGCGGAGAGTGCTTCCTTAGTGGTATCGTTACGCCATCTATGAAGGGAAATGGTAACCAGGCTAACCAAAAATATGTTTTTGCCATGGCGGAAGCCTTAGTCAGCATACTAACTGTCAGCATACTAACTGAAACACACGATGTGGTGGGGGAATTGAAATCTTGGCTTAAATTGTTTCATTACGCATCATTTGCTGGCGGACAAGCGCTGAAGGCACTACAAAACACCAAATCTTTCGAATAAGATAAACTTGTATTTGTCTTCATGGCCCCTTACAGGCTAAGTGTTGTAATAGGCCCAGCAGTTTATTAAAATGATTATGAAAAACTAAAAACTGCAGGTTGATCATTTCCCGAAGACTTCAGCTTAAATTCTGCAGCAAGCGCTCGATTCAGTCTGAGGAAGCACAAACTTAATTTAATAATTGCTTATCTAAGCAATGTGGTGTGGACCAGCTGTGGCCTAAAGGTGATTAGGAGGTTTCGGATAAATGACAGAAACACTAGTGTTGATACTTGCCATAAACCATATTCCGTGCTGGCGATCGTTAATTTGTGATGTCGTATTGTTTCTTATTTGTTACACTCTAGATGCTGTCTCTGCTTTGTTTCTAAGTCAGTGATGCTATGTCGCTGGCTCATTTGTTTTTGTAGAGATCTTTCCACTGGAACATGAAGGCCAGAGGGCACCGTGAGCAGAGAAAAATGTAGACTCCTTCGTCATGTTCTTAGTCTCATTGTATGGCCCAATGGAACAAAATGTGGTTACCAAGGGATATTTAGAATATAAATATACCCCCATATTCTGTCTTATAGGTACCTGTAATGTAGAAGATCATGTGTAAGATAAGCAAAGGCGAAGTCCCCAGAGACATGAAAAGCACCTACATAAGAAAATGAATTTAACCAAAGTAAAGTTTGCCAAATTCCCATCTGGCCCACCAAACTCAGAGCTGCGAAGGACGCAGTGTGTTTGCCGTGCAGGGTTGTTTTATGCTTGGTTCTGTCACCACTATAGCCAGCGCACTTGCACTCTTCTTGCTTGCCGCCTTGAACGAAGAGCCGTTCTCTGGACCCTTTCACTCACTCTTCTCTCCCTCTCTCCCCACCCGCCTCCTCCCCCACTCCTCCTTGTTTCACCACTTCGTATGCCCACCTTTCTTTTTCCTTTTTTTCTCTCCCTCGTTTCTCTTGTATACCGTTCCCGCTGCGCCGGATCTGAATCTGCGCGACATTGTCACCACGAAACGTAACAAACAAAAAAAAACTAAAACGTGCCGGGACGACGTGCGCACAAACATCGACACAACCCCCGTGCATACACGCGTGCGTAAACGCTGCATGGCCAGGCCACCATGTTGAGGAAAAGCAAGATGAAGCGGCGCAACACGGAGCCCATGCTGGCCTCGTCGAGCGGCGAGAAGTCGTCCGAAGACTGACGAGGTGGGCAGCGGCCCCTGCACAAGACGACCGCTGGCCCGCCCACCGCTGCGGCCACCCACGACGACGCCCCCAGCCGGCGCTGGGGGGGGGAGCGCTGCCACCACCCCCGTCGGCCTGGCCTTCCTGCGTGCCTGCTGCTGCGGCGCTGCCTACCTGCTTGGTTCGGCGGGGCCGCCCCGCGACGGCTGAACTGCTGCCGCCGACTGCGCAGGGAGCCCGAGGGGGCCGGTGGGCCGAGGTTGTGAAGGACCCCCCAAGTGTGACCGAATAACGCCCTTCAAGGCCGGACAGCGAGCGCTCGCCAAGGGTGCCGCTCACTTCTCCCTTCCTCTGTTCTTCTCCTTCTCTCCTCTCCAGCTGATCTACTTTGCCTTGTTTGTACACAACGTAGGCTTGCTCGAACCCGGCTGGGTTCCTGTCCAGGCCATCTTTCGCCCACTTACTCACGGTTTTACAATTAAGAAGCGCGTCTCGGAAGTGCTTGTCTACGTAGCGGAAGAATGGCCCGCCTGCTGTTCTTCTATGGCGTGGCGCAATATTTGTATGTACCGTGGCGTCGCCGGTGTAGTGTTAAAAATACCTGCCGACAGCGTCATCCCTGTTACAGACGCTGCGCTCTGGGGTCGCTTATAGGCTCTTCCTTCCCTCACCTCGTGCAAATAAACTTTAGCCATTGGCTTCATTCTGTTCCAGCGGGGCACTAGAATCGAACCACTGTTGCTTATTAGTTTGCCACTATAGCCTACACGCAGCTGAATTCGCACAGCATGCCGGCACAAAGCCCTTGAAGGGCCGAGCAAGAAAAAAAAAAACATCTCAATATTAACCAAAGGAAGTGTTAGCGTCGTTCGACACAAGTAGATCTTTGGAACACCGTGATTCCTGTGCCATTTTTATTAGTAGTTAGATCTGAACGACAGTCTAAGCATCGAAGGGTAAGCGAGTGAGCCCGTCGCACATTTCTCGGCTCTCTCTACTCACTCATAATAAGACTTTGGAGGCGTGCTGCCCACTTCCGACTCTGTAGTAACGCCACAGAATGCTGCGTATCTCGAGGTGCTTCTTTACCGATTATCGAGCTGCTGTTTCGGCCGCCGTCGCTTTGACGCTTGCTCCTGCTCCCCTGGGGCCGCGGCTGGAGAAAGCGCGACGTGCCAATCCTAAGCGCGGGTTTCTCAGCCGGCAAATCCACCCGCCTCTGTGCACGCATCCTTTGTTGTCATTCAAAACGACTTTTTGGCGCTTTTTTTTTAATTTCGCATTTTTAGGAATGGCCACCTGAAATGGCCGAATCTTCCCGCTCTAAATTCGCTGCAAATGGGCTTTGGGAGAGGTCTATGAAAGTCCAGCTCCAAAGGCGAGGCAGGCGAGTGCAAATCGATACGAATGAAATGCTTTATTCAGGGGACGTTGAATTGTGCAGTGTACAACAAAGCAGTCGGCAGACGGGGCCTTTAAAATAAAAACACTAGTCCGAAAGCCTGCGAGTTGTACCCGATGTATTTTTTACCTTTGCCTTGCACTGCTCGCTCCTCGTTTGAGCCAATTTATCAGTCCCACTGCAAGTGCGATGCAACCGGTATCCACGAAGTGAGTAGCATTGATCTACACCACCTGGCTGGCATGGTAGACAGCAGGGGTTTATTTCCTGTTGTCTTGTTCCCACCTCCTCTCCAAGAAGAAAAGCAGAAGCCATTTTAACAAGGTACAGGGCAAGGTACTCCTCTGCTCTGTGTAATCCTTAGCCCACGCTTGTACTAGTTGCACACCTAGTGCAGCTGTAGGTGTTGCACGCAGCTCATCTGATCCACTGGCCTGCACTGATAAAACAAGGAAAACGGTAAACTGGTTAGTAAGGGCAAGTTTAAAATACTGACTTCCTTCCCATTGCAGTAGCAAAATTTTCACTGACATTGATGGCACTGTGATTGTGTAAATAGCAGAGACAAAGACATTGTGCTCACTTTGTACTAGTTCATTGTCACTGCATGCCTCAGGCTTTTCAGCTAGTCACAAAAAAAAGTGGGAAGCAATCACGCAGCTGATGGGGATGCCAAACTCCAGCCGTCAAATCTGTTCATGCGCAGTATATTGCCCTTGCGGGGTAGCTATGCCTGTCAGGATTGGTGTGTAATATTGCAGACCAATTTTATTTTCAAAAATCCACTTGTTGTGGGCACTATTCGTCTAAACAGTAAATGTTATCGTGACGTATAACTGAGAATTTGAGCCTATTGTCTTTAGTTGGGGATGTATGCAGTTACAACTTTCCACGTTTTCTTCATGACAGCTGCTACATCCAGTAGAACCCACCCACGAATACAATCCTCATAAAACATGCCAAATGCCTATTTTGAACAAACTTTGTCCAAATGAATACACAAAATGAAAATAAAAAGCAGAATTGCTCTGCATTGTTCTTAGCTAATCGAGACGCACGAGATGCCCAAAGAAAATAGAGAGAGAAAGGTAAGACAGAAATACAGGCCAAAAAAGAGTGACGTTTTTCAAGACATCTTGTGTGTGGGGAAAAGGGGGTCGTGGTTTCAGGTGCCCTGGGGAACCCCTGTTATCTTACTTTATTTCCATTCTTGGTCCAGACTTGTACATTCCACACATGTGGCGCCTGTGCTCCAGGCTTCAGTTACAGGCAGATTGTGTTCTACGCGCTCTCCAGGCATGCATTCCAGGTTGGTGCAACTCATAGGGTGGCCAACTTTCTCTAACAGTGGGTGAGGAACGTTGAAAACGAGACAGGGATGCGCGTAATGCTCCGCATTTTGCCATAGGAATGCATTATTATGCAATGGTGGGCGCTACGCTGTTCATGGGTGCAGGCAGTGCTGAGAATTTCGTTGCAAATAAGGTGGTATAGCCCGAACCAGTCTTTCCAGTAGTAGTTTTGAGTGGTTTGTGTCCACTGTTTGGCCACAAGTTCCGCAAAGAACATGACCACGATGGATGAATTCTTAGTGCTTCCTGGGTAACGAATCTGTAAGTCGTACTTAGATGTCCCTGCCTCTTGTTCAGGCTATTAACCTGCTTTTCTCCTTGAGGTGGACTGGTATGCATAGGCCCGGTGGTATAGCAATCGCGTATAGTAATCACTCCTCTGGGTAGTTTCATGTTGCCTAATGGCAATTGAGCTGTAACTACCTGTTGACTTGTTGTTTCTGCAAGGTCCTCGTTTATTTCTCTGTTTTTCTGACCCACTCAGCATCATTACCAGATTTCGTTCTCTTTCTTTTCATAGTGGTGTTACTTTTGCACTGTGTACATGCTGAATCTAACTCGGGAGCACATAACGTAGCCCTTAACTGCGAGCCTCTTTCTGTTATGTGCAAGCCAGTATGCTAAAAGCTATTTGCCAGAGAAAGGAGACAGTATCATTTTTGGGACATGTTGTTCCTCTCCCCTGGTAGTTAGAACTTTAAAATGCAGCTTTCCAGCAAGGTTAATTGCTCCTGTCGCATTGTTCAAATCACGAAACGCACTTCTTGTGGTGAATTGAGCGTAACATTTCTTAGACCGATTTACGGTGGCTGCGAGCTGGTGCTATCGCTGTTCATACGTAGGTACAGTCCTGAAATGAAGAACGCTAACTATCTGTAGTTAGCTCGAGTGTAGGAATTCCTTTATGGCTGTCTCTGTTGTCTCCCCGCCCCTCGCCAAAGTCAGAGAAGCCATTTTGTGCTCGTTTAGCGAGACAGGTCGTCTGTTTCTGCCCTTCACTGAGTTCTGTCAGTGCCGTGGCGGCATGGTCAGACCATGAAGTACAAATGTTTAGCGTGTCTGGCGAGGTGAAGGTGTGGGAAGGAAATTGACGCGCATTCACACAGATAATAGGCGAGGCGAGCACATCATTTGAGGCTCTCACGTTTGGCCACTCAATGTTTTACTTATGTCAAGTTTTGTTGCAACCGGGTGGGAACTGCACTCTAAGGGAGCTTGCACTGAAAGCGGTTTAACAGCACATTTGCTCACGTTGCACTTGGCCCGGCCGATGAATCAGGGGCAGCTTTGTTCGTTCTTTGCGTCATGGTGTTGTGGGCCATTTCTCGAATGTTTGGTTGTGATTTGCCACGGATGTAGTTGTGAGGGGCCGACTTTGGATTTTTGTTTATCAAAATCTCCGTTATAAGCTCAGCTTCCTTGCTGATGATAGTTTGCTTGTATGAAACCAAAATACTAAACGACAGACGAAACTAGAATTGCAAGAGCTGCATGTTTTTTGTTTTCTATGGGAACGCTGGTTTTGCATTGATTAGACAGATGGAGCTGATACCTCAATATTACTTTGATGGTTGCAACTTGTGTTTGATGCCTTGCTCCACAAGCAAAGAAAACTATAGCCTGATGTGTATAAAGAATGCGTGCAGCGAGCTGAGGCGGTTTCTAGGATTTTTTTTTTTCTTTTTCAGCAGAGGACACTAATGTGCATTCACAAAGGACTGTTTATCATGACTGAAAAAAAAAAAAGCAACAAAGTTTTTTATCGCAGCCTTCTCCCTCCATGTTATCTCATTTTCTTCCCCCCCCCCCCCTACTACCCGCCCATGCGGCTTTGGCTACAAGCCGCGATGGCTACTGAAAATTTGCGAGCAAGAAACCCTTGCTATGTGCACTGAAGCTTTCTATTTGTACAGACTCCTTGGCACTGCTGCCTCCATTCGAACCACTTTTGGCATCGTTTCTCTCTCCTTGACCCCGCGTTTTTTTCGTTTCCTGTTTCCACAAGCGCGTGTGTATGACTTTGTACCCTTTACGAGGGAAGCACCTTGTGCGAGAGGTTAGGCAGCGTCAGTCGCGATGGGGCCGCTGCTCTGTTATCTCTGTCGTGGAGCGTGCTTGGGCTGCGTGTGTAACATGACCCGTCGATGGTCCTGTACATAGTGGTCTATACATAACACTACACTTATTTGTATAGCTAGGGCGTTTTCTTATCTATCGAGTTCGGATCTTGTGCACCTGACGGCGGCCACAACCCCCCCGGCTTGTATGCTTTGTAGGGTTCCCTCTCCTCGTACCGCCAGGCGTCATGTTAGGCAGTCATGTGCAATGCACAATGTGAATATACTATACCTGATCATTGATGTTCGACGACGAATTCATAGGCGCCTCGACGGAGCCCATGGCGTTCCCGTGTACGTTGCAAGCAGAGGCAGTCAGTCTTTGTGGTTTAATCAACTCTCAACGACTTGGGTTGCACTTGGCGCCGGGTTCACCGTGCGCGCAAGGGGGAGTTTAAGTACGAGGTGTAGAGTTCTTCATGCCGTAGGGATACTGCAGTTACTATGTAAGTCACTGACGAGTAGCTATGTTACAATGCGAGGCCCGTGTAGCGTCGGCCTCTGTCGCGGACACACCCGAAACGAAATCCCGCTGCACACACTGCGGTTGGGAGCAAATTGTATAGTATGTGTTTCTTCTCGTTTCCGTTTCTGGTTTTCATGCTCGAGTGCCCATACGACGGTTTCACCTGTAGTGTGCGTCAGAGATATTTGGTTGCTATCTTCTCGAATAAAAAGATTGAGCACTGCGCTGTAAGTTGTTCTCTGTTGTCGTGCGATTGTCTGTGAGTGTGTCTTGTCATCCTCACAGTGTTTTACGCACCTGCCTACCTCAGCACGAAAGTGCCGTGCCTTAGAAAGGGAGTTCTCTGGGTACGAACAACCGTGTTGTGTTTGAGCACCTTCTAGCTTTCTTCACTACATTATTGCAAGTTCCTAATGTATGTTACTAATGTGTCATTCCCATGAGTGACATGAGCAGTAATGGAGGGTAAGCACCTGTTACTTATGGAGGATTTTCTTTCAAGTAGATTGTGTAATTTTTTGCCTGCACCATAAAAAGATACTATGATACCATGCTGAAATAGGCTAGGAGGCGTGCTGTGGAACATCTGGTGGCTTCAGTGGGTGCAAATATGTTTGCACATGGTTTTCCTTGTTTCTCGCATTCATCCGAAAATCAGCCGGCGCAAATGAGACTGAAATACACAACATTGTGTTCAGTATAGTGGCACATTTTTTTTTATTATTTTTTTTTTTTACATCTTGGGACAGCATTGTGATGCAACACCCACCTTGGTGAGTCAGTGGCTAAGGCATTGTGCTGCTTATACATGAGGCCAAGAGTTCGATTCTTGGGGCTGTTTTTCTAATGGAAGCACGAAACAGAAAGGACTCGTCCGTCCGAAATACGGAATTATTCCGTCGCTCTCCGTTAAGACATGCCTCACAGCCCAGGTGTAGTTTGGGCTAGTGAAACCACGAAACAGATTTAATTCTAGGTTATGATGCAGTGTGCACACCGGTAAAGACTCTGAAAACGCGATGGTCATTGGCTGTATGAAAACAGTAAGGTGGCGACCTCATGCAGTTGCAGGGCTGTGACTACAGCATTTGTTCTGTAACAACTATGATGCTGCTTGCACCTTGCAGTTTAGATTTCCTGAACACCCCCCTCACTGCCCAGAACAAATGTCACAGTAGCAAGAGCACAAGAATTTTTCACACCTATAGATATATATATTCTGTCCTTGTTCTTCTGTCTTTCCTGTCCTGTTGCCAGCACAGGATGTTACACAGCTATTGGCGGGCAACAAGAAATGCCTGAAATTTCAGGGACAGAGAAAAGGGAGAACAAGCTTCCAAGCGAGTACCCAAGGTTCTCAAATTCTGTAGAGCCATATTGGACATACTTGGCTCAGATGTTACTAGGCATGTGACCTAAGTACTAGGTACACTTATTTGCTATCATGTTCAAAAGGTGTGCTAGGCGTTGAAATATGCATTCAAGAGACTTGGAAGCAAAGTCATTACAGTGCGTGGTGGCGGCCCCACATGGACAGTCGTGCTTCACTGGGAAACTTGTATGTGCGGATCTGTTCCCACCTGGTAATTTGATAAGCACAAGGCAGGCTTCTCTGCACACTGACAATCATTAACAGTTGTTTAGAGTTTCAGCCTATTTTGTGATAAATGGAGGCACGGTGCGGTTTCACCACGGTGGCTTCGCGACCAACACTTTGTGCCTTCATCTTCATGTTTCTGGATAAAAATAAGTAGCTGCACTCTTCCCCGACATTGTCTCAGAGTCCAGCGTGATGGCATGGGCGGGATGGAAGAGGAGCACTTTTTTGCAGTTCTTCACGGTGGCGGGGAGAATTTCTGGGGAACGTGGAAGGGGTTGCGGGCACCTGGGGAGTCACGCTCGCTCACAGTGAAGAAGGGTTTCAAGTGCACCACGAGTGTCTTGCGTCCTGTCTCATTTGCACCAGTAACATGCCCGCATGCCTTGCTATGCAGAGACTGCTGCGAACTGGCTAAAGCCAGTCGCACAGTTTGCACTTCCTTCGTGCACTCACGTCACTGATTGCCCTCCTTGTTCTGTTTTGTTTTTGCTGCTGAGCCCTTGATTGCACCTGCATCTCACATCCTGTATTCCATTGCTCTTCTGTGTCCCTATTATTTTCGTCCTTGGTGCAACTGTGTCATTGTTTTTTTTTTTTTCAATGTTGTCGTGGCATTCACAAGCGAGAAAATTGCGTTAATAGAGTCTCAATATTTGTCCACTTGTTCATTAGCGAACAGGGGGAGACTTTTCCTTGTCCTTAATTTCAGCGCATACAGTCCGTGAATTTGTGGAGATTGCCTTGTAAAATTATCATTAAAAAAAAACAGTACAAAAACAAAGTGTATAAAAGAACTGACGCAGTATACAGGGTAAAGCTATATTACAAAAGTTGGCCTAACATTGAGTGCATTTGTAAATACTAAAACAACGACAGAAAAAGGCCTTTTACCTTCTGTCTGTAATGAATGATGTGAAAGCTAAAACGTGTGTTCAGTGTTCATGAACATGGAGGCGAAAAGCAAAAACGCCCGTGTGTACGAGATTTCGGCGCACGTTAAAGATCCCCAGGTGGTCAAAATTAATCCGGAGCCCTCCACTACGGCGCGCCTCATCGCCTGCGTTGCGTCGGCGCGTTAAACCCTACAATCCATCAGTGTTCATGAACTGTGACGATGAAAATGAGAACATTTAAGTGCATGAAAAGATTGGTGCCAAACCAGTAGCAGGACCCGCTATTAGCTTGTACATAAAACAAGTGATGGCTTCCAACACTCTGTTGCTAGTAATATTGGCCCTTTCCTGCACAATGAATGCAAACAATGGGAGGTAGGAATTTCTGTTGGCAGATTGTTGTGGCTACGAAATTTTCACAACAAACACCTAGGTATTTTTAACAACAGTGCAATAGAAGCAAGGGCAACTGTAAAAAATCCGGAATTTGTGGGGCGCACCGTATAACAAACGATGACTGAGTGACGTAGCTATAAAATATCACCAGATATGTTGTGAATGCTCACCCAACTGCACAAAAAAAGCCCTGTGAGAAAATTTTTTTTAGACGGCTTCGTTAAATTTAGTAGAGGCTTGTTTACAACCTACCTTCAGTAGCCTCGTCACAGTGGAAGCTTATTGCATTCGGTAAAATAGTTATTGTTTGGGTACCCATGTTCAGCAACTTATTGTTTTCTCTGCGCCAGCCATTGTTGAGGTTACTTTTACGCAATGTGTTTCGAACCTCATGCGACATACACATATTGTTTCATTTGTTTCTGCCCCAAACCAACAGTGTTCTTCGGTATTGCTTAGCTTTTTTACACAGTAGAAGTCTTGCAGAAAAAAACGTCCAGGAGCTTTCGCATGTTTACAAGGTGGCCTGATACAAATGCTCGGCTGTGGCTCTCGTACGGCACACTATAAAGCCCCCGTGATTTTGGGTCACCAGTGCTGCATATGTGGTGTCACTTGGCAGCCACTATGCCTGGAAAGTTCGTGCCTAGTAAAGCTCAACATCATCAAGAGGAAACGCAATGTTGCGCAGTCACGAGCGGCACCGTTACACTGCTTTGCCAATGGGCATTCCCAGATGTCACACGCGGACACACACGGAACACAACACGACTGGAAACAACACATTTTGCTGACTCCCTGCGTAAGGTCCCTTCCCCTCTTCCTCTCGACGCTCTGATCTCGCGCATCTTAACGCGCCCTTTCTTTAACTGCGTGTCTTTCGCCTTCCTCCTCTTCTTTTATTTCTTCTCTTCTCCTGTCCGCTCTTCTTCTTCTTCTTCTTCCTCCTGCCCTCTCCTCCTCCGCCCGCTGCCTCCTGCAGGCCACGATGCTCAAGAAGAGCAAGAGCAAGATCAAGAGGCGCAACACGGAACCCACCATGGTTCTGGCCAGCCTAGAGGGAGCGCAGCAGCCGCCCCCCACCACTAGCACCAGCCACACCATGGGGCCCTTCTGAGGGGCCTCCTCGTGGGACGATTTCAGCCAGGACAGCTTAACCTTGCAGTGCACCCTCGTCAGCCTTCACGGCGACGTTCCTGTGGTGATCAACCTGCAGGCTCTACTGTGGGTTGTTGTGGGGAGGCAACGTCAGCACCCTCTCTCGCCCCATGCACAGTGCCGGCATACTGCAGTAGTGCGTGCAGTGACATTTTGCTTGGCTGTGTAGCTGGTGAGCTTGGCCCTGTTGGGATGTACAGTCATCCGGCCAGGTGCATCAATGTGTGCGAAAGAGGAGCGGAGGAGAAGCGCTGGCTTTGAGTGCGAGCTGTAGCCGCATGTTTGCCGCGTTGTTGCTGCCACAAACGGCGGCCTGCCCTGAGCCCTGTTTTGCCCAGGAGGAGTCAAATGCTTTGTGCCGGATCCCTGCTCTTTGGAAGCCGCCTCCAACCTATCGTTTCTCGCCGTCTTGGCCCAACTTGTAACACTATGCAAGTGCATAAAGACCGTGTGCTCACTCGCAGTAAGCAAAGAAGTCAAGTAATGGCATTATTGCGACAAACCTGGAAGGAAGCGTGTCCCCTTATGATGACATAAAATGCTCGGTGGACACTAGGCAGCCTTCACATTGGCGTGCCATGGCGTGCTCCGATCCGCTCGATGTCTTGTGAAAGGGGTGTTCACAGTCACGGGTTTTTTGGGGCGCTCACAAGTTTCTTGTGTCCGGCAGCTTGCAGCCCATGGCCTTCTTGTGACTGACACGTTCCCTCATCTTGCTTTCTTAAAAGCGTGCATCTTCGCAATTGTATCATCTAACGCCTTGCCGTGTTAGTCTTGCAGCGGCGTTTCTTTTGCTGTTGCCCAGGCGTCATTCAGCTCGGTCGCTCGAATGGCAGCCCTCGAAGGCATTCCTGGGCTCGGTATCAACCTCATTCCAGCCTTGGGATGCGTACAAAGAAAAAAAAAAGCAAAGATATGCCTACACTATGCTTTCAGTTGTTTGTTGACAGTGTCATGGAACCCCACGGGCCAACGAAAGGGCTCGCTATGTTACAGCACTTGCTTTTGTAGGCCCTCTCTCCAACCTCTAAGATGTAAATACGATAGCCGTTATTGCGATGCTTTAACCTTGAGTTTGTGCTAAATAAATGATCGTAGCACCGATAAACATGATTAGTAATTCCGTTCTTCGAGGTGTAGTGAAGAAGGTTTCTATAGAGCATGTGTTCGTATACCCTGTACCTATCTGCAGGCTACTCTCATCCTAGATTAATTAGGGAACCACCTATTCTTAGTCGAAGTGTACATATATATTGACCTGTATAGCTTTTGAGATCGTACTGTACGGAGAATTCAGGCACAGCGCTTAAACTCAAGGCCTCTAAGAAATCAGGCGGCACATCCTTTCACATAGCGATGCTTCCTTCATTGGCCACCATGAGAGCTTGTTGCTTTAATTCATGTATTGCAAATGTCACGCATCCCCGCATAAAAGAGAATGTTGGACAGATGACGTGATATGCAACAATGGCAAATTTTGTTCCAGACCTGCAACATACCTAAATTGAGTGGGCGTGATAGTTAGTTTTAAGAGACGCTGTCTTCGCTGCTTTAAGGAACGGCGGGCATTGATACTGTGCAGTGCTTAGTAGGTGATGCTGAACTTCTGCTTGGTTCAGCTAAAAGTACATCTCATGAAGATGACTTCGTGGTCTCGCAGCAACTGCTTTCAAAATGTCTTTTACGCTGTGTAACTGGCCAATATGTCGCTCAAGCTCGCCCTTGTGTAGTACAGCTAGCAGGCACCAAGACATTCCAGCAGGACGTTAGACTTTGTTAGACAGGCACACACGGTACAGTTGAATCTATAGCTTTGGATGAACAGTGAAATTACGCTTTAAAAAGCTGTAGAACAGCAGCAAGGTAATCTAAATAAAGATATCTTTAGCCTACGAACAGTTAAAGTTGAATCAAGACCATACATGTTTAGTGATCTAGTAAAAAAAAAAAGGAAAATATGAATGCTTTCAGAATGGCTGTATTAACGTGGTTTATGAAATCAAACAGCTTCTAGTACTAAGTATGTTTGACATAACCTGCTCACCAGAACTTCGAAAACAATGAAATAACACGGAGAAACCTGTATAGTCATGTGCTCATAACATTAAATTGGTTTTAACATTAACATTTATTATCGACGTGCTTCGGTACAGCAAGCCTGTTTTTTTTTTTATGGAGGCCAGAATGCTCATTGGCATATGTAGGTTCAGCAGGAGAGCACATGCGTTCTGACCTGCGAACAAATTATCTTTTTGATATAATCACTGAGCTCGCAACAGAGAAGGTATATTTCAAAAAGGGCTGGTGTCTTATAAGCCAGGCACTTGAATACGTGCCTGCATTCATCTCGACGCTTCAAAAACAATTTAGCGCTGTTCGGGCTGTTATTATCGCAGTGCGGCCACCTCTCAGTAACAGAATTAACCAAGCGACAACTCTCAAAGATAAAAGGAGGCCGAACCACATTTTTATTTATATTTGACAAAAGTAGAAAAAAATGTTGTTCTCATTGGCTGCTGACATGGTTAGAAACAGGAGCCTGTACAGCAAACACAAAACCAGTGACGGTGGGTTTATATAAGCTTGTCAAGAGCACGATCCTTGCTTGCTTCCTAAATTGGCATAGATGGCAGGCTGCTCATGTAAGCACCTGAAGGCAAGCTCACTTCTGCTTGGCCCGCTCTGAAGTCTTAGGAAGAGAGCTGCTTTGCTAGGTGGACGCACATTGCCGTGCATTGCAGGCATGTGGAAGAGAAATAGAAGGCGCTGTTAGCTGCAACGCTCTTCGGGACTCGCACGCATATGGTGTTCACAATGCGCCGATGACTAGAACAGTGTATGTGCGGAAGATTTGTCCACTAGCTGTACACATGTTGATAGGCATCATGCTAATAAACTATCTATGTCACAGACTGCACGCTGCCTTCATTTCCTCTGACCCTGCAATGGGCTGGTTGTGGATTAAACTGGCCCCCAAGTCTGCGCTGTATCGAGTGCGGTAAGCCACAACGTTAGTGTTTCTTACCAAAATGGGTTTTGGCAAAGTGCAGTTATAAACATGAGCCACCAGGGCACCTTCCTTTGAAAGTGAGCTTACACAGTGTGAGAGCTTCAGCAGCATAACCTAGTGTGGGGGAGGGGAAATTCTTCTGTGGAGCTTCAGCACTAGTGCATCTTGTTAAACATTGGAAGAAACCTATAGAAATGGGTTTCATTCTGCTTGTACACCGATTGATGGAGCCCTTGGTCACAAAGCTCCTCTGTCACGATAAGGTCGTAGAAATTTAATGCCCATCATCTGTGTTACAGCCTGCATAACGAGTGTGCACGTATCGCCGCCGAACACTAGTGTCATGGACACCGAATGCTTTCTTGCTTGGACCCTACCAAGGTACTGCACATTTTCTGGGGCAGATGCTGACATGCTGCAGGTGGTCGTGAGCGATTTGAATGCAGACTTGAGGCGACCCGAGTCCCACGAGTTTGTCTACATCACACAAGAGATGGTTTTCCCCTGCAATTGGCTGTACACATCTCTGATGTCCACTAAGTGCAACAACACAGTCATTAATGCTGCGTTCATGGGAAGCGTTCTCCGTATAAACTGTACAAACTATGTATCGTACTTCTTGTACCACAAGCATCAAATCACAATTACAGACATCCGGGAACTCCGGGAACAAGTCCACAACCCTGTGGATGACGACGCACTTCAGCAGAAAGAAATCACCCTGGGAATGGCCTATTTGAAAACTAGTGTGTAAAAAAGTTCAAATCCCCTCCGTCTAATGATGATGATGGTTAGGACAAGAAGCTTTCTTGCATGTGAAATCAAATGGCAAAGTGTTTAAGTCAAGAGTATGACATAGGCTTGGCACTCTTGTGAGACCACCTGTGTTTTCCTATTCAAAATGCCAAAGTTCGAAGCCAACGCCCACGTAACGAACCCAAAGGATATGTTGAGCGACCCGAATGCGATGATGGTGCAATCGGATGGATGTCCGCTTCATAGCGCGAGGGACCCAGGTTTGATTCCGACCACGGGAAGCGTTTTCTTGTTTCATCATTGTCTTGTGCCCTCCCATTGTGTAAAATTGGCTTTCCCGCAGTGCGTTTTGGTTACGACACCGCCATCAGTGAGACCCAAAAAGCTTCGCTTTAAAAGCACCTTTTAATATATTGTCACTGAAAAAATGAAATAGGAGAGTTTAATGGCGTAGATACACCGGTAGAAAACACACTAGGCCGCGACGCAGTAGCACTCGCAAACAGGCAGAACGCGTCTCGATCCTCTTCCTCGTCTTCCTTTCAGTCCTTTTCTTACAGGCGCTAAGACGCATACCCAGATGGGGGGATTGTAACAATATATAACCACATCAGGCTGAAACTTCTTTAATTATTAAGGTTTAACGCTAGCTTCCCTTGGGAAATGAGAAAGGGCTGGTGAATTTTTTAATGGTTAGGCTCTTCAGGATTACCATGGACACATAAGTTTTTCCGATGGCTGCAGGACGTTTTGTAAAGTCAATAATCACCACATATTTGGCTTTGCACATCTTCAATAATTGTATATCTGTCGCTTTTCAAGTGGCAGTGCTGTTGAAGAGTCAGACTATACACATCCGGTGCAAGTCACCTATAGTGAGAGGGAATACAGGTTTTTTATGCTACGAATGCACGCTTCAAGCAAGCAAAGACAGGATGGGAAAAATCACAGTCTTAGTATGTGACAAAGCTGGAACGATGCAGATTTTGAGAAGAATGACTGCGAACTGGAGAAGCTGTTTTGACTTCCTGCACAAGACTCCTCATGAACAGCGCTCAAAACTGCTGGTGGAAAACTGCTGGTGGAAACCACATAGCGCTTGAAACCACATAGTGCTTGTTCCTCTTGAGCTGGTGTATGGCACTACTAAGATGATGGTGATAGAATATTAACAGCTTCCTCCTTCTACTGGGGCAGTGGCCAGCGTCGCATCACCAGGGGATTTAGTACGGCTGCATTGAAAGCTACCGTTTTGATCTTAGTGTTTAAAGGGGCCATGCAGACAACATGCAAGTTTGTTTTATTCAAAAGATTTGGGTGTTTTATTGTGCCCCCAGCGCTTGGCCAGCACCAAACGACGCCTTATTCACTGAGAAATAAAAAATTTAAGCCATAATTTTGATTCTCCCGCTGAATCGTGTGTTTCGCGACGTCTGTGATGATGACATATCCCGGGCAAGTACTGAAGTGACGCAAGTATGTGGACTACAGCTGCAGTGAACCGCGGAACGCCAGTCCTCCTAGATGGCACCACCATACCGCTGGGGACAGCTGTCCACCCTCGCTTTGTTTTTTGACCGGATTTGCGCCTGGATAATGTTTCTTATGGCTGACAGTACTTGTTTTGTGAAACACTGGGTATGCTTGAAAAACAGTCACAGAAGACAATGTTGCTTATGCCATTGGCCAGTGTAAGCTCAATGCGCCGACTGCTGTGCAGCTATAACCAGCATAATGCACTTAGTACGCACTGGTGCTTCTATGTTTTACGTGCACTTTCGTAGCTTCCATGTTTACCCCACCATTCTTACTGATATAAAAATGAATATTAGATCTAAATCTAAATCTAGACAAAATTAGATTTTGTCAACCACAGCCATTCACACAGCTGCCCATAATACGTCATAGGTTCTAGTGCGGGAAATGAGCTAGTGAGTCGCATGCCCTTTCTCTTTTTTCCTGATTATATAGCTTATTTGAGTGAAGCTTGCGTTAAAAGTGGTGTCAGTGTTATTCTGAAAGAGGCAATCTATCGAATAAACCAAACTTGCATTTTGTCTGCGATGGCCTCATTAAGGAAATCTATTTCTGTTCATTTGCTCGGAACTTGCAGCACGGCACTACTGACCTCCTACCTAACTCAAGGCAAGGTGCCATAACAAGGTGTTTCAACATCTTATTGTCATCATCATAATGACCCAATGGTCTGGTACGGATCCGGAGTAACCCCTGAGGAGTGCTATGACAGGATGTATACCTTTGACAGGGGCCAAAAGGAGAGAGGGAGATGGCACGCATTGTAGTCTTAATAGTGCTACTTTCTGCAGCAGCTGGGAAAACTGATGCCTCACTGTCAGGATCCACCACTGCTTTCACCTCTCCTTCAAATGGGCACTAGTGCAGTTTCTCTGTTGGCATTTAGTGATCCACCTTCAGGCACAAAGTCATAAACTGTGCCATCTCCCGCAATTCACTGTTCTAAACCATCTAGCCTAAGCACTACAGGGAAATTGCTGTGTGCTTGAAGACTGCGAACATCTGGGCAAATCAAACTGCCAGAGGTAGGTGTGTGTGCACATGTGTGTGTGAATTTTTAACGTGAAATGACCTCGGGCTACCTGCTCAGCTTTTAGTGGCGGCGGTGATGAGTGTGTGCTGCAAAATATGAAAAAAGAAAGTGCCTCAGGAAGTTGAGTGGAGAGTGAAATGAGGCAGAGAGGGGAGAGTGATGACCTGGAACATCGTGGAAGCGTTTGGGAGAATTCTCAATTCTGATTGGTTGAGGGGCAGCGGAGAGGAGGTTAACCACGCTCGCCTATGCAATGCCCACGATCGGCGGAGCCATAACAACATGTGGAAGCACCACTTACTGTGGAGCGAAATATGAAGCGACAAGCAAACACACGTGGCAACATACGACGTAATATTTCACATGTCAGTCACAAATGCTTAGCAAATTACGCTGTTTTTCTTCCAGCTGGAATTGTAGAAAAGAAACTAAATGGTGCCTGTATCATGTCCCCTTTCTTCGCCTTTATCTGCGCTTTGCTGTTCTTCATTAGTTAAACAACCTAGATTGTCTGGCATAGCCAACTACTTGACCTTCATGAATGGAGTAGTTGACCATGCTTTGGAGACTACTTTGTACAAAGCATAACAAGGAGTGCGGGTGTGTTGTGCACATTGGCCATTCGATGACAAACTACTGTTATAAACCACACAAAATGGCAGCACATCCCTGGGAGCGCGTTCTTGAGAAAAGGTTGCAAGTTGCTGTCACTGTTGTATTTTGTTCACTTTCCAGCAACTTCGTTTGTCACAGGCTAGCTATGTTCATGTGTATATCAAAGCCAGTAAATGCAGGGTGCCCAACAATGATGTTTATTTCTCTGCAACCCATGACCAGGCACGAAAACAACTGAAACACTGCTTCGAGGCCGTCATTAGAAACAATTCATCAATAACACGTGTAAATAGTATTGCTCCTTACGTAAAAATCAAGTTGGTACGCGCTCAGTAAGTACACAATATTCCAAACATTCACTCAGGAATTGCAAATTAATACATCAGGTATCTTTTTCACGTGTAGGCATTGCAGTCGATCTCGGATATATCGAGCCCAGATATATCGAATTATTGTATATATCGAACAGTCCAAACAACATCCCCTTGGAAATCCTGTGCAAAAGAAAATATTTTATGTATTGAATTATCGATATATCAAACTATTTTGCGATCCCCTTGGAGATCAAAATATTCGGGATAAAAATAAAGCACCAACTAATAAATATCTCAGAATCCGGAGTTGGCTATGACATATCTGAAACAATGGTAGAACTAGACGCTGCAGATACCAAAGCCTTATGTTTCAAAAGTGGCCAGCAGGAAAGCTACAGGCTCTTAGACGAAATAAAGCTCAGTGCAGTTATTTTCGAATGAGCCCCTGATACGCATTTGGCCAAATTCTCTTTTCTTTCACAGGATTACCCAGTGATGACACTAGCAAACAAGTGAGAGCAAAAACAAAGGCTTCTGAACTCATAATTACCGCTTCATATCGACAGTTGTGAGACCCTTCAAGTGGAAGTGACCATTACCTAAAAATACTGCATGTGACATCTACAACGTTGTTAGTAAGCTGTGGGTCTCTGGAAACTTCTGCAGGGATTCAACAAATTTATGATAGAAGACAAACCGACAAATAATAAACCACCAGAAATGGTTAGCGTGTTAGCTGACCAGTGCCCACTTTGCAATTAAAAATGCTAAGCTTATTGAAACAAATGAACTACTCGGGAACTTATTGCAAGACACATGAAGGGCATTTTGTGTTTGTGCCTTGACTCCTTTGAGGTGCTGCAAAATTGTATAATAAATAGCAGAAATAATGTGCAATTCTGCAAAATGCTTTGCTCACGTCTGCCAGCTGCACTGCATCATGTAGTAGCAAACTTGTGAACATTAAATGTAACTGAACCGAAATGCTAGCTTATTGCGATGTCACAAAGAACAACCTGCTTTGCCGTTATTTTGTCTTCAAATCGGGCAAAATCTCGCACTTTATGCTCTGCCTACATATTTACAAATTATTCGGGAAACTATGCTTTATTGGGCGATGACAACATACAACCTTGCTTTATTTAGCAGGTTCTGCAGTTCATACGTGACTACAATTTTGTTCAATTAGTTTACTTCCTGTAAGGTTCATATCTTCGTTGCCTTATGGATACAAATTAGTGCTGTTCTGAAGTTCAACCACAATTAATACGTAGTATGTAAGTAAATGATTTAAATTGAAAACAATCTTCTTAGCAAACCAGCTGCTTTTAGTAAAGCACCATGTCAACTACGTACTTCTCTACGGACTGGTACATGCAGACTTAGATACAGGACGTGCTGCCCATATTTAGCCAGGAAGGAACCAGGCACTTTGCATTTTCAGCCTACAAGAGCACTACTATGCATGGTTTTAAAGGCCAACTGCACTCAAATTTCACCACGACCAAATTTACTTTGAACGTACAGTACGTACCACCAAACCAACTGGGGCATGACTGGTAGCCCCATGAAATGCATTGTCAGTTATTTACGAACATTCCAAATAGCTCTGTTGCAGGCAACACCGCACCTTCCGGCGGACCCCACAAACAGCTATGAAGCGGAAGTTACATTGCGGCCGGCCCTGTGCTTTTTCCCACGGCCAGCCAGGGGAACCGGTTGAGCCCCACTGGGCCCGCTTCTCCAAGGGCTTCAGCCTGGACTTAAAGGGACCCAGAAAAGCCTTTTGCAAAAGTAATAAAAGGCCTGTATTGTCGCGTAGCACCAAAAGAGCGATGCAATGCCCTTGGAATTATTAATCTACATTCAGTATTAGCTGCGCCAAAAAAAATTAAATGCACCTCTCCCCCCTTGCCGATCGATTCCTCCTCCCTCTCTGCTGCTTTCAAAGCAGCTGGAAACACGGAATAGTTGTGTGACATCACGACGCTCGACTTACGTTTTGCGCTAGCTACATTCCTGCGCCTAGGCATGCGTCAATCGCTGCGGACCTGCCTTTCACAGCCTTTGCCTCGGGATCGTGCAGGAAGGAGGAAGAGCAGCCGGAAGCCAATGGCAGTGACGTTGCCAGCGGCCGACGTCGCCAACGATTGGGCGAATCAGGGGGCGGCTCGCCGTTGCGTCAGCAGCGATCGGCTTGCTGCGGCGTCGCGCTCATCGATTGAGAAAGGCTATCTTCAAGAATTGTTTACAAATTATCCGTACAACGTATGGGGCTCACACTTGGCTCAAAAATGCTCCCGTTATGTGTTCTAGCACCTGAATGCATTTGATTGCCACCTTCACAAAGCTTTTCTGGGTCCCTTTAATGGCCACGCTCTCCTCAATTTGGCTTTCAAAATCTCAGATTTTTTATGGTCGTTTGCGCCGCGGATACATGTATTTCAGCTGTCGTATTTTGTATCTTGCAGTCTTTTTAGGCAGACTATACGGAAAATAACGCTTTTCAAGAGGTGGAAATTTTGAGCGCAGTTGGCCCTTAAGCTACCGAGAGTTGCATGAATAATGAGTTAGGTAACTTCTTCTAAAAAAAGAACGTAAATGCCTTCTTTTTTTCCTACCTTTCTTCAAATGAAGGCATGCCTTTTAAGAGAGAAAAAGGAACGAGTACTTTAATGCGTGCATGTGCCATACAAATGAAAATGTAGGAGACTGGACAATTTTTTATATGTGAATGTACTGGACGTTTACTAACAGACACAAAAATTGGTCTGCTATAACAAATACAAAAAAATCTGTGTAAAACGGCAGAACGATGCTGTAACAATTATTTAGCACGAACTTTACAAAATCAGGCAATCTCAAATGCAAAATCAAAGCGCTGACTTTCCTATAGAAACACATTTTTGAACAGCACTTTTCTGTGAAGTAAAAACATTTCGCAACTTTATGCACTTATTTGTGAGTGGGCATGTGGTAGCGGTACGTATATTTGTCTCTACGCAGCCACAAAACAAATCTATTAGAACAGCAAGTGTCCAACAACTTAAGGTTCACAACAGCACTGCATTGCAGCATATAAAAGCCATCCACAATGCGTGTGAAACTACACGTTTGTGCAGAGTACAGCAGTTGAACCACATGAGTGACCATTATCAATGCATACCAGATATCGCACTCGCGCACAGTACACCAGCTGCATCACATGGGCCGTGACTATTTAAGGACAGCTGCTTTCCAGAAAGGCCAGCTAAAAGATGTTTGACACAAAGCCATCTACGAATCGGACATTTTCGTATACCCAGCTCTTCAATGTCTCGAGAGGAGCAAGACATGAAGCAGCAGCGGTGAAAAGGTGCAGATAAACTCACCAACTGCCATGTGGACTACTGACATGCTTCATGTACTGCGTTCTGAAGAACTCGTACGCGGCGTTGATGATACCCCAGGACACGAGTGCCCGCGTGTAGTTGAGGTGCACCCCGTAGAACATCTTGCGCAGGGTTTTGCGCTCGGCATAGGTCTCTTGCACACGGTGAACATGCTCGTGTAGGGGGGCCCATACTGCACCTGCATGATGGTCTTGATGACGTTGATGGGGTAGAACATGGTGCTCACAAAGGCACCCACCACCGCACCACTGATGAAGTCGCTCAAGGTCTGCTCCCAGAGTATGCTTTTGTCCAGCGGCACTCGGCGCATCACTTCGTCCCTGAAAGTGAAGAACATGAACGTGCTGGGCCCGTTACGCAGCAGAATGGGTGTTAGGCCCCTGTAGTACTCCCGGATGCCGTACGGAGAGAGGAACTTGAACGCTTCGGCCGTGTTCCGGAAGCGGTGGTGGTGGTCCTTGTCCTGCAAGAGGGCCTGAATCCTTTCGAGAGGAGTGAGCACGGCCTCCGTGGAGCCAGCCATGAGGCCTGCGAGGAACTTGACTGTCAGATCACTTGTGTCGGGGAAGTGGTGAATGATGAAGCGGCTGTAGCCACTGAACGTGCCGAACATGATGGAAACGGAGATGGTCTTCTGAACCAGCGGGGGCAGGCAACCACGGTAAAGGTGACGGAAGCCTTCGCTGCGCAGCTGGTCAAAGGCGTGATTGGAGCGGACACCGTGCAGCATCTGCCGGAACATCACCTTGTTCATGGGGAACGTGCAGACGATGTTGACGAAGGCTGCACTCCACCCACACACAAAGGCGCACAGGTCGTCATCTGTGGTCGTCACGTTCTTGTGGGCGCCGGGGTTACTCAGGGCGATGGAAGTCATCCTGGCACAGTCACCTCGATACAAGATGCCGCTATTTTCGCATTGCAGAAGCCGCAGAGGATCTACCTGCAAGGATAGGAGAGATTGATCCTGGTTGCCCAGCCACAATATAGTAGTCAATGCATCTTTCGAGAATGTGAGTGGCGACTCTTAAGCGACAACTGCATAGCTGCACGATGCGCGATCTTTGGCGCCTATATTTTTTTTTCACTTGTAGCGCGCCAAAAAAGGGCTGTTAATAGCTACGACCGAAGAAACAACTGACAACCTTGACCTTACCGATCAAGGTTAACGTAAGCTGGAGGTTACAAACAGCAAAAACAATGCATCAATCGGCAAGACGCAGTATGACTATTGTTTTTCAGACCATGCTGCCAGCCGTGCGCCCATGCGTATAAGCGACGTACTCGTACAGCACCGGTCGATATAAAAAGCGAACCTCCCATGACAACAGCGGATTTTTGAGGGCACAAATATATGCGCGACCCTTAAATGAACAAGCACTTTGCGCACATCGCCAGCCTCGCTGTTAAAGTGACACAAAGCTGCGTTAACTATTGGCATTAGCACGCTGCTTGGGAAAGACAAGCACTCACCGCGAACGTGTCCGCGCCGCTCTTCCCAGCCGCTCCTAAAGTGGCGTTCCGTGAAAATACATTGGCGCTACCTCGGGAAGCCTACCACACAAGCAGTTGACGTCAAAGGGGCGCACATATAAAGGAAAAAACTGTGCCGGCAGTGGTCGCTTTCGATTTTCTGCGAGTGATGGGCGCTATCTTGATCCGTTACTAATTTTCCGCTAGCTCGACACGGTACAATTCGGCCCGATGTACAGGCGTTGGTTGCTACAGTTACAATATTTGCATGCGGTTTCTAGTACTGACTACTAACGGGATCATTAGACAAACCGGACAGCACGAATTGTTCACGGACAAAAATGCAGACAGCATCTGGCACCTGACGACGCAAACTTGACCTGCCGACCCACTGTTGCTGTTGGCTGCAGGCGTTACTCCCGTTACCGGGCAGCAAGAAAAAAAAAAATCGTCTCCCAGAGCAAAAACAGCAGCAAACGCGCAAAAACAATGAAATTTGGTGGAAAAACGTGCTATTATTTGTAGGATATCTGTAATTTTTAAAAAAAGGGAAAATATGAGGTAGAAGCAAGTGATCGGGCGTGACGTCACGTGTGTCACGAAAAAAATAGGAGGGAAATGGCCGAGAGAAAGAAATGCCAACTTAAAATTTATTTCTCCTAGCTCTGGGCATTAAAGGAGCCTTTGACAATGCATCACATCAGGCTATACTCGAAGGACTCCAATTAACTAAATTTTCTTACCGATCGCACAGCCAACCTCAACCTCGGCCCCATCCGATCCGTCTCCTTTCGTGTCCGACCGCGTGGTACACCCCAGGGGTCAGTCATTTCCCCAATTCCTCTTTAATCTTGCCCTGCTACAACTTCCGCCACTTCTACAACAAATTCCACGCATACAACATGCACTTTATGCAGACGATCTGACTATTTGGACCACAGGGGGTTCGATTGGGGAACAACAAGACGCCCTCCAAGAAGCCATTAACACCACCGACGACTACCTTACAGTCCGCGGCCTCAATTGTGCACCAGAAAAATCTGCCCTTCTCGTCCTCCAAAAACGCACGCAAGGCCGTAAACGACAACCTCTCCCAGACCCACAATTAAGCCTACATGGCGCTTCCATGCATCCTATACCACCCCTACAATTCGTGTTCTGGGACTTACTATCCAATCAGATGGCGCAGGCATTTCTACTATTCATAAATTACAAGGAACGCTTATTACAAATCACGCACCTCATCAAACGCATTGCTAATCGTCGACAAGGACTGAAAGAAAATAACCTAGTGCGCCTCATTCAAGCCCTCCTAATTAGCCGCATCACATACGGAACTCCGTATTTGGTTCTCAAAAATAGTGAAATACAAAAACTAGTGAAATACAAAAAATACAAAATACAACGTAGGTGACTTGACGGTGGCGTCGAGGATGTGCGCCGTGAGCAGTTGGGTCGCCTCTTCTACGTGTAGGTGTGCTTTATGGATGTGTAGTGTAGTTTAGATGTTTCTGTGAATGTACTCCAGTTTGCTCTTCCCTCACTGAACCTTTTATGAGAAGGGGAAGTGTTTGTGCCTTTGCCTATGTATGTCAATTTGGTGGGGAAGTGGTCACTACTATATAAGTTTGTGTCCACATGCCACTCAAGAAATGGGAAAAGAACTGCAGAGCCAAGAGCCAAGTCAAGATGTGAATAACTGTTTTGTCCTGTGTTATAATATGTAGCTTGGTTTTTGTTGAAAAGGCATGCTCCCGATGATGTTAGGAATTTTTCGATTAGGCGACCTCGGGCATCTGTGCGGGAATTTTGTGCATTGAGGGTCGCCTAAGACTAAGTACGGTTCAGGTAGTTTATCTATCAGGGCCTCAAAACCAGTGTTCGATAGTTTGTTCTCCAGAGGGATGTAGAGGGAGCATACCGTTATTAACCTATTATAAATTATTGTTCGAATCGCGGCAGCTTCCAGCATGGTGTTTGGGTGAATCGTGTGACACGCTAACGATTTTCGGGCTACTATGGCCACACCACCTGAAGAATAAGTGCAAGTGTACCTGTCTTTTCGAAATACCAAGTAGCTATTCAAGAAGTTAGTATGATTACTATTTCGGTGTGTTTCCTAAGACACATGAGACTTGGCTGATGTGAATGAAGTATCTCGTACACATAATCTAGATTGTTGATAAGGCCTCTACAGTTCCATTGAATGATGTTTTCTGTTGCCATTTTTTACATTTAGGAATGACTGAAGTGCGTGTGTGTGTATGTGTCCATGTGTTGTCTTTCGTGGCTGTTACTCTGTGATTCGCTGTAGCGAGCCAACCCCGTACTCGCCGAGAAAGCGGCCATTGCCTTGGCGCTTACCCAAACAAGTTTAGACCGTTACCGACTCTCAACAGGCTTGTCGCAACTTTTCCTGCGGTTGAATGCACAAGACTGCGCTTAAAGTACTGCAACAGAAGCCACTAGCGAGACCCGTCAAGATAATCTGGGCGCCTGCGCATATTCTCAGGGAATGAGATTGCCCATCTCACAGCTCGAGAATTGACCGGCCGAGTACCTGAAGACGAAGATCTGCGTCCGCTTCCTCTAGTCTTGTATCATGAGATTACCGCGTACTATGGACTACAGCAACAAACGTACGCCCCACCGCACAAACAATTACCCAAGGGCCATCACAAAATGCTTCGCGCCCTGAAAACTAATACTTACCCAGCTGATACCACTACATAGCCCCCACCGTGTATTACCTTTTGTGCCGCTTCTGTGGGGAATCCGGGACACTCTTTCATATGGTCGGCGGCTGTACACGAAGCCCACTCGACCCGCCCAATCCCTTCCGCACTTATGAGCTTTGGGAGAGCGCCTTGGCCAGCTCTTCCCTCAACGTCCATCGCAAGTTGGTGAAGAGGGCAAAAGATGCGGCCCGTGCCAATGGACTCCTGGAATGAGGAGGCCACTCTAAAGACTCTTTACTAGGAAACAATAAATGTTTAGTCTCTCTCTCTCTCTCTCTCTCTCTCTCTCTCTCTCTCTCTCTCTCTCTCTCTCTCTGGGATTGGGCTTTTTGGGCCTTTCTGTAGGCTTGGACGTCGGAGGCCGCTCCTTGCGTTGCGTTGCAGGTAGGAATGGCCAGACATACATCTCCTCGCCAGATGTCAGAGGGGTGCCCGACGGGCCGGGCCCTCTGGACTTGGACCCCCTTCGGGGACCCTTCGTTTGAGCCGCCACCGCCGAGGGCGCAAGAGGTGGCACGGGCGGTGCGGTGGCGGTGGGGGCCGATGCGGGGCCCCCGGTGTCCATCCCCTCGGCACCCTCCAACGCACTGGAGGACGGGGAGGTAGGGGCGGGAGCGGCACCGGTCCCGACGGACGCGGTTGGCACCACAACCACTGCTGCCTTAGCAAGCGGTGTGGTGATGGGTTGGGATACCTGAGGCAACCCAGCAGGTGGCAGGGGTGGGAGCAGGTCAGACTCGCTGAACTGGGTCCCTGTGGAAACCAGACGCCGCTCCGCACCCCGGCGAACTGCGTCGGCGTACCTCCCCAGGGGGAAAGAGGCGAACCCCTTTCGCGCCTCAGGGAAGGTGATGTTCTCGTTGACTTTCAAGGCAATGATCTGTGTCTCCTGTTTGAACTTTTCACAGCTCCTGGAATAGGCAGCGTGCGGTCCCTGGCAGTTCGCACAGGTGAAGTTCTCGGATTCACAATTGTCAGTTGGATGATCTTGTGCTGCACATTTTGCGCACGTCAGTTTACCACGACAAGAGGTTGTGCCGTGCCCAAACCGCTGACACTTGGAGCAGCGGCGTGGGTTCGGCACGTAGGGTTGGACCGGACATCTCATGAAGCCTGCAGTTGACCGACTCAGGAAGTGTTGAGCGGTCAAACGTCAAGATTATGTCTTTGGTTGGTATTATTTGGTCATTTCGGCGTATGGTAATTTGCCCCACTGCCGTCACACCCTGATCACGAAGGCCCTCTAGACAGACAAACAGACGAAGAACTTTATTTAGGTTTTGAGGAACTGCCTTAGGCCGCCCGTTTCAGGGGGAGTCAGTGACAGTCGCGGGCCGCTCCCACGCAGGGACCGGAAGGCCGTGACCCTCCGCCCTCACGCAGGCCCTCTGGACAGCCCGAAGCTGTACCGAAAGGTCGCCGCTCTTAAGGGCTTCCTCCCAGTCCTCTTCTTTGGTGAACTCTGCATCGCGTAACGCAGGACATTGCCAGATCATATGAGCTAGTGAGCAGTGCGCATCTCCGCAGTCCGGACAATGCGGTTCTATGTTTGGCGAGAAGTGGTTAAACCTTCCCCTTGAAGGGAAAGATCCCGTTTGGAGCATCCTGAATGCCGACGATTGCGGTCGAGTGAGGTGAGGGTTAGGAAGCGGAAAAGTTCTCCGAGAAAGTTGATAATGAGTCGTGACCTCGTGGAAGGTGAGGAGCGAGTCCCTGTACCTCCGGCGACCCTGCCTGCGAATTCGCCGGGACCGCCGCGGTGAGCGAAACCTCGCGCACGGTCATGGGCAAACTCATCAGCGTTGGGAACATCGATGTACGTTGGCCCCCATGTGGGCCGGGAACCATTTTATGGTGTGAAATCCGGCAGCGCCCTCGCTGCCGAGGATGGCCTCTGCCTCTCGCGAGATCGAGCTCGAGGCGAAAGCCCTAGATGCGGACCGCAAATCTGTGAAGATATCTGGACGCGATGGGTCTTTCATTGCTATAGCGATGGCGATTTGCTCAGCCACCGTTGCCGATGCATTTCTAACTGAGGCAGAACATAGGAATTTGCAACTATGGTCGACCGAGACCAGATCGGCTTCAGTTTCACTTATAAGATCCCGATCAGAGATCACGCCTTGGCAGCTATTAAGGCTGCGATGAGGCGTGATCTTGATGTCAACATCGACCATGCGCGTTTGTGCGAGGAGGTTAGCGGACTGCTGTTTGTTGTCTACCTCAATCAGGAGTTCTCCCGTTTTCAGTTTTTTAGCCTTGTACGGCTTGCCGACAGGGCTTTCAAGATACTTCGAGATTAGAAACACGGACTGAGAATTGATTGGCTTTGTCTTATCAAGAGATTCTATGGTCAAAAAGCGTGAGAAATTATCGGGCTTTGGGAGCGAGATTGATTGCAAAGGAGGAAAAGAAACTTCGGTGCGGCCCCTTTTCATGGACCGATCAGGTTTAGGGGGGGGGGGGGGGGATTAGAAAATACCATATGCTATAGTATAGAGGCAGGGTACGGGGGTACTTTCTTTGCTCGGGTTACCCTGATACCGAGAAAGGTCCCGGAGCTTCCTGCCTAGTAAACAGACAGGGAGCCCATCCGCAGGAGCTTGACCTGGGCTCCGACGGCCACCGTTTGAGGCCACGGTTGGTTCCAGCTCATGTTTGGGGGCTCGGGGTCCGCGATTTCGCCAATACCGCCACCAAGATTACTCAAGGTGCCCCGTGCGGGGCACCGCAGAATTTACTTGGGCCTGACGTATTCGGGATGTGACAGTGGTGACATGCTGTTACCGTCGCCAACGTCCGTAAGAGCGGCGAAGAAGCGCACAGAACCGCGTCCCCGGATAGCTCTTGTTGGCTTTCGAGCACTCTACCAGGACGCATCTGTTTTAGATGCGAAGTATCTCATGGTCGGGGCTATGTCCCTCCCTTGTCGTTGTCGTTGTTGTTGCGCCGTCCCCCCCCCCTTCCTCCACTGCGCATGCTCGGCTTGCTGAACGCCCGGTCCCTTCTGTGGCTCCTGGAGCGACAGTGTTGCCGGTGTCTTCCTGGGCCGGCACGAGACGAGCACGCTCACGCGCCTTCGACGTTTCATCGTCGTCGGCAGCGGCGTGCTTCGGCGAGTCTCGGCGGGCCGCGATTACAAGCAGCCCATAAACATCCGGGGAAGGTGCATCGACCTCATCTTCAGCAACTTTAGGGTTCATCCACTACAAAAGCCCTTGACTTTACATTTCACAGACCATAAGGCGGTCATAATCAAAGCGGAACGCAAACCACAGCTCGACGTCACCTACGTTGAACATGATGATAATAATGCTTAAATAATGACAAACTCATACCACGTACAACGTCTCTCTCTCTCTATCTTTAATGCTTCTCCACTCTAACACCCCCCACCCCCCTCCAATAAAATTACACCATCTTCCCGTAGGGGAACCCTGAGATTGTATGCGAAGCAGCCATGGGCTCAACGCAATTTCCCATTTCGTAGTTCCGGTAAGTGAGAAGTGTGGTAGTTACCATGGAAACCAAACGGTAAATATAACGGTAGCTACGTACCTCAACCTCACGGAAACGACGAACTGAAAGCTAATGGGCACTTGAATCGACCCCATGCCTGCTTCGCATACTACTCAGGGTTCCCCTCGGGGAAGATGGAGTAATTTTTTTGAAATGCTCTAAACGTAGTATTCTCTTACAGACAAAGGCAAAAAGAAGCGAAAGAGAACCGAGGCACTGCATGATCCCCTATCAGTCGCGCAGCGCTCGTCCCGTGCGAGCCGCGAAGAAGCGGCGACAGGCGGCGCAGCGACAATATCGAAGTGTGGCAACGATGACATTAGCTTTGGCCAACACTTATGCCGTCATCGCACATGGGTCACAATCACATGAAACTGTTGACATGGTATAATAGTTTCATGTGCAGATTCATCTGGGTGTCACGAAAATGCTTCTATTCATGCGGCTTCTATGTTTACCAAAGTTTCTTACTACTCGTCGTCAGCCAAACTTCGCACATCGCTGTCAATTCAAGGCGTTGTACACAGCTGCGGTGAGTGGCCATGGGTTCCGAGATCGTTGCGAGCAGCGGCCCTCAAAGTCGTCCAACTCCATGTGCCAGAGCACGACGCAAGGGTTTGAGAGCACCTCTAGCTTCTGGCCGATGGATCGGGGAGTCTCCAGGGCAACCTTGACCGCCTCGTTGATAGAAGCGAACGTGCAGTACTTGACGGGGTCCACCCTTGCGTCGTAAACTTCGCAAACCTCGGAAAAGGAGCGCATTCCCGCTGTCTCAGTGTACTTTGTGGGATCGGCCAGCTTCATCCGAGAGCCGGGCAGTGTGTGATTCTTGTACGACTTGAATGCGCGCACCTGTCCAAAGAGAGAAGTGTTGCTTACGATCAGCGGTGCCACAAAAGTCGCTGAATTTTGAGCCCCTGGCATTTGGCTTACTTCAGCTATTTTTTATAAGAACATTGAGTTTCACCAATTTGTCTACAGCCAGCTGTGTCTTTTACTTGCCGTCACAGAGGGTGAAAAAATTTGGGCGACGACACCGGTTTTCATGCAGTTTGCGTTTTGTGCTGCCAGGAATAGCACCTGACTCAGTGGGAGTGTTTTCTCTTGTTTGTGCTTGACCCTGTGCGAAAACTCTGATGCGCGATGTGTGCAAACTGGCCGTTATGGCGGTTTGAGACGGTACATCTTCTCGCTCTTTAGTGTCCAGTGCCAGTCTGTTCTTGGACTCGGATGTAGAACGTTACTCTGCCTGTTCAAGTTGTCATGTTGTCGCATCCCAGTGTGCTGCTTTTCTCTTCTCTCAATTTATTAAACATTTTAATTGTGGCTTCTGGCCCTTGGTCAATCCACTCGCCAGTTTTGCTGCCTTGACGAGGCAGGTCATATTTAGGCACCTCAGGATGTCACTGGCTCGAGAAATTTCCATAATGGGCAAGGGGGACAGGATCTTATGTAAACACTAACGACTAACTTGCTGTTGTAACCGAAGGTCACCTCTTTTGTAGTTCTTCCGGCTTTTGCTCAGCAATAAATTATTCTTTGTTATTTACAAATATATAATCACACATTTTCACATTTTCTTATGGTTCTTTTTTGCGTGTGATGTAAATGGGAATGTCCCAACGTGCACCATCTTTTCTCTACGGAGCCGAAAGAATACCGACTGAACTTCCACCGAGCATCGCTGGCAAGCTCCAAGCTAACTCCGAGCGAGTTAATGGGGCCTGTGCGGCGCTGCAGCCTTAGTAGAACAGCAAAATATGTCCCAAATGGCCAGCAGAAAAGTGCAGCACTAATAATCTCTAAAGTTTGCCGGTGCCTGTCCCATATATACGCACTGGCGTGCACAACGAAATGGCTTAGCTTTCACATTCACCCAGCATAAATTATTTGAAAAGCTCTTGTACACTGAGCGAAACATATAATCAAAACGCTACGGCTTACTGTCTGTGGCTGACACCATTTTAATGCGTAGCACTTTTTGGCTCATAAACTGGGACTCAATTGAACCAAATTTTAATGCGTAAGCTAGCATTCTTAAGCCACGTCTCCCTGATATCTGTCTGTCTGGAGTACATGACACGACGCGCTCCGTAGGTTTACACGGGTAATACGGGATACGTATATAATATGGCATTTATGTTATAGTGCTGAGTTATGATTACGACTGTGCCATGACATTGACTATGTTCTCACGACTATAACGCGACATTCTGCATAGGCCTACGTGGGGTCATATGGGGTAAATATGACATTTACGTTATGACTACTGAGTTATGATTATGACTGTTCTGATATGACTTTCCATGACTTTGCTATATGACTAACATATGAAATATGGCCTATAATTACGACTATGGCGTATGATTGGGCTATGCTATGACTCGGGTCATGTATGACTATGACTAATGACTATGATGGTCAATGACTTTGCTGTGACTGGGGTAGTATGGGGCTCTGGCGTTCTCAGGGGTGTCCCCTCTCGAAATTTTTGATACCGAGGGGAAGGGCGAGGCGTGGACGAAAACAGATGAAGCCGTTAAGTGCTTATCAGGAAGTATTGGGTAGCGATAATTATTTTTGTGTCCCAATTTACGCACCAACCGTGCGCCGCTTCGATGTGTGCGATCACCATGATTGATCAAAAATTTTGCAATTTCACTGAGAAAACAAACGAAACAATAGGAAATTTATGCAGTGTACAGCTTCATCCGGAGTTTATTGTTTTTAACTTTATTTTTATTTTTTTATTTTTATTTTACTATTGGTATTATTGTTTATACGTTTTATTTATTTATTTTTTGTCACCTTTCACTTTTTTAAACGTGCTCTTTTACCCTTTCTGAGAATGAGAGCCCCCCCTTCCCACCCCCTTGAAATTAAATCCTGCGCATGCCACTGATATGGTGTATATATGCCATTTACGTTATGTGCACTGAGGTATAGTTATGACTAATTATGACTCTTCGAGTTCACCGAGTGCGGGAGTGGTTCCCAAATACATTGAATACCTCGAGGTGTATGTGTGAAGATGAGCAAATTCTTCCGCTCAATCTGACAACTCTCACTCTGGTAGTATCGACAAATTTTTATCGGCGTTTTTCCATGCTGTGTGAAGCCAGTAGTGCCATCTATATGCCTTGCGCAATATCGAGCCTGAAGACGGACGTATATACAGCCTAGGACTCTCCAAAACTTTTACCACCGGTGGCATGGTTCATGAATGTAAACTCTTCTTAGTGCACAGGTGGCTTCGTGCAGATTTAAGGCACTAACTACACAAACGAAAGTTACAGCTGTTCTTTTAATTAAAAATTCTCATCGAGTCATTTTCAGGAAAATAAATAAGTTAAATAACCTACGGTTACAATGTTCTTTATTACTAAACTTTAAATAAACTTTAGGTGTTCTCATTTTGTGATATATTGAGGCAAATAATTTGGCAGATACATGCGTTTATGCGCAGTTACAGACCACTCTTATATGCACCGTGATTAGGAGAACGCCGTGAGAAGCGCGCCCGGCATGGGCAGTGTGTTGTGAGGAACATTGCAAACGTACCGGTGTGTGGCGCGACTGCTTCGATAATAAAAAAGGTGGGTCACGCGTAGGCGCGTTTCACAGCAGTCGCCGCAGACAGACCTCCGTTCGGCGAACGGTCGATGGCGGCTACTCAGGCGCCCTCTTTCAGCCTCCGCAAACAGGCCTTCGCAACCGCGCGCTTTTCTCCCGACGCTTTCGTCGCTGTACCCGTGTACCGTGTACCGTGTACCTCCCGTGTACCAACAGACCAATCATTCGGTTACGCCGACGCCGCTCAACGCTCCGACGGGCGCTTAAGAGCTGAGCTCTAAAACTTGGGTTGAAAACTGTCTCGAAGACAGGAGAGATAAAAGTACAAAAAAATGTGTGGTGGTCTAGTTTCGATGCACAAGAATGGTGTGTGTGTGTGTTGCTTTATTGAAGAGAAAAGGTGAAAATTACCCAGCCGATAATAGCTTCTCGTGATGAGGGCACCTCAGTCTTACCCTGGTATTCTGAGTCCTTCCTGCCCTCGAGCCTCCAATGGAGGAGGCCACTGAAATCGATCTCCCTATGCATAAGCATTGCGGAATCCTCCCCTCAGCCGAGTGGAGGAAGGAAATGGAGTGGAGGAAGGACTCAGAATACGTCCTTAGTCTAGGAGGAGGATAGGCAGCGAAGAGGACAGAAAGGGAGAAGAAGAGAAATGATGGATTAAAGGATGGTGGGGCAGTCTGTCTCAGCTAAAATCAGCTGGCACGTGATGTCAGAAGGTTTCGCTACGTGAAACTGAGACCCTCCCTCAATTAAATTTCACGAATCTAATTTGTCATTCGAGAAAAAAAAAACATAAAACACTTCTTCTGAAATTATTAATGCCAATTTAGGTGATTTAAAGGGGCACTGACACAAAATTTTGAAGGCGAGATAACTTCGGAGATAGATTGGTGGGAACACATATACATCATCTGCAAAATATCAGCGGCGAATACAGCCTAGAACATATTTAAAATCAATTTTGAAGTGTGCGAAACGCAACCGAGCAGCCAACAGAGGACCACGCGCAATTGTAAATAAACAACATCCAAACACGTCACGAGTTTGTGTTTGCCGCTTCCGCACTAACGGCGTTTTTTGCCGGCTCGCCTGGCTCGCCGCTCCAATCGGAGGGCCGGAGGGCGGAGCTTCTGCTCTCGAGAACGAACGACCCGATCGTTGGCGGCGGAGGCGCCGTGATTTCGTCAGCTCATAGGGCAGCTGGCCGCTACCAAAGTTCTACAGCGATTCCAGGCACTCTGTTTCTATTACTGGTTATTACCATTAGATGCGAAAACGCGCCGGATGCACGAAAAGCTGACTGAGCTAGCCGCACGGTCGCTGTGCATGCGGCGGCCACGGCAGCGAAGTGTCCCAGGCCGGCGGAGGTAGCTCGAGTGATAGCTCGTTACCGCTGCACGAAATTGTCCCCAAGTCCCGACCATGGTGGCTTACATGAGAAAGGAGTTAATGATGCGATGGCGGGTTGCATTAAAAATTGTCATCTGCGCCGCTTACGAGAGCGGCACTCGAATATCCGCCGCAGTGCTGAGCCGAACACATCTGTAGGCGGACCTGTAGGCAGACCGGCCGGCTGCTCCCAGCGCGCGTCTTGCCACCCACCGTCTCGAGCGTCGCGCGTCGTTCTTTAGCCGCGGTAGCATTTGCACTCGCAGCGCCTGCCTCACATCCACGGTCGCTTTTTAATTAAGCGCCTCACGAGATCAGTACGTGGGGGCATTCGCAGAAACTGCCGTCGATGCGGATTCGACAGTGCTACGGCGGCTCTGCTCTGTGATATCCCTCCGACGGTCACGTGGTCAGCTTTGTTCACACAAAATCCACAAAATCCATCGTTTCTCAAAACATTCGTGGTAGATTCTTAGAATTCAAGACTGAATGCTACGAGTTGGCATACGATATGGGGACCGAGACATTCTAACGTGTCGCCCTGGAAGCACAATCTACTATGCATTTGCTATAAATGCTCCATGGAGACACAGCTACACGTTTGCTCCTTGTCGACGCATGGTTTCGTTCTTGCGTTGCGGCTAGGAAATGAGTGAATTGTGATGTGTTGGTATTTTCTCTGCGATAGTGCGCAGAAACTACAAGGTTATCTGTCAAATTAGGTATTCACGAAACGCGATAAATGGCAACGGACTCATCACAAAAACGCGCCAACTAAATATTGGCAAGCCGCTCTTGTTCATCCTTCGCAAACCCATTAAAGAGTAATTTGTGGCCATCCGAAACTACATTGCCGCACAGAACGCCACATATACTCATTTTTTTTCTTCGTTAGTCTGTAGTCGGCTTTCTTGTTCGACTCAACTTCGAACGTGCCTTGCTGTTTGCAACCAGAGCTGATAAACTTCAACTGAAGCACTTCAGAAGCGTTCGTCCTACCACAACATGCTTGCCTTACATCTAGTTGTATCGCCTGCTGAAGATATATAAGAACAGGAGAGCACGTCCTCCGCGAGATGATATCCAAGAGGACATTTGATAGATGCATCATGATCCCGCCGTATTTTAATTATTAATTAGCATGCATCTGAGCCAGACTGCTGCGTCCCCCGTATAAGCATGCGCCACCAGAAACTGACCGTCTTTGGACCTCCGCCCGCGCAAGTGAACCTGAATGTCAGCTTCAAATTGTAAGGAAAGATGGCGTGAAGTAAAAAAAAAATAACGTCTGGTTATACCGACCTCGAAGGAAATTGAGAAGCATATCTTCGTCTTCGGGGCGAGCGCTTTCAGAGCGAAGAAGACGGGGGCTAACCGCGTGTCCGGGACAGTCGTACAGCAGAGGATCCACATTCTTCCTTTTCTCGGACCGCAAGAGCAGAAAGTCGGCAACCGTGCTGGCCGCTCGCAAGTCGAGGCCCTTGCTGATGCTCGCCAGCTCTCCCGGCACCGCCACCGTCAGCATGAAGCGCGATTCGAAGCGGGCCTTCAGGGACCTCAGCAGGGCTGCGTAGTTGCTGGGATCGGATTCGCTGCCGCAGGGCCCTCCCGCGTACGGCCAGTCCACATTGAGGCCGTCGAAGTTGTGGGCGGCGAGCCACCTGTACGCTGCCTCGCTGAACAAGGCCGCCTTGGCGCTGCCCTGGATGTCCTCCGAGAAATCGGCCGTCTCGGGTTCGCTCACGTAAAGGGTGAGGAGGACGCGTAGGTGCGTCCAGATGCGGCGCATGTTGGCGGCCACCGTGAACCCCTGGTAGACTTCGTCGAACAGCTCGTCTCGGCTCACGATGGCGCCGGAGGAGTAGCGGGCCGAGTGGTACAGCAGGTGCGTGCAGAACGAGTAGGGGACCGTGCCGAGCCTGTAGACGACCTTGCGCAGCTCCCGGTAGCCGGTGTTGCGGAATACGCAGAATATGGGCACCTTGCTCGGCTCCACGTCGCGGCGGTGCGGGGCGTGGCGTAGGTGGTGGGGCACGTACCGGAGTTGCTGCTGCTCGTGCGCGCTTTCCTCTTCCGGCTGGTGGCAACTGCCTCCGCCTTGGGCGGCTGGCGTCGAGGCTTTGATCCTTGGGACCAGAACGAAGGACACGACCAGTGCCAGTTGAGTGAGCAGCATGCAGGTCGCCGCGACGGCGATGCATCGCGGGCAGCTGTTGCCGTGCAGCACGTGGTTGGGCGGCGCCGGTGGGGCGGCGGCGACGCTGCGGTACGAGCCGTCTTCGACGCAGAGCTCGCTTGGCTCGGTGCCTCGGAGCTCTGCCCGAGACGGTAACAGGGAAAGCGTATACGATGACATGAGGATGAATATGATGATGATGCTCGTGGAGTAGCCCATGCCCAATTAGGGGATCGGTCATCGAATTAATTAAATTTAAGATGAGTTTGTGCGCCTCCTGCAGCGGAAAGAGGGGGTTGAGAGGAGGCACTATGTGTACGGAGGGGGATGTGTCTCAAGACGTGAATCACGAGGTCGATTTCATTTCACCGCACTTTGGCCCTTTGGCGCACGTTTACAAACCTGGACGCCTAGACGCACGCCTCGTGTGACCCTTTATTGGTTGACCGAGGTTGGCCAGACCTCGTCCGGCGACCACCACGCGTTTCTAGGTCAACTTTCTTGAAAAGTAACCGCATTTCCTGCGTTGTATCAGAAGAATCGTGGGACTAACGAAACGTATTGCAGGCTAAACCGGACCTAAAAGATACCAACCAAACCATCCTTATTTTCGAAAAAAAAGGTGTAGGATTGACCTAAGAGGGCATGTTTTAGTAAAATAATCACTGATGTTTTGCACCACATATCAGAACTACTGACACTCTAACCGAGGCCGCTTACGCGAAAACCCACGACTCTAGCCCTACCTACCGAGCCCGTTTAGCAGTTACTTAATAGAATAGAGTGTTCCAAGCGAACCAGTTGTGGGGATGCGTGGCCATGTTTGTAAAACATGTCGCACGGGCAGGGGGATAATTTCCCGAGAGCAAGTAAGGTCGGATTCATGCTACCATGTTATCACATAACGTAAGTCGTACCGGAAAATGTGCGCATCTATGTATAGATGGTATTCACTTGAAAGTTTAGCTGTTAATTTCTTCGCTTGGCAACACTGGAAACGGCCACGGACATGGCCGAAGTGCCGGAGCACCACGGACATGGCGCTGCTTGTGCCACTGCGCCTGCACTCCGCAGAAAAAAAAAAAAGAACACCGGCGTGCGCCGTCTGCTCTGTTTCAAACCGATTCTACAACGGGTGGTAACAACAAGAAGTTATTAATCGCACTCACATTGGAGTCGAGGCATTATTACTTTGCGTTCGGTGGGGTAGAGTTTGGAACGTCCAACACAAATCATGTGCTTAGCACGGACAAGGACCGCCATCCCGCGGAGCCCGACGTAACCAGTGGCGGCGCACTCACATCGTTGCCTGCACGCGTGCCGAGGCTATGTGCAACCTATACGAACGTCGTTGCGTCCATTAAAGTGACGAGTCGGGGGGAACGATCCTCCACGGCGTTTCTCTTGGTTGTCCACCCCACCAGAAATAATTGGGGCACCTTCGCACTAGTGGCAGAAAGGCTGGGCAAACAGCGAAGCTGGCGGCCCCACCTGGCTTATTCTTGGTTCGGCTAAGTTTATGCGTGGTTATGCTTGGAGACTCGGCCGAGTTTTCGGCGTGGATGTCGTCGTTAGCCACCCAAAGAACAATGAACTCTGGGTCATTAAAGTATGGGCACGCTTCACCGCGTGCCCACTGGCTTTGCGGTGAAGCTCCAAGAGTAGCGGAGGGTGTAGCGGGACCAGCGTTTGTTCAATTTTTTTTTACTTGTTCGGTGGCCACCGTTCGGCTTGTGTGTTCTGGCGTGTGAGACGCTAATTAAGAAGTTGATTAACGTTATCGCTTCTCGGCCTTTTGGCTTCTTTCATTTTAACATAAATTGTTCTCTTTGCAGCGTCAAAACTGCACCATTCGTCGCAACAAGCGATAGAGCGAGCCACCCCGCGACGCGTTTCCAAAGCCGTGCTTGTACCAGTTCTAACGCGCCTCAGACAGGTGGCGACACGAATTCCGCCCGAGAGCGGCGAGGTTTTCGTGCGCACGTTCGCCGGCCCAAGCACCAGCTTATACAGCATCGCTGTTAATAACGTTTTATGGTATGAAGTTTAAATGCTATGAGAACGTGTAGGGCTTTCGAGGAAAGTGCGCACAAATCCTCCTCCGACAGCACCACCAGGGGCGGGGGTGTCAGAAGGTCACCTCACTCCAGCGTTAAAGGCGTGGAAGATCTTTATTTTTGTGGGGAAGCACTGTACTGCGCTAGGCGTATTACGCGGATATAGAAACTAATTAACGTGGTGAAGCCTCTTCCTTGAAGCCACCCGTATTTTCCGGTTCGTTAGCGTCTCGTTACCCGGTCGACAACGTGAAACAGTTTGACCCGCTGTACAGCGACATCGTTCTCTAGTGCGCTCCCAAAAAGGCAGTGCCCAAGCGCCAGACAAGTAAAAGCCGGTAGGTACTTGCCATGTAATTTTAGAAAGCCATATCTGTTGCCAATAGCGTCTCGTTCATTACCCGGGCCTGCGCGAGATTGAGGCAACGTATTGCACTCAGATTTATTTTGGTAAGTCGAACGTACCCCTATATACACGTTTTATACGCATCTTGGGAAATGTTGGTTCCCCCATGAATATTTTCTTCACGGCGAAGGTAACTGTCTCGAGTCACGTATACCTACCCGGTACGTTTTAAGACATGTGCTACTGAAATTTTTGTGAGAATGTTGTCGGCTGGTCTGGACATGCGCTTCTTAGACATAAGTTTTTATTCTGTTCGGCTAAGAACAAGGTACCGGCACTTGTGTATGGACGATCGAAACATTCTGAAATTATTCAATTACTCTCACCTTTCCGCACCCCTTTTTTCTTCAACCTTTGCGATGAAACAAGCTTCGGTACATACGCCGAGCTGTCGAAGATGAACATGAATGCAGGAACAAATTCCACGCAGCCCTGTGCGAAGGATGAAAGACTGGAGAAGGCACCTGTGGCTCTCATTCAGCCTCAGTGCTGACCAGCCAAGAGAAGCACAGGATTTCCCTATGTCGTTTATTCAACAACGTTTTGTCGGAAAATGGTGTGTTATTTCCGAAATTAATAGAAATTGTAACTTGGAAGTTATATCTATAAGTATATAATAATGTGTTGTACGGCGGACCTTGGTTATAATAGAGTATATCTGAGTTGGCATTTCTCTCATTCATGCAGGAAGCATTTAACTAACAACTCCAGCGCGGTTGAAGCCTGCGTTTGAGTGGCTTAAGAGCCGATTTTCGCATCATGTTTCTATATCGAAACCGCTGGTTCGAATCGCTGCAGTGGCGACCATACTCAAACGTTGCAAAAATGCGTGACGTCACACTTGACGCATCGTGACGTCACACTTGATGCATCGTGACTCAGCCGCTGGCGGATGCACGCGTCAAGAGGGGGTTTAGGTATGACATTCTCGCCAAGTTTCCGAGTTCGGTACTACTGAGTGGACCTTGATAAATCAAGATCGCCTGTATTCACATTTTCGGAAAAGTATCAGCGTGTATGTGTACTATGGGCAGATTTAGCTCCTGTTGCTGATTCTATGGGTTAGTGGCAATTTATTATGACTTGGCGGTGGGTTCCGCAACAGCACGTCGTGCTGCTGGGTCTCATATATCTTTTTTTTTGGCACTTGATAAACGTTGACACTTAAATGCCAATGGAAACGGTTGGGATATACCCCCACGCCCGCTTTTAGGCGCGTTACTCATTACATTATAGGCGTATGAGGTACACGCATTGCCGTAAGCTGCAGGTGTTCGATTTAAACGGATTTTTTTGAGCCGCCGCTAGGTAACAATACAGTTTACCAGGAACGGTAATAAATCGCCGCGCAAGAAAAACAAAACAAAATGCAAAAGACGTTCAATACTAGCATCATTGAACCGTTTTGTTGAAATGATGGTCTAACACGTCGACTTTTGCACTCAGCTGGGATATGAAGCGCGCCATAGCGGAGGACTACGCATTTGCTTTGCGCGCATGGAGAAATCTTGTGAGAAACTGTCGCCGCTGCTGGGGAACCGAACCCGCAACCTAGCGCTCAGCGGTGCACGACCGTTGCACCACCGCGGCGAGTACGAAACTGCTCAGTGCAAGTACAGCTCGTGTGGTGCGTGTTCTCAGACAGAGACCGCGTAGGCACCCGCACCGCTCTATCCTCAACACTGTCCACGGCTTTTGTGCACCTTCGTGGCGGGAAAAAAAAAAGAAAAAGGAACGGGCAGGCGGTGCTTTTTACGACCTTTCAACAACACACACACAAGCGGGATCGGTTGTGGACCGGTAAGCTATAGCAGAAGCTTCTATAATAAACGCCAAACTGAAAGTGCACCAAATCCTACAGCTTGCGCCAGTTTTGTTTATTCACTGAATTTTCGAATTAAGTGCGCCTGCGTGACGTCTACTCCTCACCTAGCTGAAAAAAAAGGAAAAAAATGTAGGGGAACAAAATACATCCTTCTGTAAAGCCTGTGGGAAAATTACGCCTCAGCGTCTAGTGGCGCCCGAGAAAGGAGACGCAAAACCAGGCATCCATGTCAGCGAGCGTTATGTACTTTCAAGTTCACGAATCACAAAATCCCAGCACGCGCTGCGTGCTGCACGTACAGACTTTGTCGAAATTTTCTAGGCCATGCCAAAAGTGTGTGGGGCACAAGAAATTCAAAGTACAAGCTTATACCTTTTGAACGATGTATGTGTCTTGCTCAAAAAAGTGGGAGAAAGCACCTTTCTTTCTAAATGTCAAAACCAATTTTGGCCACACTGAAACTTTAAGAATTTACATTGACTTCTTTCACGGCGCACAACCCTTTGGCGTGGCTTAGAAAATTTTTACCTAGACTGTACATCCCTGGTTCATCGTCAACTTTGTTGCGTGGCTCATTCGAACCGCGTGACAGTTCCGCGGGAGGTTCAAACACGATTGACAACAAAGCCGCTAATTTATCACAAAGCTCACAACGCCGCCTACTCACGCTGTTATTTTTGTCACTCTGCAGGTCACCATCACTCGCTTTGAATTTGCCGCGCCTCTCTTCCCTTTCCGCGACCCATGACAGCAACAACAAGCTTCAAGTGCTGAAACTCTATTCCCAATCTGTATTCAACTGTTATTTACCCCAGCAACACTAATAAAGGTGATTCCCGGCCGCGGCGGCCACTTTCCTGATGGAAGCGAAAACACCTGTGTGTTAGAGATTTTGGCGCCCATTAAAGATCCCCAGCAGGTAAAAATTAATCCGGAGCCCTCCACTACGGCGTGCCTCATCGCCTGTATAGCGTCGGCGCGTTAAACCACACAATCAATCAATCAAACAGCAAGAAAGGAAAATAAAAGTAACTTGTCAAGCGTCGTGGCCACTTCCATATAGCCTTCAAACGTGCTGGAGTCATTCGGTAAAGTGGAGGAGGTAGGGGGCATTCGGGTGGCACGCATGCGCGGTGGAGGGCCTGATGGTGTCGCGCCCGTCTCACCGGGCGTCGCCGCGGGGGAAGAAAAATACGCGCAGCAGCTTCCAACGATGCGCGAGTGTGTGCGCCTCGCAAATGCTTCATTTCAAAGATGCCTAAAGTGTATTATAGCTTGAACGATGGGCTCAGCACAACGTACGCTGCTGCGCACAACACAACAACTTGCGCCATCTTTCTGCCCCCGCTTTGGCCTCCGTCTCGTAGCATCCCTGAAATGCCCTGTCAACGCTCTGGGTGGGCCGCGTTAGCCACTGCCGCTGTTCCAATCGAGATATGTACAGCGCTTGCTCATTTTTCTTCTTCGCTTGTTCTCTCAGCAGTCTTCAGGGGATGACAGCGCTGACTGTGTGGGTGCTTCGCGTGAAGTGCTTTCATGCTTAACGAAGAAATGAACGCGGTCTTGACGATGCTTTGGCACAATTCAGGTCTGAAAGCAGAAAGAAAAGAATGACATCGTTAAACTTACCGAGGAATGGCGAAAGCGGGATCATCTGGAATGTTAATGTGAACACGCCGTAGAATAATACAAATCAGGCACCCCTCCGTCTGACGATGACGATAGTTGAACGCGAAGCCTTCTCGTGACGGATCATCGTCGTCTTTACACGGTGGGGTGCAGGATTCTTCTGTCTGATTTTGCACGTCCTTGCACCCCTCCCCAAATCCAAACCACTTCGACTATGTCTCAATTGACCAATCGGATAGACGCCGGCTTCATAACGCAAGGGACCCTGGTTCAACTGCGGCCACCGGAAGCGTTTTTGTCTTTCACTTCACCCGTTTTCGCGTTACAGACTCCATCAGTAGATACACCAAAGCTTCGCTTTAATGGTGTATGCTATGTGAAACACAAATATTTGACATATTTCGAAATATTCTACAAATTCGCCTATCTCCAGTGCACTGAGCGACTTCATGTTAATTTATGGCATCACCTCTGCGCACTTCGCCGATGTCACTCAAATATAAAAAAAAGGGAAGTAACAAGAGAGACTATACGCACTGCCTTTTTACGGTATGACTGACGACAAGTTTGCTGTTTATGAGGATAAAAAAATGAAGGAAGCTCACACTAACGCGTAAGAATTTAAGGTAGCGAAGCTGTACGCAACCTTCACGACCATCACGATGGTTTAAGTCCACGATTGCAGCCGATTTGCTTCTTCTTCGCTGCTGCAACGACCTATACTCCATAATTGTTACTATAAGTGTGAGCTTCCTTCATTTTTTTTGGAAGTGATAATCATTAGACATCGCCTTAGAGGGACATACGCTAAGACGTGTCTTTATCGTTCCGAGTAAGTGTTGCCACGATTACAGCGAACGCTGGAGTCTTTCTCGTTCCGAGCAAGTGTTGGCACGTTTACGGCGAACGCTGGATGGAATTTTTTTTCCCAATCTTTGCCAATCTTCCTAAGTGGGTATGCTTGGCTTCACAAACGTGTGTCGGGGACGCTGGGCGGTCGCCGCGAGGCACGCACACACGAGCGCTCGGCATTTTCTTTTTTTTTTTTTTTACTTAACTGCCCCCAATGCGATGAGCCTAACACCACAGCTCATCTCGTCTGGACGTGCCCCACCAAACCTACACGACCCAGATCCCCTACCCTTGAGCAGTGGGAGTGCGTGTTGCAGAGCTGCCAGCTCGAAGACCAGGAGGCCCTGACCTCTCTGGCGAGGATGGCAGCCGCGGCACGCGGCCTACCGGACTAGGATGACCGCCCACAGCTCTTAACTCTTTTTCTCCCCTACCCCGTCCCCGTTGTTTCAATAAACGTTCTCTCTCTCTCTCTCTCTCTCTCTCTCTCTCTCCCTCTCTCTCTCTCTGCCGGGTGGCGTGTTTCCAAACGCTTCGCTGCACAGAGCCCCCACGTGGCATGTGTGATGTCACTGCGCGCGCTATTCTTTTGAGCGCCTGGTAATACGAGCCCACCGTTCGGGGCTGTGGCTTCGATGTAGAGTACTGAGTACTGGCTCTGACGGCTTGGGTTCTAGCCCCAGCAGTACTGTTTCGTTAGTTTTTTTTTCATTGCCTAATTATTTTCCTAAATTATTTTTTCTAAAACTCAAATCTACGCTTGTTTTTGTTAGTAATGGCGATTTGGTATGTTTTAGGTCACTTTAGGTTTGGGGCGCAGCCAATGATCCACGTTAAATTACCGTTCTTTATCGCGCGAACAGACATGTCACGGGGGTGCTCTGTGCAGCGAGGTGTTTGGAAATACGTTGCCGGGTGGTCGCTGGGCGGTCGCCGCGAGCCACGCACACACGAGTGCGTGGCATTTTCTTGGTTTTTTTTTTAGCTGCGGATACCATGCAATAACGATTTGCTCAACAGCTTCGCTGTTAAAAGTTCCTAAAGTACAATCTCAGCTGCCAGTAGTTTCACAGTTGCAAGCATTGAGACAAAAACAACACGCGGGCACTCTCACTATATATGCAGAATGTGTCACACCACAAAGGATTGACTTATTTTCGACGCTTTCGATATATTTTTTGCACGTGGCGATTAGCTCACACATGTCGACCTGTTATGAACGTGCAAGCAATCATTCAACGATAGACCACCACCTGCAAGCGTGCATTAAACCAAGGAACACTTGGCATCGTTTAACGGCGTGGGGATCGAGCCAAGGAAAGGATGAAAATGATGCTTATACTTACATAATTTAAGCTAACATTTTCATCAGACTTTTATCCACCGGTCGATTGAGTATTCCATCGATGCCAACCACCTGAAAAACAAAGAACAAAACGAAAGAAACAAGTCGTATAATGACGCCGTTATTGGAATTTTTTTTCAGTTACCTGTCGCCAGAGCTATATTTAAAGAGTCCTACTACTCCGGGTTTAACGCTGTGAACCTGGCCTATGAGGAACTCTGAGGCTTCACGTGGACCGGTGTTGCGTACCGGCGTACCGAAGTTTCGGACGTACAGGTGCCATTAAAAGTAAATGGTAAAATGATTTGTGAATATAAGCGAAATACTTAGTCTTACTGGCTTCATGTCAGCAATTACGGTTTACGGGAAGCTTTTTCTCTTAGGAGGGATCCAGTAACGCGCACCAATGCAGCCAGGCACTTTTTTGGAAGACGTAATCCCTGTAAATTTACGAGACCGTGTTCCAATTACTTTTGACGGCACCTGTACACACAGCTCCATGGCGAAAAAAAAGTGCACTAACGAGTCGGATTTGGGATTGCCTGATATGGCGGCTAAAATGCCTTAGGGAGTAAAACTGCTCCGCCGTACACCCGCTATCTGAGACATTCGCGTGATCTCCGCACCGCCACCCTCAGCGAAGAATAAACGGGGAATTGACCATATGAGGACGAATGCACTCCACGAGATTACTTTTTGCATCGGGGGAATCAAGAGATAGGCACGATCACTATTACCGGGAGTTTTTAAGGTAATTAATCATTTCTCCAGCCTCCTAAGTAACCGGGAACGTCTTTATTTTGTTTTAGGAGCGCTTTATGCAGTGATTAATTCTCTGTCAAAAAACGGAGCAATTTTTCAGCGAAAAGAACGGCTGGAAAGCACCGCAGACGTTCTTTGATGCGCTCTCTGTAGCCCTTTGCTTTACACGTTAGAGGCTTCTTCAAGATGGAGATCACGACCTTAAGAGTTGTTGAAGCGCAGATCGATGAAGATGCTGCTGTGTGATTGATGAAAAAGTAGTGCTACAAGCCTGATGGTGGCAGCGTACATTCGATCGGTGCGCCTGACGACTACACGTTACTTCGCCACCCTGACAACTATCTCGTACGCCCACCGTGCATCGTACAGCGAAGAACGAGGCCGTACATAGTCGGGTACAAGTTAAGAATGGCAACATTTCATGTAGTATCTCACTTCTCCGAAGCGACGAAGCCGTGACGCCAACGCGCGGGACCTTTGAAAATAGATTGCGCTCTATGCGTGAGATCTGCTTTTCTCACCGATTTTGACTTTAAACGTCGGCACGCGCAAGAACGTCAAAGGGGACATGAAGGCAAAACACGAGTTTAGTCGATTAGTAAGGCTGATTTGTCCCGATAACAATTATGACAATTTTACCGCAAATTTCAAAGAAATAACTGAGGTATCAAAGGGACCCAGCAACACCTTTTTCAACTTTTTTCGAAATCTTAAATGCTTGCAGAATGTAGTCACCCAACACACCCAGTACTTAGATTAGGGGGTCGCAAAGTACCTCAGCCAAAATTACTGCTCTGTGCCCATCAGATAACTTGTAAACTCGCTCAAAAGATATTTTCTCTCTTTCCCCGTCTCGACGTTCTTCGACGGCTCGAATTACGTCACTAAGGCCATGTAGCGACTGTTGGCCGGTTTTCCTTCAGTTGCAGCAATGAACGCTTTTCGATAGCAACTTCAAAAATAAAGCCACAAAAACAAAGCTGAAACGGAAGGCGTATCTGGTGCGACGAGCAAATCACGCAGTGCCGCTCCGTGCTGGCGGTGACTATAGCTTTCGCAGTGGTTCCAGACGCGAAAAAAAAAAAAAAAGAGTAAAAGCGCTTATCGGAAGTGTTGCAGGGTCCCTTTAAAGCAAACATGTGAACCAGCGATGACTCCCCAGCCACTTTACGGCGAGTACTCTATGACGTCACAAAATTTCGTTTGCGCGATTGGCGGCCGCAGGACCACGCCACCGCCAAGAAACATGAATGGGCGATTGTAGTCATGTCTCTACTTCCGTTTCATCGTATCACTTGAATGATAAAGTGGAGTTAAAGGGACCCTGAAACACTTCCGATAATCGCTTTCACTTTTCCTTCGCGTCTGGAACCACGGCGAAAGCTATAGTTATCGCCAGCACGCAGCGGCACACCGTGATTTGGTCGTCGCATCAGATACGCCTTCCGTTTCTGCTTTGTTTTTGTGGCTTTATTTTAAGTTGATATCGAAAAGCGTTCATTGCCAGCAGCCGCTACATAGCCTTAGTGACGTAATTCGAGCCGTCGAAGAAACGTCAAGACTGGGAAAGAGAGAAAAATCTTTGAGCGAGTTTACAAGTTATCTGATGGTCATAGAGCAGTAATGTTTGGGTGATGTACTTTGCGACCCCATAATCTAAGTACTAGGTGTGTTGGGTGACTAACGTTCTGCAAGCATTTAAGATTTCGAAAAAAGTTGAAAAAAGTGTTGCAGGGTTCTTTAACACACTGATAACCATGTTCTTAGTGCTGGTTCATAATGCACCACTCCTGCCCATACTACGTTATTGCAGCGCAAAATTATAATCTCTTTAGATATTTTCTTACGTTTATCTGGTTAAAGAACGTTTTTCGTGGCTGGAATGACGCTAGGTGAGGCTGAGCTACCGAACGCAAGTTCTTTCAAACTGGACAAAGTCTTATTTTGTCTTGGCCCCCTTAAGCGGGGGACGAGGTCGCCGTCTACCTTTTCTTCTCGTTCTCGGTGTCGGCCAGAAAGCGCAGGTGTCGCATCAGGGGCTCCGGAGGTATGGCCTCGAACGTGTTCTTCTTTCCCGTCATGGAACAGCTCTGCACGCGGTACCCGTGCAGCAAAAACGCACCTGCATCGCGCAACAGGTTGGAGGGAGGGGAGCGGTGTAGGGCGATCCGCTCGTTGGCGGAGCTGTCATCCTCGCTACAAGCGAGGCGCCATCACCATTCGCCACGCGTGGCCTAGTGCGAGCGAGAGACGCGCCCAACAACCGGCCGATGTGCCGACACGCCCACTCCATCATCGGCGGTCTCCAATAAAACGGGGGCGCTCTTCACTCATCCGATAATCCAAAGGTTGGTAACTAACGTGGACTGTGGTGAACGTGGCCACCTTGTTTAGTATACGTTGAATGCACTAACCAGTTCGAGACTAAGCGAGAGCGCCTAATTTACTGCTGGAATTTTCGGGGCATGTCCGACGGCAGCAGCGGTGGAACTATAGTGAACGCGCTAAATTCTCGTTGCTAAGATTTGGCGCTTCGGCATCAAGAAGCAGGCTGCGTGCTTACCGACGGCGACGGGCGCGTTTCGGTCCTTGTAGAAGTACAGGCAGGCGTCCTTGAGCACGAGGAACCGCTTCTTCCAGGACTTCCACTGCTGGCTGAGCTTGCATAGGTAGCCCTGACAGTCCGGGTCCACCAGGGAGCCGCACGGCGCGTGCATGTTGCTCACCACCGTGTCCATGTACGAGGCACCCTGCGACACGCCGGGCACGATCAGGTCCGAGTTCTAAGCGGAAATGGGGACGTATAACGGCCTGCAGGGGATTCACGCAAGCTGCTGACGACAATGACTTCAACAAAACATGAATATCCCAGCTCGTCTTCTAGGCGGAAAGAGCAGAGTTTCATACTAATATATACTAGTGGGAAATCTGCAGCGCTGCAATCGCGGGCCGCCGTGCGCGCAGCCATTGCAGCTAGCGACGTTCCTCGCCAACTTGGATTGGCTGGTCACAAGGATTATTTTTCGTCTCGAAGCCAAAATCGACTAAAAGGAGCAACATTTTATTCTTGTTCATCTTGTATGAAGCTTCTAAGTAATCCCTGACAAATAAATCTTTTTAGTTTCAATTTTAAGATAACAATACAAATTTGATTATCATTTCACAGTAATATTGTTGCTTTCTTGCAGCCAGAGGCAACTTTCCAGCCTGTTCAGGAGCCATGACAATGGACAAGTGGAACGGGCTTACCGGGTACATTACGGAACGCTCGCTGTAGCGCGACTCGCCTAGACAGTGGCATCAGATTTCCCTCTAGTATATATTAGTATAGAACTCTATGGGAAAGGGTACTAAGAAGGAAGAGCCATTTTTAGTAGTTGATAGGTGTAACCATGAATGGCTGTTTTATTTTTGTTCCGTGTTACCATTCGTCAATGGTCGCCGGATATGCAAAATTTGCGGTGCACTAGCAACGTTCACGTCTGTAAATGTTCAAACTGGGTGATAACGTGCCGAATTTGGACTATCAGGAGCGCCGTGGTATTAGGCCACGGATTCAGCTACGCCACCTGGGGATCGTACTAAAATGTTCTGAAATCCCGTGCACATCTGGCCGTTTTCGTGTTTCGCTTCTGTCAGAAGCAGAACCGGCCTTGAAGAAAACGAGCGATCTCTGCACTAACAGAACGCTTTAGCCATTTCGATCTATGTTAAAAATGCGGTTTGGTCCGGCAAAAAAGTGCACTGCAGACTTCTACGAATTTCATTGGGCGGAAAGAAGCCGCGAAGAAAGGCTCTGGACTGTCTCTGGAAGGAATCACATTCGCTGGAAAAACATGCGCTATCGCATTTCGTCAAAACGAAATGGCGGTAAAAACGATCATCGGCCAGAAAAACCGTTCTTTCTTAAAACAGGCTAGCACGTTTGCCCATCTTAAGGAGGGCGCGAATTCACGGCAGATACGTGCGTTCCACGCTTGTGAATTTTTCTTTGGAACAAACACACCGTGGTTGAGGATATTGCTTGCCGTGCAAATAGAGATGGTCGAATAAAAATATTATTCTCATACTTTTCTTTTTCCGGAAGTCATGTCGTTATACGCCCGATCACGTAAGAGCGATTCCGTTGAAGATCAGGCATGACAGAAGTGTTCGTGGCTGCTTGTTGGTGCTTTTTGCTCACCCTTGATGCAATGCAGGCGACTTGGTTCAAGGCACTGATCCATCTGTGGAGAAAAAAAGCACAAGTATTTCAGGTTCTTGTACCATTTGTTATGTTCAGCATGTAAACGCAAAAAAGGTGTCTAAACCGCTACCGAAATCTAGTAAATGTAATTACACAATAATGGCGAGAAGAACGCGTATACGTGGAATTTATGAGGGTCAGGGATAACAAGGTTGCTTAACATCGTGGTTTGGATGCCATGTTAATAATGAAAGAACATTTGCTATAAGTCCGCTCTTTTGTTGCAGTTCCCGTATTTAGGTTCTAGGGGAACACATTTAGACTAACACTGTAGGGATATGCTGCAATAAACAGCACAATTAACTGAAATGTCTTTATAAGTGCGCTTAAATAAGAAAATCATCAATGGCAAAACCGTCCACATTCAAGCAGACACATCAGACTCGACACAATCTTGGGTACCTGGCTTAACGCCCCTGAGTCAAGGAAAGGCGACACTGTAGCGACCGGGCGCCTCCTTTTCCACATTACAAAGGGTACATCGCGTCAGCTCACGGTGAGAACCTAGCTGTTGCTACGAACAATGCTTCTACGGACAGTGCATATTGGACATGACATATTGATATATATATATATATATATATCTATATATATATATATAATCCTATATAGTATTAATCATATATTATACGTTTTGGTAACGCAGCACCTTCCAAACTACTAGCACAGGTGGTGCGGTCCGTACGTCATATTATTTAGCTCCAAAACCTTAGCGCTGAAAAGTCTTAGCCACGTGGAAGCGCTCCGGTAACCTCAGTGCCAAAGTTGGGTCGACATGATGCAGGAATGGTGCTGGATTTTCCGGGAGAGACCAGAAGGTGCTTCTTTCCCTGAAAAAAGCTCCTTTGCTAGCCTAGAGGCATCGTGCTTCGTGAAGAAAATGTTCCTCACGTTCCGCAGTTGCAATCCTCTCTTGGCAGCCTCATCTGCTTTTTCATTGCCTATGATGCCGCAGTGGGCAGGGATCCACTGCAGTATCACGTGGTGTCCGGCGACACAAACTAGATGATTTAGGTAAGAGACATCGCGGGATATATGTTCGTGAATGCTGAAGCAGCTGGCACGTCGAAGAGTTTGCAGTGCTGCCTTCGAATCCGTAAAGATTACCCACGGTGAACCTACTGTTGCTAGGAACAATTCTTCTACGGCAGTGCATATGGACATGACACTATATATATATATATATATATAATATATATATATATATATATATATATATATATATATATATATATATATATGCAAACAACCTTCCAAACTACTAGCACAGGTGGTGCGGTCCGTACGTCAATATTATTTAGCTCCAAGAAAACCTTAGCGCTAAATATAGCTGAGCACATTTCAGGTGAGACACAAGCACATAACCTAGAGCAGTAACGTTATTCTGGTTTTAAAAATAACAGTGAATTGGTTATTATGAAACGAAAATAAATTCACCACATCTGGGTAAAAAATATTGTTATACAGCAAGCAAGACTCGAAGGGTGTTTATAAAATTTGTTATCGATGCCACAAATTTGGCATAGGCGGATACGGTGGGCAGAAAAATGAGCGCACGTATGCCTAGTTTCAGTGGAACGCACAAATTGTGTTCTGAACAGCGATAAGGCGTCTGAACAAAGGTAAACAAACGGCGCAACAAAACGTGAAAGAAAGGAGAAAGAAAGAAAAATAGGAAAGGCAGGTATGTTAGTGGAACATGGCTAGCGCGGGAAAGAGACAAGGGATGCAAAGAAGAGATAGCGAGACCAAATAACAATAACAAAAAAGTGAAAGCCAAACTAGTCTATTGGTAAAGTTGTGTCCTCTCAAATGAAGCAGAGAACAAATGACTGCTGAAATATAGGAAAAGTTGAAGCACGAGAAGTCATCCGCTTTCTGCTGCATTAAGAGGAATACAATTCCTATGAGATTCATTCATGTTTCGGTCAGATAAATGTTGCCACGTGCCATCGTAGTTTCATCCGCAGCGTCGTTCCTGCGTTCAACAGTCTGACTTGTGTGTTGTTTTCTCACGGAGACTATGACGCCGCATTGATAAGTTAGCAGGGCTAAAGAGGAGTCATGGTATATTTAACCCATACAGCCTGTGCGTAAACAAACAAGTATTAACCACGAAATGGGTGAAACACCAAATTGTAAATGAAACAGAAAATGAAACACGGTCTACGATAGAACGAAAGCACATTGCAAATAGCTTGGCGTCCCTACATTAGTTGGCCCAGCGGCCCCGAACGACGCGTAATGTTTTCTCTTCTGCCACCCATCACAGGTAATCTAAGGCTCTATGGTTCCGCTGATTAATATAGTGGATTACACTGGTTAAACTGCGCTGTGCAGCCACGAATAGCACTTCCGACAAATTCACTTTAGTAACCCTTTTAGACAGCACAACTCGAAGCTGGCTTTGCCGCATTTTGTGTCTACTTGTGGTGGTGCACGCTTTACAGGGTAACCGAAGGGGTCGAACCACCACCGACGAGAAATTAGTCTCGGTGGTGGTGGCCGAACGCGCATGGAGCCGACATCAATTAAAAGGCTATTCAACCTTTTAACGGCGAAGCTGCTGTTGCTGGCCGTAATATGTGTGGTGTGTAGCGCCATCAGAAAACAACGGGTCATAGTTACTCCCACCGTTTACTGCGTTCATAAGCACGCGCTTTACGAGGAGCTGCCGGCATCGTCCAGGCTTGAGCGTGGCGCTCGCAAAAGAATACAAAGAAAACAGTTCACGTGCGCCCGCGTCTCAAGGGGGAGCACAAGACAGCTGGCGCTACAGACGCCCAGTTCGCGAAACCGGTTTCCGCCGGTTCTAGCGCGTGCTGACCGCGTTCCACTTTAGGAGAAATGTGAAAGCCTGCAGACAAAGCGATCCGGACCCGCCAGTAACGCATAAGAAATATGTCGATATATATTGATATGGCGATGACTACTACTACCACGGTGAAAAGCGACGACCGAACACGTAAATAAACAATTTTAAACCTACTGCAATGCATGGTGGTGTGTCCCTGAAAAAAATCCTTGAGCTCTGCTGTGATTCAAGCATTGCGCGGACTTAGTGGAAGCTTCGCCAATTTTTAAGCGAAGGTGATATTGCTAGGGTTCCTTGTATTTATATGTCCGAGAAGAAAAACTCCCATAGCTTCATGTGTTTCTGAAACATGAGGCGCTCTATTGCGCGAGGTTTCGAAAAAAAAGTTTTGATGTGTGTGCTATTAGCACGTGGTCACCAGACTAACCACCAAAATCGCACACCACTCAAAAGTTGAATTGGCCTTCAACCTTATACGTCTCATCACTTGGATATGCACCTTGAGTAGATTAGTTATTAATAGGCACCACTCTTGAAGATCAGTAGAGTCGAAATGAAAGTGTGTGCGTCTATGTATGTGTATGTACATGTACTGCCGTCAACGTCCGAGGAGAACTAAAATTTGCTCATACATTTCGCCCAAATCCCTTGTCATCTCTATGTCTTGAGCTAAAAGCCTTCCCTTGTCGTCTACCTGGGCAAGGTGAAGTGGGCCATGATTTTTTGATTATCGCAAAAACGCTAAATGGTCTAGTGAGGGAAAAGCCGGAATCGGCGTCGGTGTCGTCTGTGGCAGCGAAATGGCTCCTAAACCCGCGTTACGCAGACATAACGCTGAGCCTTACGTCGCGCCAAGCAACCTCAAACTCACAGCACGCCAAGCTGCAGGTACGGGTTGACGACGTTAGAGATCAAAGTATAACGTTAGGCCTAACGTCAGGTTGGCACATAACCGCGTTCGCACTGCCCGCGCGCAATCTGTTTAGGCAGGCCGTATAGTTGCTGGTTTCAGTGGATGCCGCAGAATGGCACCACTAACCGGCGTTCGCATCGCCGAAGAACTAGGGCATCTAGCCGGAGCGTACAGCCTTTGGGTGCGTTCCAATTTACCGTTTAGACAGCTTCGTTGCTGTCTTCGCGGACAGTACGCCATGTTAAGCCCCGTTCCAATTCGAACGTAGCAGTCCACAAAGACTGCTTCGAGGAGACAGCATCGAAGTCAGCAACGATGCAGGCTACCTTCCTGTCTAAACTAATAAGTGACGTCAGCGCCACCTTTTTGCGTATTAATGTTAAAATAAAAGCCCTTGTTCTTTTATTTAAATATATTGTATAATTTACTAGTGATGAAAATGACTTTGTTTAATTTTTAAATTACGTAACGTTTCTAATAACAACGGTAATATTACTTACAAAACTTGCGGCTTGCGCAACTCAACATGTCTGCTACGACGCTGTCGTCTGCGCTGGTGTTGCGTTTGCGACCGCGACGCCGTTCCAATTTTGTTCCTTTAGACGTCTAGTTAGACTGCTTCGTAGACTGTCTACCAAGCTGTCCGCGAATCGGACCCCAGCCTTTGTTGAAATTTTGCTGGCCACGGTGACCGTGGCCGGAGCAGGGGCGCGGCCAAGCAGGGGCGCTGCGGCTGCCGCTGTTGGCTGGCAGCCGCAGCGCGTGGCCGGTTTCTCAGAGCAGGCACTTCGCGCTGCACTTGTCGCCCCAGTCACACTACGAAGACAAGAGCGAAAGTTACCCTCCTCGCTCTCTTTAACCGCGCTACCAGCCAACAGCGGCAGCCGCAGCGCCCCTGCTTGGCCGTGCCCCTGCTCCGGCCACGGTCACCAGTGGCTTACAAAATTTCGACAAAGACTGTACCTACCTTCTCGTCCAATTGCTACTTCTCTAATCAGCATGCTAAGGTTGCTCATGTAGGCCTCAGTACATCTCCTGAACATACGTTTCTAAGTCGGAGGCCACAACTATAGGTTCCTATTTAGTCAGCAAGAAACATGGCGCCGTTGCCATATGGAATGAGTGCACGAGTCGAATTCCGTGGGCGCCTAATCCCATACATACTCAATTTTACTCAATTTCATTTCCAACTCAGTTAATTTACTTTTATTATCTTTGCGCTATTGAGCAGCTTGTGTGCCATTTCTTGCTCACGACGACGCCGGTTCTCAACCAACAGATTAAACTAAGGCGTTCTCTTTAAAACGTTTTTCCCCCGCTGCCGGTATAGAATTAAGAGTTGCGTTTTGTGCCCAACGATGGGACATTTTCTTGGATTCACGAGGGGTCCAACAGGTTCTTAGAAACCTGTCTAGTCACCGCTGTCAGCGTGTGTGCAAAACCAACAAAATTTACACAGTGGCCCTACCCATGGGGCTTCGCGTCGTTTTTCAGCATACACGGCATATTCTGGCATATACAACGTGGCCCCAAAAGCAAAGCATTTACTATGTAGACCAAACTTTTTTTTTTTTGACAGCAGTGCCCCTGTATGTGGTAGTCGAATGGATAGCACAAATGTGCGAGTGGCTGGACTCCCACTGCACATACCCCTCTCCTCCATGCCGTTGGCCGGCATTACAAATACAGTTGACTACCGTTAATATGATGACGATGATGATGATTGCTATTGGTTTCCCCTTTGAAGCGGGGTGATGACATGTCATCTTACCAAAAAGGACTAATATAACCATGCTTTACACTCTTGGTGTAATACTAGCGCTGCTTAGGGCAGGCACTAAAGCTTATTACGCCCGAAATACTTTTTTCCCCTGTTACACGTGGTAACTGTCCTAGGCAATATTCCCCTCTTTGCTTTTCGTCCACCAGCATTCTAATCTTCTTTTCGTGCCCTAGACAGCCTTTGATTGATTGATTGTAGGGTTTAACGCGCCGACGCAACGCAGGCGATGAGGCGCGCCGTAGTGGAGGGCTCCGGATTAATTTTGACCACCTGGGGATCTTTATCGTGCGCCGAAATCTCGTACACACGGGCGTTTTTGCTTTTCGCCTCCATCAGAAAAGCGGCCGCCGCGGCCGGGAATCGAACCCGCGACCTCGTGCTCAGCAGCGCAACGCCTTAGCCACTGAGCCACCGCGGCGGGTCCCCTAGACAGCCTTGAAGTTAACTTCCCCTCTGATACCCTTAAATCCTAGGGCTTCTGGAAGCCCAATATTCCCTTCATGTAGATTTGGATGGATACCCTCACATTCTAACACTATGTGCCGCATAGTTTCTGTTTCTTTTCCGCAGACCACGCATACCCCATCATTTTGTGAATACTTCCCCACAAAACTCTTAGTTCGCAGGCAACCTGCCCTAGCCTCAAAAAGCAAAGCACTGCCTGGGAATTCATTGTAGAAATTTTCCTTTCTGATGTTCAATTTCTCAGACCTGTACATCTCTAACGACGTTTTAGCTTCCATTTTTTCCCTCCATTTATTCGTTTCAATCTGCCTTGCCTCTTTTTGGGTTACCTTGGCTGTTTTGTATTCTCCACTGTTCTTTCCGTATTTCATATTTCAAAGACTACGGGAACCGCAAAACACTTCAAATCAACCGAACTTCCGATTACACAAAAAGCGCAAGAATAACACCGTTATTAGTCCGCAACACGTCTCCGTTCTTGCTTTCGTTCAGACTCTCGACTTTCGTCGACTTTCCTCGTCACGTCGAGTGTAAATTATGTTTTCCCAATACAGTTGAGGCTTATCGGTGAAATCGAAGCCTACTACAAAATCTGCTCACACGGCATTGTGCGAAACATAGAAGATCTAAAAAAAACCTCTAAAGAAACAGAGATGGTCACGCTGGAGCGAGTGTCAACTGGCCTGCTGCTTTATCAACTGTGGGCTGCTGCCTCAGTTGCGATGGTGCCGATATCATTTGAAGTATACGGCGCAGCTTTTTCGCTTGAAAATTTCAAGTTTTATTAAGCAATGACGATCACCTCAAACTTTTGAAATAACTTCAAATTGACCGATATAATAGATTCCAGCTTTGAATTATGGGAGAAATCTCTGTTATTGAATTGTATGTAAAATTGACGGGACCAGTACAGCACTTCTAATTAACCGAAAATTCCAACTAAGTGACTTCGAACTAGCGAGAGTAGACTGAACCGCTTCTGTAGTGGTCTGGACTAGTAAACATACCCAATGCATGCTGCGCTTTCTGCGTATGGAAGTGACGTTTGCCGAAACTTTCTAAGATTAAACGGTTAGATGAACCCCTGCGCCCAACGTGCGCTTTGCGCGAGAACATCGAACAGTTCTTGTGCCCTCGATTTTTCGCTGCACGACAACAGCAGCTGTCTCCTTGCGGTATGGAGGCAAGCGTGAACTATGCCACTTTCTTGGACACTTTGCTAATAGTGAATAATCGGTTTTAAGGGAGAAAAGTTTCGCCGAGTTTTCTAGAGGACCCTGGGACTTGGAAGACGTCTTTAGTCCATGAACATTGATTGATTGATGGGTTTAACTCTCCGACGCAACGCAGGCGATGAGGCGCGCCGTAGTGGAGGCCTCTTGAATAATTTTGACTTCCTGGGGATCTTTAACGTGCGCCGAAATCTCGAACACAAGGGCGTTTTTGCTTTTCACCTCCATCAGAAAAGTGGCCGCCGTGGCCGAAAATCGAACCCATGACCTCGGGCTCAGCTGCACAACGCATTAGTCACTGAGCCACTGCGGCGGGTAGTCCTTAAACACTGTTGGGTGATTTTTGACAGATATTTTTATTTCTTTCCTTTTATCTCTTGTACGTACATAATTCCTTTGAGAATCACTAACCTAAAGTTGTTCCTTACTGTCCCTCTGCTTTATCAAGGTGGAAAATATCCCGACTCTGCCTTTTCCGCAAATTATAATGTACTTTTGTGGACTTTCACAATTCATTGCTTCTGCACACGCACTCACATTACGACGCTTCTTTAACTCGGTGAGCATACAACGCCCTTCTGGTTCAACCAACGCTGCTCAGCAAATCATTCCTACCTATTGCTATTGAGAAGCGGAATGAATATGTTGCCGGAATTAATTTCTTTGAGCGTAAGCCCACGGAATTGAAATAATCCTTGAGCGCCGACGTGTGCCATCTGTTACACTGACTAAGCAGTTGGTATAAGTTGTATTTCAAAATATTTTGGTGTCCTTGCCATATTGTTTTTGGCAAAATCTTTTCCTCGTTGTTCTTGTGATAAAACATAAGCCGCTGTTTGCTTTCCCTTCCTCCTGTGTAATGACGCATTCGGGGTCTTAAAGGTGATAATAAACCATGACATGATAATAATAATAGCCGCGTTGTCGTGCTGGCAGCTTTTTTGTTTTTCTGAAGTTCCTTTATCTCCAGTGTTTTCTTTCTTTTTTACTCGACCAGATTTAGGAGATATCCCCAAGGTGGAGTAAGTTAGTGCGAAGAAAAATTTGACATCCATCTCAATGCAACTGCACAAAGTGTAGCTTTCTTGAGAAAAATGTACAGCTTTCCTTTGTAGCCGTACAACTTACTGCATTGAGGTGGATGTCAAATTTTCCTTCGCAGAAACTTACTCCACCTTGGGGATTTCCCCTAAATATGGTCGATTAACACCTGTCCTTTATTTTCGAGTTGTTGGTCTATTCGGTCTCGCGCTACAAACGGCTAGCCCCCTGGTTAGCTCAGCTGATAGAGCGATTGCCCTAGATAGGCGGTGGTCCAGAGTTCGAATTTTGGACCAGGGGCGGTATTCTCGTAACTGTCCCTTTTGAAAACGTCCCTTTTGCGTCCCTTTCATCGTGACGTACTTCCAGGTTAAGCAGTGGGCTTTGGCAGTAGGTTTGTCGCACTTGCGTTACGTCACTTCCTGTTGTTTGCTTTTAGCCAATCAGGGCTCGCCAAAAGGGACACTTCTGAAGGGACGCAAAAGGGACAAAACTCGAGAATACCGCCCCAGGACGAATTTTTCAACTGCGAAGTTTATGACAAAGCTGCACGGCTTTCCTTTGTAGCCGCATGGCTGCATTGAGGTTAATGTCAAAATTTTCTTCTTTCTATTTTGTTTTATCTTTTCCTTCTAGCGCTTTCATGCTTATTTTTTTGTACAGTTTCAGTGTACTTCACTTTGCTCCATTATTTTTTGATCTCGCTGCAGTCATCACCAGTCTAAGAATAATTAAACCACAGTATAGTTATCTCGCTCCGTTATAGCAAGCTCTGCCGTTAGCAAGGCCTGTTGACGGCGCGCGCACGCGCGGACGCGCGTCGCTCGCACTCACGCATGAGAGCCGAGTCTGTAAAGGTTTCCGCCATGGGACCGAACGGTGGACCCTTGGCAGCAGTTACACAGGGAATAATTACAAGTAATGTTCATAGCCACCCACTCAATGCTCGGTGTACACAGACGTCCTATTTCTGCACTGCTGAGGAAACGGAGTGACTGCTAATACCAGTGATTAGGCATGTTTTATATACATAGCTTGCACATGACGTCATCACAACCCTTTCTTGTGACCGACTTCTATCTTTTTTAGCGCTTCGAAAATTAAGATCACCAGATAAGTGTGCAGCCTTTCGCCGTGTTTGAGGGTCACAAACATGGCAGCCACGCTGACGTCAGTGCAAGCCATCTATTGCTTAGGTGCAGCGTGTAGCCCATCACCGTATCTCATTCATGCTTTGCGCAGGGCAGGGAAGGTCCGTACTGTTGGCAATATTTAATGTCGTGGCCGGGTCCTACCTATGATTCTGTAATGATTAGGATAATTGTTAGGATTATCTGATTATGACAACGCTTCGGGACGTGTGTGTACACGGAGAATTATTAGCTTGATACCAGGTTCGCAGCATCGAGCAGTTGGTGACCTGCTTGTCATAACCGGACAATGTGACTTACGGCCACCCTCGGACAAGCGACTCTAAAAACGATGTATGGGCGATTTAGCGCGATGGATGGTCCTTCGTAATGCCATTGCTTTGCTTGACTGAGCTTGGTCCGTAAGTGCTTTCACGCACTGGGCCTCTTGGCATTTTTACTTTTTGCCTCAGGCACCTAATCCCGCTTTAGTTGAATAATTCGCCAATTAATTCAGAGGTTTGTTTACTTAGCTGTTATGGTGAAAAGAAATAAGGGAATGCAGTGCCCAATCATTTTTAAAACCTGATCCACGCCTCACTGACTGCGCCTTCATCACTTAAACTGCCCAAAACAAAACCTAATCTATTACGCTCGTATATGCGGACTTGTGTTGCCCTCCCTAATCGCGTATCACTAATACTTCCGGCAGCAAAAAAGTCAATAAGAGAGAGAGGCAGGGAAAGCGGTTCGTGCCTTCCGGCAGCCTCCTCGTCGTCGGCTGCGAAGTAGATGGCGTTGGATGTGGTCCCCGGCGATTTGACGACCTTGAACGCGTGCTCGGCACCGGCCTCCACCACGCGGCTCACCGACACCGCCTCCAGCATCACGGCGCCCACCAGCTCGTAGGACTGCGCAGGGGGACCCGGGTGACAAGAGAAGTATGTTTCAGTTAGCACGCGTCCAGTATGTCTGAAACACGATCAGCATTTCAGCCACACTTGAAGCATATAACACCTTGAAATAACAAAGGAACTGTGGTTGATTCCGCTGTCATAGGAATCGGTAAAGCACGAAAGTGAAATGCAGCGAAATGAGCATGATTTGCGGGTCCGTGTTGTCTTGTGGGTGTGCTTGGTGAGCGACGTCCGGCTGGGGGGTCGCTTCGGCAAAGCTGTACTGGCGTCATTTCCGTGACGGATATGACGTCGTGAAATCTTGGTGTATCCCGGCATAAAACACTTTGGTGTTAAAAAAACTACAGGGCAGCCTGTTGTGGATTTGTTATAGATGCGCGAGCACGGACTAACACTCGGCACGTGACGTTACCCTCTTGCACACGGCGCGCTTCCACTCTGAGTCCCGTGCGCCGGCGGACGTCACGCTCTCCTACTGCGCAGGCGCGGCGCCCGCTCCGGAGGCTTCTGCCATGGTTGACCATGACGAGAAACAGACCTGCCCGGTTTGGGCCTCCTATGCTTACGCACAACAGAAACAGAGCGAAGGAGGGGGGCAGTGTACCTTGTCGTTCTTGTACCAGTATAGGCGGTTGTCAGGCTTGAGCACGAACCAGCGCCGGCACCAGCGCTTGCCTCCTCGGCCCGCGGCACTTAGCCGCTGCAGGTAGCCCCACATGATGGCCGGAAACTCCTTCACCTTGGGCGTGAGCACGTGGCACGTGCGGGCAAGCTCCATCACCAGCACCTCCGTGCCTGCAGAGCAACAACAACCGCAGCGCTGAGTGTGCGCGCTGCCTGAGGTGGTTTCTCCCTAAGAGAGACTCTCGCTGGTTCTGCCCTGCATTGCAAAATAGGCTATCACCCGGCCCATGTTGTTCCTGTTAGGAGTGTTCGTCCATTATACTGGAACTGTCAATTTAGAATCTCTGCACTTTTAGCAATTACCGAGATGCCCGCCAGTCAAAAATGTTAGAAACCCTGGCATCTGAAAAGGAAGTCCCACGCACAAGTACATTTAGGTGTAACGGGAAAGAACAGCGAAGCTGAAGATGATGTGAACATTATGATAAGTAATGAAATGAGATAACGATAATATTGATTTGAAGCTGTGTGAGAGGCGTACCTCCGGGTCTTCACGAGCCTGTCGTTTATGGGCAACATCTTCAAATACTGCTGCTAGAATAAAACGGCTACGGTATACCTCTGTGGGGCAAGGTGTAGCTATTATGAATGACACTCGCCGCGGTGGCGTAGTGGCTAAGGAGTTGTGCTGCTGAGCCGAAGGACGCGGGTTCGATTCAGGCCGCAGTGGCTGCTTCAGACGAAGGCTAAAAGCGAAAACGCCCGTGTGTAGGGATTTTGGCACACGTTAAAGATCTCTATACGTGACCGACATTAATCCGGAGTCCTCCACTACGGCGCGCCTTGCAGCCCATCGGCGGGTAAAACCCCCAGAATATGAATTTATTCTGCATGGGGCATGTAAGGCGCGGGCGTGAGACGCGATGCGCCTTACATGTGGCCTGACCTAGCACAGCTGAAAAATCCTTAGATGTACCTGCCGTATTTGCACTATTCTAACGCGACCCCGATTGTAACGCGCAGGTAAGTTTACGTAGGAAAATTTGAAAAATTAATTTTATGCCGATTCTACCGCGCAGATGTAAAAGACCTGACACCCCGAACCTGACAGAAGACGTTTTATTTGATGCACGCGACTGTAGCGGCTAAAATTCTTTGGGCTTTATAAACTTGCTTTTCCTCTACTATTAAACTGCGGCGGGGTATATTGAAAGTGTTTGCAATTTAAAGGGATTTCACCTTCGAAAATTTTGGACGCGGGGGCTCGTTGGTTCATTAGATACTTATTTCGGGATCCCACCTGGGAGTATTCAAGTTCTGGAAAACATTTGCGGTCACGGCGAGTGAAGTTTTCCATGAAAATATGGGTCTGATTTTGTTTGCGTGAAGTGCTTAGGACCATGAACTTGCCCCTCAAGCAGCGCTAGGCTCTGAAAAGTTTTTCCTATTCGGAGAACATTGGTCACATTTCAGAATTGTGACCTCTGTGACGCAATCTAAAAAAAATAGTCCGTCAAGCACGTCAAGCCACACCAGTTAATTTTTTTGTCTTCCTGCCCACCTCTTTCTAGGGCCTTTTTCCCTGCATCCCCAATCCTAAGCAGAGATGCATGTAGGCGATTGTGAACGCCGGGAAAACTCTCTGCCTTTCCAATAAAGAGCCTTCTCTGTCAGGTGGAAATAAAATTGCGCTAAAAGAACAGGACGAACAAAAGAAGACACACCACACGGAGCAGTGTGTGCTGTTTCTTGTTCTGTTCGTCCTGTTCTTTTAGCGCAATTCTATTTCCATCATGTCAGACCAAATAGCCCGTCAGGGTGCTTTGATGGACTTCTCTCTCTCTCTCTCTCTCATGCCTACGGGGCCTCCCGGTTCCCCTCGCTGTCGGCAAGTACCCCTTGCGTTTGATGGTCGCTTCGTAGTGCTACCTCTTTAGAGCCATAACGACTGAAACGAGGGGATAATTGCAGCATCAGAAATGTGTGCAACACCTGGCCAAGGTATGACCATTGAGAAATGGATGCCCGAAATTTTACTCACGTGATGTTGGCGGGTTTTATTGGATTGGATTGAGTTGGGTTTTGGGCGGAGTTCGCGCCCATTTCAATGGTGCTGGCCGCTTTGGATTCGATTTTGGTTTTGCGCCCGATTGTTTTGAGCCCGATTGTAATGCCCACACAATTGAAGGCTACTTCTAGCAAAAAAAAAAAAAACAAACGGTGTGCGTTAGAATCGTGCAAATACGGTATGTCTGCTTGCGTGCTGTGAATGCGAAAGCATTGTGGCTTAATTTCCCTGGCGATACTTATCAAATACTTATCGCGTGTGTGTCAGGCTGGTTCCGTGATGCTTCATAATACACATTCGTTGTTTCTCAGCACGGAGGTCCAAATGATCCGCGGTCTGGTGAGAAATGTAGACGAAGAAAGGTACACGATGTACGAGTTTCGTGAACCACGCGGTGGGAGTGGCAAGGGGCAAGCGCTTGTCATATGTTTTTGTCTCTGTTCTTTAAAGTTAAAGTGGGCAGTGTTTCTTGGGATCGAGGATATTACCGTGCAGTCTTCATATCATGCAGGCTCATTTAATCAAACAAGACAATTAGACCCTCACGGCTCGTACCTTTACGCGATTGAATGCACATATCCTTCGCAATCACCGAAGCAACCCCGAGCAAGGAGGTCCTGCTGCGGTTTCAACCTTGAGTCCTCCTTTTGTTATGTTTGCACTGCGCGACACATTTGCACTTTCTGAAATGAACTTTGAAAGCTGGGAAGCCGACCCTGCGGAGAGATGTTATTTTTCTGTTGTTTTCAGAGGGCGCCACGGAATGCTTCCGCTTCTAACGGAGGAGGCTGGTGCCTGCAATTGTAATGCTGTTCCCCGTACTCTTTCCCCAGTGGGAAGTACCAGGACAAAAATTAGTCTCTCAGGCCATACAGTTTCTTACAATATACACTAGAGAGGAATCTGGCGCTAGCGTTTATGCGGCTCACATCAAGGCCGTCTGTGTCGTCATGGACCGCGATTATACATCGCGCTCGCCTTAGTTTCATCGTTGGCTTGGATTGAAACGTTTTAGTGACCGCAAATTTCAACAAAGTGCCACAAAAACGCGAAGAATAGTGTGCAATTATGTAAATGGAAAATAAAAACAGGCTGTTTTAAAACTAAGGAAAAAGGAAAGCGTATTTTGCCGGAATGGTTGTGCCTGCTATTCCGCAGGCCAAGGTTGTAGTTACGAACAAGGTTAATATTTGGGGGGGGGGGGGGGGGACTCATTAGAGACTCTGATTTTATTATTTTACCATATTGCAAATAATGAGTTGCTTGAAGAGTTTGGAAAGTTTTTTGAGCGTGCCTATTAAAACGTTGCCTTCGTGGTGAACCGGTGCACCGACCGCCAACTAGTTTAGCAAGAGAAAAGAAAACGTGGCGTTAAACAGTCGTGCACGATGACAAGATAGGACGCATACAAGCGTCCGTATCTGTCGTAACCCCGTGGTCGTATCTTGTCTTCGCCGAAGTACGTTTCGTTTCTTTCGTTTACGCGCACTGCCTGCTGTTTCACCGAACGCGGCTACCACAGATTAAGAAGGATTTCGGCTTCCTTATAGCTCGTAAACGTGTTAATGCATAGTGAAGAAAGCAAATCCCAAAAACCACTTAAGAATCCAATTGTCATGCCAAGCCCAAGCCAAAAAGGGTCTTCCCGTGAACCCCCACGACGACATGGCTTACAAGGCGCAGTTTCCTCTCTAGTATACTTACTAAGAAACTACGTCTCAGGCCGACCTCTTCCGCTTTCAATAAACATTTTACACTCACTCACTCAATTGCCGCGCCGTGTGGTAAATGTGCACCACAATTGCAGGCCTCAAAACGCCTGAGCTAAGCAAACGCTACCGATGCGGCGTCAGCAAAACTGCTTTGTCACGGTCCGGCCGCGACTTCGCGCCGGCCCGCCGGTCGTCCCTGACAATTTCGTTTGGTATTTTTATTGCCGGACCTTCGTTCTAGGAGCAGATAACGCAACGAAGGAGCGAAAGCAGAAGCACTGTCCACGCATTTGCAAGGCGCACTGGCATCTGCGCATGCGCGGCGGGCGATAAAACGCGGACTTCACCGCCTCGTCGTCACCATATTTGAGCTGCTACTGCGCCGTTCCGAGTCGTCTCCTGTGGGCGAGGCTGCTGCATTCTTGCTACGATCCGCAATGCGAACGTTTATTCCGCCTCTCTTGGAAGAGAACAACCGTACTTTCTGTGCCTGTGTGCGCCGCGAACTTCGGAATTGGACGACCGTCTTTCGTTGAGGGATGCGAACGTTTATTCCGCCTCTCTTGGAAAAGAACAACGTACTTTTCTGTGCCTGTGTGCGCCGCGAACTTCGGAGTTGGACGACCGTCTTTCGTTGAGGGAGCTCTTTGGAACACCCTTTAACAGCCCTGCGCCGCGTCCACGGAACCTCGTCGAAGCGGTGAGTTCCGTGGCAAAGCCGCGGGGCGAGTAGTTTGCGTGCGAAGAAGCTGGGCTCAGCCATAATTTCGGTCTGTTTAGACTTCGTCGTCTAAAACGGAGCGGCACTCGCTCGTGAGCCCAAAGCTTCTTGGTTCGCGACTAGTGGGACATCGGTCGTCGTGCAAGCCTCGCGACGGGCGGTAGGCGCCAGCTTTCGTGGCAGCGCCGCAGTGGTCGTGGTGAACTCTGCGGTGGTGCTTCTAGGTCGGCTAGTTTCCGGGACGGAAACGCAGTGGTCTCCTAAGACCTATACGTTGCTGCCTCGATAGGGGTAGCTTGCAAGCACGCGCAAGGTTTACACGACGCTGAATGTCCCGTTCCGAACGCCGTTACGACTGAAGACGTAGTGTGAATGTTAGACCGAAGGCTTATTTGTGCCTTGCAACTAAAGCACAGTGGCATGGCGTCCGGTCGACGCTAACGGCGTTCGGAATTCTCGCCATAATCATCCAGCACCACTGAAGCAGGGATCGCTGCTCGGCGGTTCGCGGCCCCTCAGCGATGGTTCCAGGGGCCGCGGCAAAGGTGAGGGCATGCTTTATTTGTCCTCGGTTTGTTTCAGCTCGGAGCCTGGTCGGCGGTGGTGCAGTTCGCGGAGCGTTCCCCTCCCCTTGCGTACTGTCTCATTCGGTTCTCTTCACGCAGACACTCACTATGGGCGTTTAGCCAGGCAGGTACACGTCTCAAATCTGTCCTTTCTCTAGCTCGTCGCTTCTTGTAACAGGTGTTCTGCAATAAAGCCGCTCCCGTGCGTTCCCTTGCCTTTGGTCTCCTGTGGTGCATTCCCTTCCAGCCTCCTCTCCCGCCTGGCGTTGTTCATGGGCCCCCGTTACGGTGAGTCCTAAATTCGGTTCCTGGCACTGCCGCTTACCTTTCCTCTCTTCGCAGGGAATGCGGTGTACTAAACGCGGCAGACGTTCTCGGGTTACCGTCCAGACTTGCCTTCCCGCATCAACTCACCGTTTCCGAGGTCGAGTGCCTGAACCTGCTGTCGACCTGACCACCCACCGCTCCTAACTCTTCCTCGCCTCTCCTTTTTCTAAATGACCATTTTCCAACCAACCGACATTCTGTGTTTACATTTTACTTCATCTACCGGCATTAATTATTATTTAACACTTGCCCCCTGTTTCACTCCTGTGCTCGCTGGCTCTGTCGGCTTGAGCACATTGTCTATCGAATTAACACGAATTTAGTGTACGCAATGTAGACCTACTGTGGTTTGGGGGGGGGGGGGGGGGAGATAGCGTATACCCACTGGTATAAGGGATTTCTTAGAACTCTGGCCTTCAGGATTCGCATGTACACCCGGCGGCAAAATATGTCCGCGAGAACGTGGCAAAATGTTCGCCGCGCCATCTGGCGTTGCATTTCTGATGTCGAGACATCCATGTGCGCGAGCGCGCCCAACCACCCTCGCAATTCTGTATCACTTCATGCGGCAAATCTGATAACATGCAGTGTTTGGCGATAGGGGTCACTTTCTTCGTTTACATGCCTCGCTCGCACAGGCTTCGGCGGCGAGAGGCGAGGGTGTAGTGCACGTTGCTCGCTCTGCCCTTATCCGACAGATAACATATCTTGCCCGTCTCTGTGAAGAACTTGGGCCACATATATTCCATCGCATCTTCCTATTTTTCGCCTGAAACATGCAGTTGATTGGTAAGTAAAAACAAGCACACCTCAACGGGAAGGAATTGAGGCAAAAATAGTTTACTTGAATTAAGTGCGATGAGAGGTCGCCTTGCACGCGTACTAAAACCGGCATTGACGGGGAAACACGCGAGCAGAGATCGGCGCAGTCGTGGGCTTGACAAAAAAGAAAAAAAAATGCTGCAATGCGCCTTGAATTAGCACTGACGCATATCAAAATTTTCGCTTTGCGACTGCCAAACATGTGCTATCGCAAGTAAAACTAATGTATCAAAATCTCGTTGCAATGCTTCCTTTGTCAGAGCCAGGCAGATGGGGCAAACGTACGCCGCCGAAGCGTTTACCAGCGAGATGTGTTGAACATAAAAGTGACGCCCTAGAGCCAAGCGCTCAACGCTGTCAGCTTTGCCGCTTGAAGCGAAGGAAATGACAAGGTAGCGTACAGGGGTTGGACGCGAACGGGCACATTGTCTCGACACCAGAAGTGCAAGAGCGCGGCGATGCATTTTGCCACGCGCTCGCGTCCCCCGGCTTATTTTTCCGCCAGATTTTATTTTGCCGCTTTCACTCTTTCCTTAGCGTCTAGAAGCACTGCGAAAGCTGCAGTTATCGCAAGCACGGAGGGGCTCTGCGTGATTGCTCGTCTCGATAGGTACTATGGGTGCTACGGGGTTCACACTTTAAGAAGCACAGGAGCGTGGCTGCAGCTACTACCAGAGCATCCTAATTTGCATGCTCCTGGAGCTAAAGAAGCAGTCAACCTTTCTGCTTGCCGTGACCTTGAACAATTATTGTGCTTGTTTTTTTTCTGCCCTAATTTAGCATGGCACATTCTGGCGCCTAAGTGAGAAGAGGCAGCAATAAAGCACTTTTAACGACGGAACTGTTTAGGACTGTAATAAACTCTTATGTTTAGGGCCCTCGCAGTGGCGTCGGCTGTCACGCTAGGCGAAGGTACCCCATTTAGACAACAGATGGCCGCCACCACCTCAACGGCCGCCTGGCCAAGGTACAACTGGGCCGAAGATGGCGCCCCCGCCGACGGCCGTCCGGAATACTCCAATGCACGGGAGTAAGATCCAGGGGGCGCCGAACTTCGCTTCTCCTCGGGCCCCTATCCGCCTCCGCGCGGCTGGCGCGTGTGGTCCGGGTCCCAATCGCCCGGAGGAGGGGAATTAAGGGGCGTGGCGCATAGGGTCCCCCAGGCGCGGGCCGATGGTTGAACGGCTTTGTGCCCATCAAAAGGCTGCAACTTTCGCGCTTCTATGGAAGCTGATTTAGAGGGGGTCATGCTGACATTCTGTTGCGCTTAGCGATTTTTTAACAGGCTGTTCCCTTTTGCCCGAGCACGACAATATCGCTCACGATGGTAAATTTCTGGCGGAAATGTTTGGTTTGCTTAAATGATTTTGTCGGGTATTTACACGCAGGGATTTTATAAGTCTGCGAAATTCAGTAGGGGTGGGGCCCGCGATTTCGCGTCGTAACCAACACAGAGGGCTGGTTTATCTAGCCTTAAATTAATGCCTGTTGGCCCAAAGCAGCCCGTTAATTTTAGAATTAACCGTTTTTAAGATTACGTTGAGGATACCTTCAAGGAGGGGCAATCTGCTATACAACATTGCGCTTTAAAGGAAGTATGTTTTTCATTTCGTCCAATAAAAAACTTAGCAGGTGCAACTTGATTCTTAAACGTTTTCGTGGCACAGGCAAGCCTTTTTTCCTTTTTGGAAGAATCCGACGCTCGGCGCATTTTCATTCCCCGTTTGACAAAAGCGTCTGTGCCTGCAATGATAGCAGCTACATGTTTTTGTTCAATTAAAAAGTACACACAAAAGTTGGAACCAAACTGTATGAACTTCGAAGAGCGCATGTTTTTAACCGTGTATTTACAAACGAATGAGATTATCACAAAATCCTTCCCAAGGTGTGTCCAAAAAGTTCACAAGGCCCCACGTGATCAGGGCTTCACCATTTTGCCGGTACGGCTTGTCCGGAAGTTGGCCACCAAATTGGCAACAGAAAAGTCAAATCACGACAACGGGGGATTATGCCGAGGGGTTTTTCCTAATTTTGCGACAACCCCATTGCAGCTAAAAGTGGGTGCGGGCTAAGAAACTGCGATTTCGGGCATACCCTCGAAAGTCCGAGTTTTTCCACCCCCGCTGTCGTTCCCCGATTACATGAATCTGAGACATTCCAGTGGCGAGCAACGTGAGGCTCAGTGACCCGAAACTCACAATTTGAAAACTTTCAAGCGTGTATTTAAGGGTAACCATAAGGCTTACGGCGCGGGTTTTCTTGGACTTAAAAGGCGAACGTGGCAGGGCGCAAAAAACAAAATATCTTGGTAAAAAAAGGAAAATCATGGCCCGAAATAATAACCAAGGCGGGGTGCATGTTGCCCCTTAACGACGTTGTTACGACTAATGCACTTTATTTTTAAATTTCTGGCCAGATCAAACCAAAAAAGTTAAAAATTTGCATTAGCGCTGATTGTTCCATAACCCACGTACGCGGAAAATTACGGTGTTTGCAGTAGGCCGGAGCTAGGGAAAGGGTTCCTGGGCGAGAATTTGATTGTGTCAGTATTGAAAGCAGTATATTAGGCCGGGGGTTTCAGGGTTTTTTTCCCAAAAAATTTTTTTTAAAAAACCCTTTTTTTTTTGGGTAAAGGCTTTTTGAAAATAAAAATTTTTTTCCCGGGAACTTTGGCTTTTAAAAATGCCCGATGGGGGGTTGGGGGGTTTAAAACTGGGATTTTAAAAAAATTTGGGGCCCAAAAAGAAAAAAAAGGGAAAGGACCTTTTTTTCCTTTTTAAAAAATTGGAAAAATTTGGAAAATCCCTTTTAAAAATGCCTGGGAGGAGGCCCCCAAAGGGGGGGGGTTTTTTAAGTTTTGGGGGTTGAAAGCTTTCCCCGGGGTTCCCAAAAAAATTGTTGGGTTTGGGGTTTTTTTGGGCGGTTTGGGGTACCAAAACATTGTGGGAGGTGGCACCAGTTTTGTCGCGGTTTTTGCCCATAAACGTCCGAAAATGGAACAGAAGCTGCAAAAAAAAGTAAGCAGAAATCAAAGATAGCCGGGTTTTTTTTGGACGCCGCGTTTTCGCATTGAAATTTTAATTAAATCCGGCATGCCCCTTGAAAATGCGATCGGGAACGAGTCCAGTTTTCCGCAGTGTTTTTCGAACATATAGTGAGCAAAGCAGTGCATTGGTCGAGGCGTGAAAGGGTTCAGGGATTGCAAACGTTCTGTTGAAAGATAAGGCGCTTTTGCAGGCGTGGGTTCCAAAGGCCTTACCGCTTCATTTCTTGCAGATTGGAACGATATCAAATTCTTGCGTATCCGTATGACCGTGTAACAGGGTTGCTGACGGTCGTGAGCGCTAAAAGCTTTAAATTGTTTCTGCAGCTAAAAAAGCAAGTTAAATGCAAATTCTTGGCTTTTTTGCAAATAACCAAAGGGAATTTAAAGGTGAGAGAGGCACAAAAAAGCACCTTTTAACCCGCCCCAAAATGTTTAAAACGGAAAAACCCTTAATTTTAGGGCCTCCGCAGTGTGCCTCGAGCCCCTAGCAGGGGGAAGGACCCCTTTAGAACAAAAAAATGGCGCCACCACCCAAGGCCGCCGGCCAAGGTCACCTGGGCCGAAAAGATTGGCCCACCGCCTCGCGGCCTTTCGGGTACTCCCTTTACGGAGGGGAAAACGGAGCGCGCCGCCCCCTGCGGGGCCCCTTTAATGTTCATCACTCGCGGAGCACAATGTAGATGGCGCAGCGAATGGGCCGCCGGCTAAGCGGCCGGCGTTCCCCGTGCGCCGGCGGGCGCGTTGGCGGAACGCATTCCGTCGGCTTTGTCGTCTGCTTCGGCGACGGCAGTTTTGGGCACGGAGTGCTTTGGGCCTGCATTGGCGCCGCTTCGCGTTCATTGCGCTCCTTTTACACGGCTTGATTAACTTGTTCGACAGCACCTTCTGGGTAACCCGGACCCGAAGGAATTGAGTGGTCGTACGGCAAAGATACGTTAAGGATTGGTTTGCATGGCGGGAAAACAAAATGTAGAGCCCACATATAGACATATGGCTGCTATACAAACACTACCTTTTACGCAGTGCTTGCCGAAAATGTGACTCCGTTTTGTAAATTTGTGAACACCAATTCGGCTGTGTTTTAACAGGTTTTACAAAAGGCGAAAGGAGCAACTGGTTCTGATCACTAGCGATTATAAAAGTTCCCTCAGCTTTCTCGCCGTTCTCCAACTTACGTCCAAAACAGAGTGTGCCTAGAACACGGACCGGCACTCACACGCTCATCAGAAAACAACAGAAACGCGATAACATCGCCCGCGACTGCCCGCGACGTAGAAATCTGCTCAAGATCGAGGCCCTGACAGTGCGGTCTTTTCACAGGCCTTCATTTCGCGATATTTGAATTCGCTCCGGACCCATATCTCTGTGGTGATGACTCACCGAACGAAAGGTTTGAAGAGCCTGTTGTTTGCTGGTCAGAGCTCCGCTTAAAGAAAAAAATAAAAACGCCGTGAACCCTACTTAGGCCCAAATTGCAGCCATACAATTCGCAGCATTTTATTTGGAGTCCACGGCGTTATCAACGAGATAACACGACCGTAGAGCGACAGTGAACATCGGGCGGTAATTTGCGGCATGAGTACATGACGGTTGCGTTTGATATTCTTGGGTGCCTTTGTTTTTGTATGCTTATTACAACAGTGTTTTTGTATGCTTATTACAACAGGGCAGCCATCCAATTCAGTCATTGGCACAGAAATGTGTGTATCATTGCCGTTTGCCGATGGAGACTCCGGGCGACCCTTGTAAGCGGTTGTTCGTGCGCAGAAGCAGCATAAATATTTAAGCACGCGGAGGAGAGCGGGCAAACAACAGAGGGCGATTTCTGCGACTGCATCGATTTGTCGTAAGCATAGTCACGCTAAACTGCATGTTGTGGCGTTCATATTACTCTGCTCATTCTTAGGTGCTCCTAAAGTCGTGGTCGTTTCAAGTTGCGTCTTACATCTGCTTGGTTAGTACAATATTTTTAGCGGGTCTCTACATGTCAGAATAAACGCCCCCTAATGGGAATAAGCAATTCGCCATGTATGCGGTGGCGTGCGATTATCTGCGCCGTCTATTCCGGCTGCGCACGGGCGTTTAAATTCCGCGCGTGCAGGCATTCCTCCTGCATAGTAGGACAGGCATACGACAGATGTCGCTGCGAAAGAAAAGACGCCTGTGGGGTATAGTGAACTAGAATACTTGGGCCAAGTATTCTAGTTCACTATACTGTGGGGAGAGCGAAGAAGGGAAGAGCCATATACAGAGGCACAGCGACGAGAGGGCGAACGAAGGAGGAAGAGAGCAAAGGGAAAGCTGGGCGGCCGGCGGCGCGTGGACATTATCGGCCCGAGCAAATGATTTTTTCTGGGCCACAGTCGGCGCTCCTCTTTATCTTGCTCCGTGCTCCCATGTGTAAGCACCCGTAAGCTACCAGACCTCCGTATGTGAGCTTTGATTACGTACTATCGGCGTCAAATGAAACGCGAACACGAAAATATGAACCAGAACGTGCAAAATTCGAAAAATACTGTTCGTAGAGTTCATATAATGGCATGCTATTGGTATATTTGAAATCCACTTTTCCCAACTTTGTTTTTGTAACTAAGCCTCGCGTCATTTTAGCTTGCATGGAAAGAAATCGCGGTATTTGTGCGTTCAGGTTCATATTTTCATGTTCTCGTTTCATTTGACACCGATAGTACATACCGCGACGAGTGACGTTGTGAGCGACCCCCGCCACTGCGGGAGGTGGTCGCCAGCGTGCCGAAGTCAGCAGATTTCAAAGGAGTGGAAATGGCTTTAATATTGTAACGGTAAACCAATTCTGCAACATTGGCTTGGCCAAGTGGATTGGATTAGCTGAAGAGGAGAAAGAGGATGCGGGAGCTGGGCTCTCTGGACTAGAGGAAGAAGAAGCCGGACCGCTGCTCGCGTTGTGCTCAACGGTGCTCGATTTTTCCCTGCCTTTGGAGCCTGCGCTCTTGCCTTAATAAATCCCTCCCGGACGTAACAATATTTTGTTCTGTCGTTTATTCGTCGCATTAACCGAAATCAAATTATTCCGCCAAAAACTTATTGCTATTTAGCGAGCGGCCAGCGCGTCCGTGATGTTCCTTTGCTAACAATATCCGTGCTCAAGAAACTGAACTGTAGTAGGCTCCGCTACTTAAACCTAGTTTCTTGAAGTTGTGGCCACGGCTATGCTGCTGCGACGTGTCCCGCAGAGTAATGAGTTCCCACAGAGTGTCCCGCAGAGTAATGGAGCTCGGGCTCCAATGTGGGAACTCATGTCGTAGAATTAAGATTAATCTGTTCTTGCTTTACTGCATCAATCATCGATGGCACAAGAAACACCACAGCCGATCCCGGGTATATCGAATTATTGCATATATCGAACAGTCCAAACGTCCCCTTGGAAATCCAGTGCAAAAGTATAACATTTTTGTACGCGGGTATCGAAATTCTCGTACACCGTTTCATTTGATATATCGAACGCCAGCGCCACAAGTGCCCCTGCAAGCACGCTTCTCCTGACGGATTGTGGGCGATGATGATGACTTCTCGCGCGTCGCGTCGCTTGGGTGGCCTTCAACCCCTGCTCGACTTGCTCGGTGCGCTGAAATGGGGATGGCCTCATGAAAACGAGAACACAGGGTGTGATTGTATGCGAAAGGGTAAGGGGGAGGTGCAAACCGATGGAAAGGCGTTGCGATTCCAGCGGAGGCTCTGCTGGCTTGTAGACCGGGGCGGCATGGTGCGTGTTTTTTTTGTTCGCGGCGGTGTGTCTTCGGAGCCATGGATGAGAAAAAACAGCAGAAAGTGGATTTAACGACGAAGGCGGACATCAGTAGACCCGTGGAAGCCGGTGAAAAGAAGCTGTCGGTTGCAGAGGCATTCGAAATTCCTCGCTGCACGTGTGAGCACGACACCGCGCAGCAAGCTGACGTGAGGCGAAGCATAGCCACCTCTATAGCGGCTTCGGTGCGGCTCCAGACGAGAGGTGTTCGAATACAAAAGAGGACGGCGTTGAATGCCTCGAGAGTGAATTAGAGAGCTGCCAAAATTCCCATGCGCCATTCAGGACGCCGCAACAGCACGTAAGTTCGTAAGGGTTAACGACGACGTGCAGGCTGTGGCGGATAGGAACGATGCGCCGATCGCGAAGGGGATCAATGTTATCGAAGAACCGAACCATATTAGCGACCCTGACGACGTTCCATACCGCCTACGGCAGCCGAGTTTACGCCGGCATTCAACGTAATTCGCGGCCGTAGCGGCGCAGTGGACGGCGCCAGGCTATCTTATTTAAATGGCGCTCGTAAGCTTGAAGGCAGTTTGGTGGACTTCATGACGCAGAAGATGAAGCAAGCGAGGCTCATGGACTTTTTAAATTCAGAGCATTTCTTTAACTCACGATGTCGCCCGTTCTAGTTGTCCGTAGTAGTCCGCACCCCTCCCCCTACACTATATAAAAAACTAATACTTACCGGCGCCTGGTTTCGATCCCACGACCCTGCGGGCGGAACGCAAGGTACATGGTGCTCTACCCACTGCGCCACAAAGCCGACACAGAATGGAGGGCTACGAACGCGCCTTATATCCTTGACTCATTCAAACTACGTCAAGAAGCTGCTGATACAACGCATTCACTACCTGTGGGCGGAACGCGAGGTACATGGTGCTCTTCCCACTGCACCACAATAATCATACCCACCTGCTAATAAATGATGTCACGTGACCACGTAATTACGTCTCCTCATTTAATTACAATACAACAACCAACAGTAACAAGTGCAACAACATTAACGTAACGCAAACTACTTAACGTCGTGCGCCCCGGAAATGCTCTGCATTTGATCGTGCCCCTCGCGAGGGGGATGTTTTTTTTTGTGCTAAATAACCCTTGGTGGTTGTCGCGCTGTGTTTTGAATGTTCCATGCTTTAAGGAACAAATCGGAAAGCTACCGCTTGTCGCGATCTTAGAAAGCTCTTAACGATGTGCGGAGTTTTAGTATAAGCTTCAGATGGGCATACTTTATATTTCTAATTATCGATATATCGAGCTTTTTCGCGATCCCTTAGGAGTTCGATGTATCCGGGATCGACTGTATATCATTTCAGCGCCGCAGATTTGCTCTTGTCGTTCACGGTTCTGGCAATGTCGACGACTCTTTAGCGTCGGCAGCACGCATGTAGCAGACGACGCGCAGCGTTGTTTCTGCGTGGCGCCTTTAGCATGCTCTGGTAGCAACTGCAGCACACGCCCCCGTGTTCCCTCTAAGTGTGAACCCGATAGTACACCCGGTATTCAGATATGCCGGAGCACGCGAGAGGTTGCAAAAAATTAATCGCCAGTGCCGTCTTTCGTTGCTGCTCTGGTGTCGAGACATCTCAGTGCACATGCGCGTCCCTTCGTGCTTGCTATCTTCAGTTGCTGGGGGACAAGATGATTACGTGTAGCGTTTGGCGCTAGCAATCACTTTCTTAATTAATTCTATCGCGCGATGTTTCTCTCGGTAGACCTCACCGGTTTTTCTTTTCTTTGTGCGATTATTCACGGTTTCAATGCGTGAACTCCCTGCTCTGTAGCCAGAAAAGAAACACTATCTCGAGGGCCCAACAACGAAATCATTGGGCATGATCACGGTCCTCTTGACAACCTACTGTAGTCTAGCAAGCAAGAAAAGTGGAATGCGCCTGTCGTGGTATATGGCAAGTAAAAATGCTACATGTCAGCAGCGATGAGCGATTGAGCGCAAAAAAAGTCTCGTGGACGCGCGTTATCTTTCCAGTCATGGCTGGACTAGGGCGAACTGCTAGTGTGCCACGGCAATGCAGAAATCCACCTGTAGCGCCAAACGCTACATGCAAGGAATAGCAACGGTCGTGAATGTAGACACGTCGCGCTGATAGCCAGGTTTCGCTGTAAAGTTATCTTCACCGCGGAAAACGACGCAGTAGCCACAGGTGGCGCTGATTAGATGATGGTGCACCAAATAAACCTGGTAACCTACTCCGTTGTTATTTTTTTGGGTCATTGAAGTGATTGGTGTACACGTAAATTGGATCAGTCATATATGCTGACGCTCCCGGAGTCTAGGCGCAGCGCGGAACCCTTTCCCGTAGGTGGGACTACCCTTACGATAGGATTATTAGTGCGCAAACACCAGGAGCGCCTGCCACAAGAGATCTTATGCTATGTACCCTCCTGAAAAGCGAAATGTGGGGGAGGGGGGTGAGGGGGGAGGGTTGAACGATTGTACAGCCCTAGCGCGGGAGGACGAAAAATGCACATACGTTAAAGAGAACAAGCAAGACCAATTTGGGCCCGCTTAGTGACGCATATTAACCAAATGAGGCGTGCTTACGCAGCTGGAGTGAATTAGCGCCAGATCGTCGCATAATCTTTTTCTCGTTTTTAATGATGAATAGTTTCAGTGTAAGAGGATTGACACGGGGAACACCCGCCTCTCGTCGCACCCTCTTATCGGTTCCTTATGACAGAAATAGCAAATAGAAATAACGGAGGGGAAATATGAGGTATACGCTCCTGTGCCAGGCTCGTGAATGCCACAGATGTTTGCTGCTCCTCATCTGCCCTTCCTGGAGAACGAAATGTTTCCTCTTGATACTTTTTGCTGGGTTATATGTCTACTATCTTTTTACTCCCATGATAATGCGCCATACCCTGGAACCCGACCACACTTAAACACGCATTGCGATTCCTGCGCATGGCAGACGCGTGTCGTGTCCAAGGTGTCACAGTTTCTCGGGGCGGTGCTAATTACCTGCGTGGGCTATCCGGACCACTTCAGAGTGTGAAGCCTCAAGCACGTTGATGCCGTTTATGCTCATGATGATGTCTCCCACCTCCAGGCCACACGTTTCGGCGGGCGTTCCTGCACCAGAGGGCGTAATGCGCACTTTAATGACACGGTGGCACACATCACCATCGCGGCACTATGGAGAATCAATCAATCAATCAATCAATCAATCAATCAATCAATCAATCATCAATCAATCAATCAATCAATCAATCAATCAATCAATCAATCAATGAATGAATGAATGAATGAATGAATGAATGAATGAATGAAATGAATGAATGATTAGAATCAGTTTTCGTTTGAATCATAAGAATCAATTGTTCTAATGATTTTTTTTACCCATTGCACACGGCGTATGGTATTTGAACTCCAGCCCATTTATAAAAGTAAAGTTCCACGGGCCTTCGCCTTAGCCTTACTCGAAGGCTAAGCAATTCGAACACCATTATGCTTTCGCGGCTGACGGCAGCGCTTTATTTCTTCTCGCCACCTACCGAAAGTCCGGCGTTTTTGATTACCCCGAGGTGAACAGCCTCGCAGATGTCTCTGTCGTAAGTACAGGTCCTGTGGACCAATGACGCTCATGCAGACAAAAGGAACGTCATCGAATCGGCATGCAAGGCACGACAGCAAGCGGTTTGGAGAGGCTTCCAGCTTCGTAAGGCCTAATGGGTCTCTTACGAGGTTGCCCATAAGGAGCGGCGCAGCGATCGACTGGCCGCTTTGTCCTCCAAATTGGCTGGCCGGGTCGGCCCACCCGGCTCTTCTCGCCCGAACAACCGCAGCGCAATCCGGAATCGATTTTTATCGCGTTTAACGCCGTACGTTAGGTTGAAGAGAACACACGAACACGACAAACGTTTATCGAACTCCCAAAGCCCCGGTAAGGTCGCAGGGGTGGTATGCCTGCCAAGGCGAGCTGTCTCATGATGGGGGCAATCTGAGACATCACCGCAAATGCGTTTACGCAGAAAACTGCAGCGCAAATAAAACGGGGCTGAGGTGATACACTAGGGCGGACGCACAAATTAAATTATCGTGTCTCAATTATTACACTACATGCTGCGTGACGCTTTTTTTCGTTCCAAAACCTCAGGTACTAAAGGGGCCACCAAAGAAAATTTTCCTTTTTTCCCATGTGAAGTTTTCGTTCCAGTCTCCGGTCTCTCGGCCGTTTCCCGTGGTGGTTCCTTTTCCCGCGCGTTTTTTGTTTGTTTGTTTCCATTTCGAAAGAAGGAATCAGCAGAAACAGAAATGCAGCTGCTGCACTTTCTGACGTTTGGCGCGGCGCAGAAAAGAAAACCGGAGAGCGAGTGGCCTCCTCGGCTAAGAAGCTGCGCAATAACGGTTTCCTTTTTTAGAATACCCCTGACGCCAGAGTTCCCAGCCGAAAGAAACTAAAAGGCACGGCTGATGATCGAGAGAACGAAAACCTGTGACGGCTACTCTGTGCCCACCACCTCTTGTGTCCACCGTCGCAGTTAGAACCCGTTTGAAGAATTTTTGTGCGTGTGTATATCAATGTGAACGGCGCAGGTTTGACAGCCATGACGGCAGTTCGAAGCAATCTCAAATCTCCCCTTTATTCTCTCCTCACACATCCGCCGAGAGGAAGCAGCATTAGGGCGCCGCGTCCATCATGGACGTAGCGACAATCAGCGCGCTACACGAGGAGCAGAAATCATTTGCTGCAGCCCAACGCATCACAGTGCGTGCAGGGCGCTCTGGAATCCACAGCATGGAGAGATTGGAGCTCGCCTTTCCCGCGCGGTGCCGCGCTCGAAGCGAGGAACCCAATTTCCACTCGCATCAATTTGCAGCCTGGGTGCATAAAATAACACGGCGCTCGCTGCAGCGCCCCCATGTGTAAAGTACATGCGTAAATAAACGGAATCGAAGAAGGAAAAAGGATGGCAAAATATAATATCTCGGGGGCCGCGTGACGATGGTATAACACAAAAAAAAATTGCCGCGCGGACTACTCGATATAGAATCTTTAAGCAGCCGAAGCAGAGGAAATCTTTGGAAATAAATTATAGCTCTTGAAGCTTAGTTCTGTAGCTCCTTTCGGCTAGCCTACAGGGGAAAGTACGTTCTTTATTCTCTTGGTTTTTGTGACGGACGTGAAGCGGAAAAGAGAGAGAATAGCAGCAGCCGGGAAAAGATAATGGCTGTGGTAAGAAGTATTCATTATGCAACGCATAATGAATCTTAGCCTACTGTCAAAACCATGCCTTTACACTTAGTTTAGGCCCGTGGTGAAAACAAAAAGACATCCTCAACATCCGAATATGTCATACATATACATATACATATACATATACATATACATATACGTATACATATACATAAATAAGGATTGGCAGACAAGAATGCCAAGGAAAGCAAAGGGGGAGGGATGCGGTAGGTCATTGAAACAGATAAAGAATTTTTGGAAGAAAGAAAGAAAGTGGAGAAAAAATGCCCGCCGGGTGGGATCCGAACCCACGACCTCCAGAATACGCGTCTGGTGCGATGACCACTACGCTACCGGCGGGGCTGTTTTTCCCCTCCACTTTCTCGTGTATGTATGTTAAGGAATTTGTTGTCTGCGCTTTGGGGTGGTAGCCAGCGTATTCTGGAGGTCCGTGGTGTTTCGGATCCCACCCGGCGGGCATTTTTTATCCACTTTCTTCTTTCTTCCAATTTTTTTTTATCTGTTTCAATAACCTAACCGAATCCTCCCTTTGCTTTGCCTTGGCAATTCTTGGCTGCCAATCCTTATTCTGTAATTATTTAACGAGCCCCTCAGTTTCCATTCTTGATTCTGCTATATTATATTATATATAATTATATATATATATTATATTATATATATACTATATAGATTATGATCTCATATATATCATATCTCATATATACTATGCTATCTATATCAGCAGTAGAAGAAACTTGTCGAGGAACCAGGAGAAATATTTACGAAAATGGTTGACTCCCAATTAAAAACAAAAACAGCCTAGTTTAGTGACGTTTCGACTGGAGGGACAGTCGAAACGTCATTCCCACTGATTTCTCGTGGTGCTGATAGGTCAATATGAACAAAGCGTGAAATAGTGAAATAAGAAAATGTGCCTCATCAGCTCGAACATAACAGGGGATTTTGCGGTACTATGATCCCGCCGGAAATTATGAGTTAGCAGTTGCGCGACAGTTTCGTGCGTGAGGCTAGCAGCAGACAAGCAGTTGCTCGTCGGTGCGGTCAATAAGCGCTTGTCTTTCTTGTTGAAGAGCTGTGCGAGATACATAGCGCATGCAGGGACGGTAAAAAAAAAAATATGACGAGTCGTTTTCTGTGCTTTTAGGTGAACCTTCACAAGGGGGTTCTCCGTCCTGCACAGCTAGCGCCAACGCGAAGTACGCTGGCACCTTTATTCACCCTCATTTCTCCACTCCCAGTATGCTAGTGCTGGCTACTGAAATGTTCGTGGCAACCCCCCTCCCCCCCCCCCCCCCCCATTTCAGTTTCTGCCAGCTCTAATTTTTGTTTCTTCTAATGATAGGCAAGAGCCCAGAGGCATAGTAGGTGCAGTCACGTGGACGCAGCCACAGGGAAGGCAGTGGTTGTGAGTCCCATACAGCAAGGGTGTAGCCGGAAGGGCAGGGGGTTTGTGGTGTCAGAAAACACCCCGAAATTTTGTGCGACGAATCGCCCGTCCCTCGTTTCGGCCTTTTTTTCCTGTCCATAATTTTTACACACTTCGTCCATACATTTAAATGTAAAAAAGAAAAAAAAAAAAGGACATGAAAACGAAAATAAGATATTGTTTCGGGCTCAGACTATCTTTTTAATTTTTTTTCCGGCAGGGTATAACACCCCCCGAAAAATATTTTTAACTACGCCACTTCCGTACAGCGTTTCGCACGCACGTACGCAAAGCGACGCTAGCAGGAACAGACGGACGCGTATACGCACGCACATCAACGAAACGCAAAGCAACGCAATGCACGCACGCACGCGTGTTGCAACCATTGTCTGTGTCCCATGCCTGACAAAAACATGAAGCGAGATACAGAACCAGAGAGATGCAATAGCGAAACCGAATACATAATATGAAGTTCCTTAAACAGAAGAGATATATAGAGGAAGGAACTGAATGGGCAGTGGATGGGCTTTAAAAAAGGGAAAAAGAGTGATTTCGTAGCGGAGAGATCCATGTGCGAGACCTGAACAAAAGCCGTATCATTTGTTTCTTATCGACTGGGCTGCTCCGGAGAACCGACAGAAAAGTAATGCAGGCCGGACGGAATTATGCCGATGAAAGGCTTCCAGCGCATGTCGATAGGCGCGACGCGATCTGGGGAGATTAATAGCTCGTGCGGGCGCCACAGTGACGGGACACAGGGCCGTATTGATTGGCGGCCGTATTTATTGCGCCACAGATTTCTTTTAAAGCATGCTTTGCCTTTTACGCGTATACCCACGACATAAGATGGCGTGGTGAACCTAGGTTGTGAGCGAGCGAGCGGGCTTTGTTTCAAAAGTGAGGTGAATTTGGCTCCAAGTGCAATTCTACTTTCGCGTGACAGTGCTACAACCTGCCACCATGGAAAGCCCACTGACAGCTGCAAATGAGCCCGCTTACCGCGCACGTTAAGTATCCGAACATGGTCACGATCTACCGTATTTTCGCACGTATAACCCGACCCTGCATATAACCCGCACCCCCACTTTACGCCGACGAATGAAAAAAAAACATCCCCAGGTATTGCCCGCATATTTTATACATAGAAGGATGAACCAAAGCTACTACTCAAGCAACATTACACATTTGTTTATGAAAAAAAACTTACTTTGCTGACTACGTAACTAGATGACTTGTCGCATACATTTTTTCAGTTGGTATATTGTTGAGCTGTGTGTGCAAAATAAGCACTGTCAATGGGAAAACAGTGGCTTAGTCGCAGTTACTGCTGTAGGGGCAGCAAGGCCCAACGCGCATTGCGGTGAAGCTGAACCAAAGGTAATACCTCCCATATAATCCGCACCTCTACTTAACCCCTGAAATTTTCGCATTTTGGCGCGGGTTATACACGCGAAAATACGGTATCCCCATCCCTGCACCGCACTCAGGTGTAGCTCTCGCGCGTAAAAAAAGTTGCCCTGCGAAGGTGGAGGACCAGCAGGGCTGTATAGTACCGGGGGTACACGCCTCCGTTTGTCGTGTAGAGTCACGGCACAACACCGAGCTGTAACAAATCCTACGTGTACGGAATCCGGCGTTATGTGCATTGGGTGGTTTCTTAGCTTTTCTTTTGCTACGCCAGGTGTCAGCTCATGGTGCCAGCACATGCGTTACTGGCTTCATTTGACTTCCTCATAGAGAGCGCTGGGAAGTTTTTGGGACACGGAGACGAAAGCTCCACAGGAGGAACCTGGCCATACAGAGCTCCGCTGTAAAAAAAATGAGGAAGCCCACACTGACGCGTGAGACTGGAATGTAGCGAAGCTGTACGCAACCTTCACGAGCAATCACGAAGGTTTGTGTCCATGATTGCAGCCGATTTGCTTTTTCTTCGCCTACCACAACGCTTTTTACTCTGTTACGCTATAACTGTGAGCTTCTTTCCATTATCTAGAAGTGATAATCATCCGACATCCCCTTGGAAGGGCGTACGCTATGACGTGTCTTTCTCGTTTCGAGCAAGTGTTGCCGCGATTACAGGCGAACGCTGGAGTTTTTTTTTTTAGCCAATCTTGGCCAATTTCCCTAAGTTGGTATGCTTGGCTTGACGAATGTGCGCGGGGGATGCTGGGTGGTCGTCGCGAGGCACGCACACACGAGCGCTAGGCATTCTCTTGGTTTTTTTTAACTGCCGGGCGGTCGCCGCAACGCCCGCGCTCAGGGGCGCGCGCTCGGCAATTTTTTGGTATTTTTAACTGAGGACGTGAAAAATTACGATTAGCTAAACAGCTTCGCTGTTAAAACAATTTTCCCATTGGTTGTACCTTTTTGTGTCCCAAGAGAACCATGCCTTGATGTAACAATGTGAAGCGACTGAAGCGTGACGTGCCTACTTTCGAGCAAATGAACCTTGGATCGTCACTACTGCGCTGCCGAATAAATCGGCCACGCCCATCCAACCGCTTGACGCAAACATGGCTCTGGGCGTCACGCCGCCTGCATCCCATCTATTGCGTGAAGACAACTTCACCTTTGCTAGCTATAACGGTGCAAGAGTTCACAAGAGGACAAGAAGACGTGAACTCAAAGCGCAAATGTACTGGCATTTCGCGTTCAGGTCCCTGTTCCCTGTCGCAACTACAACGCCTTCGCTAAAGGAAAAGAACTGTGTTTACATGAAATCCCACACCGAGTACCGAGTACGTCCGGTCACCGTCATCTTTCCTCATCGTTCTCTTCTTCTACCATCTGCGATCACTTTTTTGTCCTCGCAGGAAAAAGTTTTAACAACCTCCCCCGCGGCGAAAAAACAGTGACTCGTAGGGGATAGCCCTAGCACCCGTCTTTGCGCCTGTACTTCCAACAGCGCGCTTTTTGCCTGCGATGTCCGTTTCCAATCATCCAGGGCAAACGGTCGCCTCGGTGGTGGTTCTTGCGCCGGTATTTCCAAGTATGTCGAACAGCAGATTAAGCCTTCATTCGGTTGCTGCCCTTTATTGGAGAATGTAAGCGCCCATGGTCGTGATGAACCCGATGTCCGCCGAGCACGCCATGTGTGACGCGAGTTCTTGGTTTCAAGTTCGTGTATCGGTGCAGAGAGAGCTTAAAAGTAAATCTCGCGATGGCATCAATGTCTTTGTTATGCCTCCTCTTGTCTTTTCGTATTTGATTCACCCCCGTTCTGTTTGGCAGGGCTTCCTTCGATGCGCCTACTTTTAGGTCAGATGGAAGCCACAACTGCGTTGGGGATTTCTCGTCAGAAGCGATGGCTATAATTCTGGCTCGGTTTTCGCTTGTTGCCGAATCTTGATTGGCCCAGTGGGTATTCTCCGCGCAGGCCACCTTATCATTCTTGTTGTCAGGGGAGCAGGAACTTAACTTCGCTGTTGAATCCTTCCACCCACGCTTGCTACTGGCTGTTTCATAGTAGGTTGGTCTCGGGAGGTTCCGCTCAACATTAGGACGTGGACCCTTCTCCACACGCATGTCCGGTCTTCCTGTTCAGCTTTTACTGTAGCTGTCGGTGTAACTTCATGGACGTCGGTATCGTGGCTTGAGTTTTCAATAGCATTCAGTGGGGAAGTCACAAATATTGTTGAAGTTTTAAGACGCGGGTCGTCCCGAGAAGCGTCACAGTGCCCACTGACGTTTTGTTGATCGGTTGTAGGGATATCAGTTTCAAATGGAGCTCGTTCATACTTGAGACAAAGGGCGTGGAGATCTCTTCGGGAGAACTCCGTCGCTTGCCTTAAGATGGATTGCCAAGTTACGATGAAGTCACGGAACTCAAAAGTGTCCATAAACTCTTGTTCAGCGTACTTGCCAGACAGAAAGGGTTCGATGTCGCGGTCAGTGTTGCGTAGTTGTCCGGACTCAAAGTCAAGGCGGTCGGTAATGGCGGATATTTCTTCATCCGTTGTGTCCGCATTCAAAATGGCAGCCATCGCTTGTGAGATCAGCGTCGTTATTGTAGAGCGTTGAAGACTTCGTTTGTGGTATAACTGACCTTCAGTAGGCTCCGTTCGTGATTCGGTTATGATGAAATCGGTTTCAGCTCCTTTCAGGCCTTGGTCGCAACCGTTGAGGTACATACCATGGTTCGTTGATCCCGCGGGATTTCGGCACCACTTTGTCGCAGCTACAACGCCTTCGGTAAAGGAAAGAACTGTATTTACATGAGATCCCACACCGAGTACGTCAGATCAACGCCATATTTCCTCATCGTTCTCTTCTTCTACCATCTGCGATCACTTCTTTGTCCTCGCAGGAAAAAGTTCCAACATTCCCTGTAACTTTCTGCGCAACTAAGATGCTGTCCCAACTAGCCCCGTTTGAAGCGTTATTGACGCTCACCTTTCTCGATGGCCGAGACGACAACCGGGTGGCTTCCATGGATGCGGAACCCGAACTCGCCGTTGTTCTTCTCTATCCTCACGGTCTTCGTGGCCTCTGCAAAGAAAAGGGACGCTGTACACGCTGCTTTCCTGAATCGGGCCCTTTCTCCGCGCCTCAAATAATCACTGGTCCTCGACAGTTAGCTCCCCGAGGTCGATGGTAATCGCCACTGGCGCCAGTGAATCGAGCAGACGGGGGAAAAAATGGCGAGATCCATCCCATTACTGCTCACGGAAAAGTGCCGAATTAGCCGTTGCAGCGCACTGACGTAACGTCATCTCTATTAGAATTAGTCTCACTATCCCAGACACAACCTGTTTAGGTTTCATCGTGTGGCGGCGTTCTCAGCTTTTTTTTTTTTTTAAACTCGGCAACTCACAACAAGTAGAATAATCTTCCAGAGATGATTCTTTGAAGCGAGCTTTTTTATATGGCTGTGGCTAGCGTTCCGTCCAGACGGAACGATATACAAGTGCTAAAGTTCCGTCCAGACGGAACGGAGCGCTGCGGGTTATCCTTCCGTCCAGACGGAATGCAACTGAGAGCTTAGCGTTCCGTCCCGACGGAGCCGGCGTGAAATTTGTACAGTTCCGTCCAGACGAAAGCAAAACCGGCTGATTAGACGCCATGCTTGGTCTTCAGATGTGGTGTAGAGGGTGCGCCTCCGATAATGGCACTCTTGTGCCGGGTTCGATTCCCCCCCGGGGATTCTTTATTTTGATTTTTTTTTCTTTGCGTGGTTGTGCCAGCGTTTTGTAACAGCTAAATTCGCGCCCATTTTACAATTGACGCGGTGAGAGCAGTCGGTCTTGATTTCGCACTCAACCGGCCGCTCCGCTACCGGAGCCAAGGCCGACGTATCCATCGCCAGAGTTCCGATCATCTGTAGTTCATAATGGTGATTACTAATTAATGGTTATTCCGGCTAGTCAATGAGCGGAAGCGGTTCGTTCGGCTGGACTGCTCTCGCTGCTTGTTGTGAAGCGGGCGTGGTCGAGGTAGCGGCTTGGAGTTCCGTTTGACGGAGTTAGAGTTAGTCCGATCGCCTTTCTTGAGTTTTGTTGATTTTTACCCGACCGGCCAAACCGCTTCCGCTCATTGACTAGCGAGAGTCACATTTGATTAATAATCACTCTCAATAGATAATCGGCCGTCAAACGAACCGCCAAGCTCGACCACGCCCGCTTCACAACAAGCAGCGAGAGCAGTCTTTCTTGATATTTACCCAACCGAACGAACCGCTTCCGCTCATTGACTAGCCGGAATAACCGTTAATTAGTAATCACCATTATGAACTACAGATGATCGGAACTCTGGCGATGGATACGTCGGCCTTGGCTCCGGTAGCGGAGCGGCCGGTTGAGTGCGAAATCAAGACCGACTGCTCTCACCGCGTCAATTGTGAAAATGGGCGCGAAGTTAGCTGTTACAAAACGCTGGCACAACCACGCAAAGAAAAAAATAAAAATAAAGAATCCCCGGGGGGAGTGCCATTATCGGAGGCGCAACCTTTACACCAAATCTGAAGACCAAGCATGGCGTCTAATCAGCCGGTTTTACTTTCGTCTGGAGGGAACTGTACAAATTTCACGCCGGCTCCGTCGGGACGGAACGCTAAGCTCTCAGTTGCATTCCGTCTGGACGGAAGGATAACCCGCAGCGCTCCGTTCCGTCTGGACGAACTTTAGCACTTGTATATCGTTCCGTCTGGACAGAACATTAGCCACAGCCTTTTTATATAGGAGGCATTGATCGATGTCGGCGTCGTCAGGTGCGATTGAGAACTGGCTTCCTGTCTGCCACTGCCCCGTGAATGCGCTTAATCGCCCACAGTTACTACATGGCTGCTTTCCTCAAGAACTATATCTGGTTGGTTCTGCGGGGTCTTCCTAGTCATTTCTTAGCTGAAACCAAAGGTAAGCTTCTCGCCGAGATACGATTTCAGTTTTGTGATGTGCATGGAAAACACCAGATGGCGCCAAATTCTCGTGATACGCTGTGACGAATCCGAAACTATGTATCCGGGCACTGAGGTGCGCGGATGTTACGTGGTACTACTCTGTTCATTTAGAATGAACACATCTTTTGTTTAACTCCAAATCTTAGACAGCATTCAGAAACAACAAATCTGCAGAAAGTCGCCATTCCGGCGAGTTGGTATTAGTCTGACGACAATGACATTCACGATGATCATCCTGAGCGAGCGAGTTACGCCGGAAATCTCGACAGCGCGCCGTAAGCAGCTACGCTGTGAAGCATGATTGCCGTGCAAGCGCCTTAACGGCAGAAGAAGCACTCCGGTAGAGAACAGCGGCACGAAGTAATGCGAATAGAACGCGTTCTTCGCAGCAACGGCAGCGAAGACGCGAGCAATGGCGTAAAGTAAAGAACGGGAATGGCATCGCGAAGCGGTGGAAAGTCACTCAAGCGAAGGAAACAAGATTTGCTTCGCATCGCTGCGGAACCCTCGGAGAGATCTGCTCCGAATTTTTATTAGCCCGTTCCTTGTTAAATAAAGATCTATACATACATGCATTATTACCAACGGCTAAGTTGGAAATGAATCCACGTCTATGCCAGCGCGCGGTTACTTATGGAACAGGCTGTGCGCAGGTGGCAGGAGTCAGTGCCTTTCATACGTCGGCAGAAATGTACGAGCAGTGTGCTATTCTAGATTTGAGAAGAAAGGAGCAGAGCGACACCATCTTAAGACGAACCTGCAGGGACAACATTAAATGGGGAATGAAGACAGCGTTAATATTAATCAGTGTGCGACTAATACGTTTAAAACAGAAGCGCTGTACTTAAGCTCTGGCGACCTCAAAGCAAGACTCTGGGCTTTGTCAAGAGCTGATACCGAACGCGACTCAGTCTTCCACTGTGACTTACGTAAAACGTGTTTTTTCTCGTGCGGTCTCAAGTTTCACTAAATTTAGCTGCACGGGAAAATTTCAGGAGAAGGAGAAGCGTACAGCCCAAGCGAGAAATCTCTAAATAGCCGTGAATATGCCCATGATCGTATAGATTGTTGAATAATCACAAGCGCGACATTGCAGGGCTTTCTACGCCCCATATCTGTCGGTCACAGACATTTTGATTTTTCAGAAATTTCCCAGCTATATACACAGCTGGCTAAAGGGCTAAGCTTGGAGAACAAGCGGTAATCGCTAGAGCCAACATGGGGCTTACGAATACAGCGTCTCTTGCGATTACGTAACTCTATCTGATGGGAAGCAGCGTTCAATGCATGCACAGCCTTCGCTATTCCGTCCAAACCATAAGCGCAGCGGTGTCCGAGGCTGTCCTGAGGAGAGCGGGCCGAGGGCTAAGCCGAAGTGACATGTCGCGAAGATGCGCCCGGATCTCGCCGAGCCCCGAGCCTCGATAATTTTTGCTGACAGCTTCAACCTTGTCATCTGCGCGCGACGCGTATACGAGCCAGAAAATTGGATTGGCCGCCGCCGCGGTCTAAATCGATAACGAATACGTCGGCCTCCCTGGATCTCAGCGCCGTTCGTCGCTTATCGTCGGGACTCTTTTACGGCCATTATCGAGTTTTTACGATAGTGCGGCTAACACCGGCCGAGCAGGACAAGGACCGGCAGAACTGCGGTGAGTAACAGCGATCTCCATCCGTGGTGCCAGGATTCCGTAGGAATTCCGAACTAAACATCGCACAGACGAATGCGGCGCCGTGCGCCATTGACGTCACGAAACGGTCACCGTGGTCATTACGGTCAGCATCCCGTTTGGGTTTTATGGTGATTGATGTATAAACTGGACGTTAAGCTTATTATGGGGTGCAGTTTTCGGCCAGTAGCCGGAATGAAATAAAGATACGTCGCGAATTGATTCCCTTATAAAATATCAGTGCAATTCCAGCTTGGGAAGGTGCATGACCAGCGGAGGTGTTTGTGGGTTGTTGGTTGGCCACAAACTTCTGCTCAAACTGCGCTTTCGCGCAGGGGAACCGTCCAGCGGGATTGTGAGTAGGCTTCACTGTGTAGCACGCAATGTGAGAAAGCCAGCTTGCAAACACCGGGATTTTACCGATCTTTTTAAACTGTGACGAAGCAGCGCGGCTTAAAAAAATTCACAGGAAGAACGGCTTCATTTCTAAACACAAATGCATTGCAAGTGATACATTTATGGGCAATATACGCTATCTTTTATGAAAACATGAAGCGCCGTAGGCGAACAGGTGGCCGAAGGGGGAGGTTGTGCCAAAGTAAGGAGGGGATCGGCTTTTCTCATCATACGGGGACGTTCGCCTTAACAGATCCGCATTAAAAACAAGATCTGGCCGACCTTTACTGAGGTTGTCGTCAGGTAAATAAGTTCAGTTGGTTTAAATGCCGTGGAATTCACGAGGAGTTTGCTAGACTGTGTAAGAGGACACGATGATCAAAATTGCCCAAAGGCATAGTTTCCAGGGGGCTTCACATGTGAGAATCCAAGCTCGCGGCGTTGCTGGCTGCAACCCAAATAACGTGGGCCCACTGTAGTCAAGTTCGCGACAAAACGGTTTAGGGATGCGAAATCCCGATCGTTTCTAAAATAGAGTTGAAATACTTCCAAGTTGATTAGTTCACAGCAGCTTTTCCGAGTTCGGAGTACTAGTGAGAGTAGTTAGTTCACAGCTGATCAGGAAAACGTATAACCCAGCGGGTTTGTCGAGTCTCAGAAAACGCGGCGTAGTTGGTCACGTGCATAAAAGCGCGAGGTGGAACTCCAACCCGCTTCCCTAGACACTTGTGTATTTGAATGGACGACAATCATTAAACATTTTCCCAGCGTTACCGACACTCCCAACTTGAGTGCTGTTATAGCGGATCTGCTTGAGAAGAAACGTGGAATACCATCACAATTATGTATTTCCCATCCTCAGGGTACACAGGGAGTGAGAACATGTGTGAAGTGGCAGGACCCTCGCAGCGGATATCCACCTCTGCATGGCATTGGCCCTCTCTGTAAATTCCGTGTTCCACCCGACCTAACTAAAGCGTCTGAAGGTGTACTGCATCGTTTGCGTCTCAACGTGGCTTACACCCGAAGCTTCAAGTTCAAAATAGGGTGGGAGGATTCACCACTGTGCCTCACGTGCGCTGTGCGCGAGACTACCGAGCACTTGTTGTGTATCTGCCCGCGATTTTCCGCTGCGCGAGTAACAGTGGCTAGCTGCCTGTCTCGTGTACGACGTGGAGCAAGGCTTCAGTTCCGTCACTTTCTTGGACTCTGGGCCAACAACAATGACTCATCTTTAGTGACAAAAATTCTGCGTTTTTTTGCAAGATTCTGGACTAGACAAAACTTCGCAATTCTCGCATTGTGCGCATGGCTACATCTGTACGCGTTCGCGTCGTCAGATACACGTTTTCTCCATTTTGTTGTTAGGCGATCTGCGCTTCCTGGGCTCCATTTGCTCTACATTTTTATTCGACTTTATTGAGAGCTTTTTTTCTTGAATTTCACTGCGTGCCATGTTTATTTAACTTTTTTTTTCTCTCTAATTGTTGCCTTCCCAATCTCTCACATTCACTTCACTGCATTGTAATCATCCCCATCTGGCGTAGCAAGAACTGCCGGTAGCAGAGCTGACCTCTCCAGCCCCCAATAAAGAGTTCTCTCTCTCTCTCTCTCTCTCTCTCTCTCCTCTCTCATCTCCTCTCTCTCTCTCTTCCTCTCTCTCTCTCTCTCTCCTCTCTCTCTCTCTCTCTCCTCTCTCTCTCTCTCTCTCTCTCTCATCCTCAGGGCAAACGTCCCTGCACGTATGCGCCCAAACCTGCTTACTACTTTCTCTGTGCTGTAAAAACGGATTTCAATGGAACGAGTTTCGTTCTCTCCCAAAAAACCGGTCATATGGAAGAGGAGCCGTATTCGCTGAAGGAGCGACTTTTTACGGAACCCCTTCCGTTGACGCCCGTTTTTAAGCCCGAAGAGAAGAGAAAGCAGACTTTCCACACTGGCTTTCCGGAACAAATTCACACAGGTTAGGGGAAAGGGGGCCATTGTGAGGGGAGGGCGGTCTCTCACCGAAGCATCGGTGAGCGATCCGGCGGTACATCTCGACGCTGGCCTTCCGGTGGATCATGCGGTGCGTGATGGTTACGTACTGGCGTCGGAACTCGCGTTCGGACTCGGTCGAGTCTGGGGAGCTCGAGCGGCTCGGCGCGGGTGACGACGACGACGAAGACGAGGGCGACGAGTCCGACAGGACGCTGCTGCTCTCTGCGACCCCCGGCCGGGGTGGGGAGGGTCGGTTAGAGACTCGTACAACCGCGCCTTGCTAATCTTAAAAGCTCTTGCTGTTCGTTTCCGCTTCCGGTATCAAGAAAACGCTCCCCCTTAAACAAAAAAAAGTGCATATTTTAAAGTTTCTCCTACCTCTGTATAGCCAGTAATATCCAGGTCAAATAGAGGCCGCTTAGCTCCTCAATTATAATAAAGGCTAGGTAAAATAGTGCAACCTTCTAAACCTACTTCGTTTCTAGCGTTTTTTTTTTCAAACTGGCAGGCTGAATTTTGTACAGACTTCACTCAGAGCCTGAGAAGTCAGATATCTGCCCCTATTTTGCAGCCGCTTTTATCATTAGGTTTTTTTTTCTTCTTTTTTAGTCAACTGCATTTTCTCTCCTTTGTTCCTATTCAGCCCCCTGAACTAAACGGCGTTGAAGGTACGTCAATGAATAGATAAGCAAACTAGTGCGCGCCATTGTTTGTGAACTTGACCTCTTCTTTCATCTCGAATGGCAGGTTAAATGGAAATCGATGAAATTACAAAATCAAGAACGCATATTCGCCTGCACTGGCTTGCTGGCGTATTTGAAAATAGCGCGAAAAGGTGGCGCAAGAACAAGAAAATAAGATTGGAGAACAGTGAACGGTGCTTTGTACACCGTATGTCGTCTTTTCCGGGGGCTTTCAAAAATGAACTTCAACCAACCTACGCAGATTTCCGTTTTAGTTTTTTATGAATACTCACCTTTCCTAGCTCTTCTCCTGGATGCTTGAAAGGGAAAGCAAAGATGTCTTATTATTGAGGCACCGAGAAGCCGTCTTTTATAATTCTACGTCGGAAAGAAAGGCTGACCTTGGAGGTTTAGTAGAAAGACCTAAAATCAATAACACTTTAATTGAATTGACATTTTAGTAATACTGACCTAATAGAAGGCATTTAATTTCATACAGAAAAAAAGTCGTTAAATGGAAGAACTGTGAGGTTGTATTTTTGTTGAAGTTAGCTTATTAATAAGCCTCCCTAACCCACATCAACGTTCTGAGGAGCTCACGCTTTGTAGCAGCGCCTATCATGCAGATACAGAGCATCCGAAAAAACTTAAGAAATATGTTCTCTCCCTCACTGTTGCTTCTGGACTTTGATTCGAGCTTTCTACACGATTACGAGGTTTTTCGTTAAAACTGAATTGCATTATGGTGTATAACTCGCCGAAGCTACCCGTGGACTAGGGCTCCGGATTAATTTTGACACTTTGGGAATATCTAACGTGCATCCCTACAACTGTTGCAGTGTAAATGAATGATACCTCCGCTGAAAATAGTGTTACCTTCCCCTTTGTTGAGCCTACATAAACGAATTTTAGAAGTTTTCTAGCAATCGAGAAATTTCATCGGTGACGCTCTTACACTGGCAGGGCATTTTGCTTAAGTAATTAAGCATAAAGCATTGCCTTTGCGATATTTCACTAAAAATTACGTGGGAACTTAAACGCTCCTTTTGATGAAGTCAAAGCGAAGCCATTACTGCCCGACTGCTGAACAGATACACCGGTTTTCTGGGCGCCGCTATAGCGCCTTAAATCACTAGTGACTGATGCACCTATCGGGTGAGGCAGCGGCATGAGTACCAAGCTCATCGCGGCGCTTGCGTAAAATCTTGCTGTTATTGTCACCTTCTCCTCTTTGCGTTTTTTCTTCTTTTATCCATTACTATAACAGCCTTGGTAGATCGCCCTTTTTAGGTCTATATGTCAGCTTTAACGTTACGTAGGCGTACCATTAGGCCTTAAAACGTGCAAAGCTACGCAAAACTCATTGGAAAGCTGCGAATACCGCTAGACGACGTTAGGGATCCACACGTAACGTTAGCTCTAACACCACACCAGCGCATACCTGCGTTCGCACCACCAAGCAAAGAATGAACATTCAGCGAAAAGCGCTTTTACTACTCGATTAATTATTACTTCGGTAATTATCATGCTAAAATTACTCGTGCCATGCAGCACGCAGCACACGCCTCTTACGTGGCACATGCATTCACGAGGTCCACCTTAGCCATCCAGACGCTGCGGCGTTGGGGATGCGTACTTGTATCGCATTGTGGAGGCCCTGGGTTCGATTCCCCTTCCAGAACCGAGTTTACCCATTTATATTTTAAACTCACTTACTTTACTGAGCTTTTCTGAGAAATATAGCGCCATTCGGAGCATTCTTTGACATGCTATGTTTTCTTTTTGCGTCGTCGACCATTTTGTCCGCCATCTCTCGGTTATATAGCGACGATGCGGGACTTTTGACCTACCAAGCGGTCTCTACTGCTTTCGCATTAAAGTAGTGTATAAAACACTCGGAAATGGCGTCATAAAATGGTGCTCGCACGGATAATAATGGTGAAAGGCTACGGGCGAGCCCTGCTGCTATTAATCTCGCCTCTGCTGGGTTCTCAGTGGCGTTGCGTACAGCCCTGGAGTGAGGGCATTATAGCCACGATAATGGTGCCACTAGCAGGGCCAGTCACACCGATTCTTTTCGTGCTCGTGGTCTAATTTCTCCTTATGGGCCTTGTAATCGAGTTAGTCATAGTGCACTGGCCGTCTCAACGGCCTCTTTCGCGGCTGAGATGCCTAAATGGCCTCTTCATGCGGTCCTTTTGTTCTTGGTGTTGGAACTTTTGTTGTACACTATAGTATACTAGAGCTGGCGCCACACACAACAATGGTTTACTCTCAAAAAGCTCATCCCTGGAACCGCTCCTATATATCGAGGCTGCCACTAATGCGTCGCTGGGGGCCTGCTCGAAACGTCGAACTCTCCGAAAGGCGTTGTTAGCGCTAATCACGGCGCTATTGATTTCGGTGACTCGCTTATTTGAGGCGCTCCATGAAAGCACCAACATAGCTGCTGATTAGCGCGAAAGAGAGGCCGAGTTGCAGTGACAAGCAAAATAACCTGTGCGCGTGAAGCAGAGAGAAATTGGGGATAATGAATAATCAGGCACATGGGATGTTAATTTGGTGTACACAATTGTTTTTACAATTTCTGACGCTCTGCAGCCGTAATTGCCACAGAAAATTCGCCTGAAGTCTTTATCTAGCCCTTTCACTTCCCCTCCCTCCCTCCCTCCCTCCCTCCCTCCCTCCCTCCCTCCCTCCCTCCATCAATCAATCAATCAATCAATCAATCAATCAATCAATCAATCAATCAATCAATCAATCAATCAATCAATCAATCAATCAATCAATCAATCAATCAATCAATCGACAAAACAAACAAACAAACAAACAAACAAACAAACAAACAAATGAATGAATGAATGAATAAATAAATGAATAATAATAATAAAAAATAAACCTCTGGCGACATTTCTCCCGGCGAGCTTACATTGGGTCCTCAAGTGCTGTCTCCACGCTTGCAGTTCGTGTTCGCTGCTGATGTAGAGCCAGCTTGTTTGCCTATAGCTCTTCGTATGAATGCCTGCAAAAGAGGATTGATATAGTCACGCAAATGGTTATTCCCTTTCGGCTCACCGCGGTGCAGGTCGGGAAGGGAGCCCTAAATGTCGTGCGCAGTGCCAAGCATGCAATGCGGGAGCATTAGTCACGTACAGTACTTGCTACAGGCATAGTGGTTCATACTAATATATACTAGAGGGAAATCTGTCGCTGCAGTCGCGGGCCGTCGTGGGCGCCGCCATTGCAGCTAGCGACGTTCCTCGCCCTCCTTGGCTTGGTTAGCCACATTGCTCCTTTTTTGTTTCGAAGCCGAAATCAACAAAAAAGGGTAACATCGTTTTCTTGTTCTTCTTGCATGAAGCTTATAAATAATCACTGACAAATAAATCTTTCCGGAGCTTCAATTTTAAAAAGACAAAATAAATCCGATTGAACTTCTGCAGTAAGTATTGTAGCTTTTTTGCAGCCAGCGGCAACTTTACAGCCTGTTCATGAGCCATACCAAGGACAAGTGGAACGTGCCTGCCCGGGACGTGGCTTCCCTAGACAGTGGCGCCAGATTTCCCTGTAGTATGTAATAGTATGAAACTCTGTGGCTTACAGGTATTCAGCCCGTCACGCGCGGGGCCGTACAGCTTGCGCGGCCATCGTTCGTAGTAAACATCGGTCCTCGCATTTTCGCCGTTTCTTTACTTGACGCTTTACACCAGCGCCATCCTGTGTCTGGTCTGTCCAGATCACAGGCAGCCTGCTTCGATCACAGCCACTTTTCTGCCAGCGGGTGAGAGCATTCCACCGTGCCGAGTCGCTTGAATGCTGAGGTACTTCACGTTTTCTTTTCACCTACCACCATATTCACAGAAGCGGACGAGAGGGTTCCTCCGTTTCCACGATTGTCGACACAAACTCCGCTATCCTGTCTCGGAAAAGCTATGATTGCGCGTGCGTCTTACTTAATTCTAATCCTTGTCCCCAACTTTCTCCGATCCCTTCCCTGCTCCTCCCGCTTTCTTCTTATCCTGGTTGGCTGCTGCTACTGTGGCAACAAAGCTGCAACAAAAGTTTGTACCGGGAGAAGGCATTGAATGCTTAATTACTGAAAATCGGAGAAGTTAGTTGGCTGAAATTAACGCACGTTTCAACCACGGCCCCGGTGTGTTATGACGGTATTTAGAAGAAGTTAAAGGGACCCTGCAACATTTTTTTTGTCTTTTTTTATATTCTGCATGCTTTCAGAACGTAGTCAAAAAACACGCTCAGTACTTGGCATAAGGGGTCAAAAGTACCTCCGCCAAGAATTACTGCTTTGTGCTTATGAAGTGACTTAGAAACTTGCTAAAAAATTTTTTTCTCTCTTTTTCGGTCTTCAAGGGCTCGAATTACGTCATTACAGCGATACAGCGGATATTGGCCGGCTTCCTTGCAGTAAACGCATTTCGTACTCGCTTACAAATAAAGCCGCAAACGCGAAGCAGAAAGAGAGGGTGCATATGCTGCGACGAGCGAATCACACAGTGCCGCTCCATGGAAGTTTTTGCAATGCGCCCCCAGACACGAAGGAGAAGAGTGAAAGCGTTTATCGGCAGTGTTGCAGAGTCCTTTGAAACCGACCGCTGCAAGGAGTCCGAGCTTCGTGGTCTAGAGTAGTTTATAGGCCAACTAGACAAGTAGTTCTCGCGACGACTACCCTAATTGCTCCCCCGCCGAGTCCTCTCGCGGCAGTCTTACCGGCGTCCTCGTCGTCATCGTCGTCTTCGTACATGTCGGCGGACGCGTACGGCGGTATCATGCGTCCACGGCCGAAGTCCGGGCAGGGCGCCGAGCGGCGTCCGTCCGGGCAGTGTCCGCGGCTCAGCGGCCGCTCCCAAGAGTAGGCCCCGGGCACGCGGTGTTCTCGCACCTTCTCGCCGCACTGGCTGCACACGGCCGCGTCCAGGGCCCTGCCCTCGGGACTGCGCGGAAGGGAGCGCGACCGGCGCCCGCTCTGCTCGGCCTTGCGCCACACCTCCTCGGAGCCGGCCGAGTGGGTGGCGTCCATAGTCTCCCAGCGGACGCGGGCCGCACGCTCGCGCCGCCGTCTATGCTCGGCACTCCCCCCCTGCTGCTTCGGAATGGCGCCACCCCCGTCAGGTTGCTGCCGGGGCGCCTCGGGGGGCCGACGGCGGCCTTGCGTTGAGGTCGAACTGTCCGTTACGTCCGTGCTGTCGTCAGTGCGCGCCGACTCACCTTCAACGACAACTACACTCTTTCCATCCGAGTCGGTCGTGGTCGTCGATACGTTGGACGCGTGGCTCGCCTCGAGTGACGGCTCGGCTGCCGGCGGCAGGTCCATGTTGAAACTGCCCGAAGTCGTGGCACTGTCGAAGCTTGGTGTGGCCACTTCTTCCGAGTCGAGATATTCGGACGACGAGTACTGCAATGGCGGCTGGGGCTGGTCTGGGGACAGTGGAGGCAAGCGTTCATCAGGCGGCGGGTGTTCTTCGGGCGGCGGGTTTTCTTCCAACGAACGACGCTGTTCCGGCGGTTCTTCTTGCGGTGGTGCGGGGAGCGGTGGTGGTGGTTTTGCCGGTAGGTTTCAACGGGGGCGGGGGTTGCGTGAAAGTTGTCGGTGCTTCCGGCTTGCTGACGACGTCTGGCACTGGTGGTTGGTAGCGTTCGGTGATTTGCTGGTCCGAGTTGCTGTTCTCTTCGGAAACCTCGGACACCGTGGAGAGCTCGTCATATTGTCGGATCTCGGAGCGGTTAATCGCATTCTGGACGTCGCGGAACGTCATCAGGGGCATCATGATGGGCTCCATGTCGTCCGCGTCTTCATCGTTACGGGATAAGCACGCCCCCGCCTGGTCGAAGAATGTCGTGCGCATCAGATCGGGCGGCTGGTGAGGCACGGTGCCGCATTCGGAAAACTCTTCGGCTTGGGACATCGGCCTGCTCTCGGCATCCCTCTCCAGCGCGACCTCTTCGTCGTCGGACTTGTCCGTCCTGTCTTCGTCGTCTTCGTCCACTCCTTCGGCGCGCCCCAGCGAGTACTCTCCGGACTCTGAAGACAGCTGCTGCTCTTCCTTTTGGTCGATTCGTCCGACGAGTCGTTGTGGCCCTTCTCTGTCTCCTCGGAAGAGAGTCCCGCCTCTTCCGGCTCCCGGGTCACGTCCCTCCGGTCCTGCGCTTTCGGTGAAGGCGTCTTTGTGCGTGCTCCGTTTTTCGACGACGGGGAGCTGAAGAGGCTGGCCGATGACGCAGTCTCGAAGGACGTGTCGGTGCCATCGCGGCGGGCTAGAGTGCCGCTGCTCGTTTCTTCGGCTTCCCGGCTCTTGGCGGAGTGCTCGGTGGCCGTTACGTACTCCGAGGTGCTCTCGCTGGTCGTGTCCTGCCGGCCGGCTTCTGCGTTTGCATCTCGCAGTTTAGCCGCCACGGCAGGTCCAGAACTGCTGGTGGAACGTTCGCTCCGCGAGGATTCGCGCTCAGTGAACTGGCTGCTGGAGGACTCACTCTCCGGAGACGTGAGTCCCTCAGCCTGAGAGGCGTGGATGATTCTCTTCTCTTCTCTCCTACGGGTGTCTCTGGAAGGGTATTGCTTTGCTGTCGACAGGTGTTCCACTCGCGGTCCTGAATGATGCTGGTTACTGACCACTTCTCGCCGGCTCTCTCTACTGAGCGCAACGTCATCGTGCTTCTGGTTGACGGGAGTGGACCTAGCGCTGCTTCTGGGCTCCCTCAGTGGATCTATCTTGGAGAGGGCTCTGCTTAGCTCCTCCATATGGCCTTTGGTGCGGGGGCTTTTAGACTCCGAGCAGATGCCGTCTAACGTCAATGGGGAGCTGTCATGCTTTCCCTGCTTGTGCTGTTTGGGAGACGGGAGCAGCCTCTGCTGCTTGCTGACGAGGTCGACCTCCATGACGTCCTCTTCGTCACTGTCGTCGCTGACGGACGTGCCGGCGCGACGTGTTTCTTTGGCCTTTCGCCGGCGGGTGGCTTTGTGCTTGGCCCCCCTAGCCGCTCTCGGGGACAGCGTGAGGTACGCAGGAAGAGAGGCCTTTGTTCTGTGAACAGTCTCAGTCTGCGTCGCCTGCGTTTTTACCAGGGCTCGTCGGCGCCCGAACGCGGATCTCTCGAAAGAATCTTGGTAATGGCGAGCGTCCAAGAGCCTTTCTCGGGAACCGTCCGGCGTTGATACGGCGCGGCGCCCCAGCGGCGTGGACGTGGCGGCGGGGCCTCCGAGGCTGAGCTCGACGTCTTCCAGGCCGCCAGCGACCGTGTTGCTGCGGACCAGGGCGTGGGAATCGAAGCTGACGTGTTTCGCCCGGCGGTCGTCGAGCAGCAGCGCGTCGGGCACCCCGACGCCGCCGTCGCTCCGACGCCTCCACGAGGCGTCGTTCAGGGCATCCACGCTGTGACACTGGCCCAGCGTGCCCCCTCGCTCATATGGCAGGCTCAGGTTGGACGGCCTAAATGCGCAGCGCGACGCATAGCTCAGGTTGCTGCTGCTGGCCAGGCTGCCCTGGCTTGTGCTGCCGTAGCTGTTACAGCTTTGCAGCCTCGGCCGCGCCGAGAAGGACCGAGAGTGGACCACGACGCGCACCGAGTCGCTGTCGGCCGCGTCCAGGTTGCTGAAGCGCAGCTTGGGGTCCTGCAAGCAGAAGGGCTTGGGTCGTCGTCGGAAACCCGAGCTTGCGAAGTCGTCATCGTCGTCCCTCGACTGCTGGGCAGCCGGCGGGATGTTCTCGTCGCTCGAGGCTCGGTGGACGCACGAGAAGAGGGCCGCGTTGCAGGGACTTCCTCCGTCGGCCGCGCTGCCCTGCGCGGCGAGGCAGCCGAAGAGGCCCCGGGCGGCGCCCCGGTCGTCGAGGACGGCGATCTCCTTGCGCGTGATGCAGTACTGTTCGCGGATGTCTTCGCGCGAGTAGATGGGGTGGCCCTTGCGGCTGCGCAGTGCGCTGATCTTGCGCTTCATCATGTCATCGTCGGAGTCGTAGGCGATCGTGTCGGCCGAGAGGTCCACCTGCGTGCCGGCGTCCACCAGGTCCAGCGACGCAGCAGGGCGAAGCGTCAGCCGGGACGCGTCCAAGGAGCCTCCTGCGAGAGAGAAGGGAGTTCGGGCGTCATCACGGGCCTACTGACAAGGCTTACAGCACACATGCAAAGAACCACGCGGTTGGAACGTAACTTTACGCAATTTATACATAAGATTTGGCTCTAAACAAAGTTTTTTCAGTTTATTACCGACGTTCGAAGCTATTTTCAGATCTTCACAGAAATAAAATGTCCATTAATTCAGTAATTACGATGTGAATTTAAACATTTTGGGTGTGTTTATAACAGCATATCTCGCCCATTTTCTATTAGTAGCCGACAGTTTTTTCGGACTCCAAAAATTCGGACTTGCTGGATATTCCGGACTTTCCTGTGGAACCGGCAGTTGTCCCATAGAAGTAATGTATATGGGCAACGGATATTTCGAACAAAATTAAGCCAAGAGTTTGATTTTCCGGACAAATTTTCCGCAACAGAGCCACGGTGCGATTCCAGGACGACGCCATTTTGAATACTAAGCCACTTGGCTAGCATCGGATTGGATGGGGATTGGCTTGACTCCCGCCGGGTTAACCAACTTTGATTTTGGAGACCATCATTTTGCACGTAGTGTGCGGCGGAAGAAAGCACCGCCGCAGACAGCACCGACACAGCCTACAACGGCGAGCAGCTGATTGCCGATTTGCGCAGCAGTGGCATGGACTTTCCCGCTGCCGTTACATTTCGCCAGTTTGCGGCAGCGGGCAGCAACATAGTGCTGTGCGCGGAGCTAACGGACGACGAGATCGTGCGCCAAGTGACCGCGCTGTCGCAATGCGACTCTGACTCCGACGAACACACTCCCGACCACCCACAATCGCCAACGCAAGATATTGCCAACGCTTTGGCGTTCTGTCCAATGTTTACAAAGAAGACGTGACGCTTGCAGAGATACGAGCGGACGTTCTCGCACGGAGGAGGAATTTAAGACGAGGAACCCATCTTGATTTTCTCAGTCCTATTTCAATGAAGTCAACTTTGTTTTTGCGACTCGCGGATTTTTCAGACTGCTTTTTTTATTTGGATTATTTTTGTCCCCCCCCCCCCCTCCCCTCCAGGCCCGAAAAATCAGTACGCTACTGTATTTGTTTTGATAATGTGTTTATAGGGCTTAAAAGAGTTACTAATTCAGCACTTGAAAATGGTGCTTTGGATGTTGTTAGCGCATTATGGTTGAAGCTGCACAAAATAACTATGCGGTGAAACAATGGATATAATCGTGTCGCAAGTTAGCTTTAATGGTGGTGGCTTTGTCTGCGGCATTATAATAATATGAGTCACTATACCCTTAGCGAACATACGCAAGCATATGCTACAAACGTCACACTGCTGAAACACGAACTTCAAAAGGGCCCATCTCCCCGCGAGGGGGACTCGAGTAAATGCGTCGCATAGGGGTGGGTGTATTGCGTTAACATTTAGTGTTTGGGAGTTGGGGGTAGTGAATGCGTTGTATCAGCAGCTTCTTGACGTAGTTTGAATGGTCAAGGATATGGCGCGTTCGAGCCTTTCATCGTGCGGTTTGGGCGAGTGGGAGCTGCCGCGGGTTAGACGTAGTGAATGCGTTGTATCAGCAGCTTCTTGACGTAGTTTGAATGAGTCAAGGATATAAGGCGCGTTCGTAGCCTTCATTCTGTGTCGGCTTTGTGGCGCAGTGGGTAGCCCATGTACCTGCGTTCCGCCCCAGGGTCGGGGAAAATCGGGTCGCCTAAGTTTATTTTTTGATATGTGTATGTGAGGGCCCTTAGAGAGGCGAGGAGGGGTAGCGTGGATGCCGGAGAGGAGGAGGGGGGAGAGGGTGCGCGCCTGCGCGCTGAGCTGTTGCGGGACGCACGGCGGACGGCGACATGTTGGAGTTAAAGGAAATGCTCTGCATTTAAACTGAAGCTTAGCCCACTATAAGGGGTTGCTCAAACGGTCGTAATGTGAGACAGGTGCATTAACGCACACAGCACGCACATACACACAACACACGTGGAGCGCGCAGTAGTAAAGTTGCGATCTCAAATACCTAAAAGAGATTACGTCATAACAAAAAGTAGTGAGAGAGAGAGAGAGAGGAGAAGAGAGAGAGAGAGAGAGAGAGAGAGAGAGAGAGAGAGAGAGAGAGAGAGAGAGAGAGAGAGAGATCAAGCACTTTACTAAAGAAGACCTCTAAGCGAGGGAAGGTGGCCGGGCACCCGGAGCTGTGCGGCGACCTTCGTAGCCCGGGCTATGATTATCTTCTGTCTCTCCCGGGTCAGAGCAGCTCAGCGGGAAGCCTAGCTATGCACGTTGACTGCCTTGAACGAGCTAATATCCACCGATATATTTTAACATTTGTTGCGCATAATGGGCCGAAATAAATAAAAAAAGTGCACTACTCAAATGAGCTGCCATAGAACATCAAAAAAGAAATGCTGAAGTATGCTGTGATATCTACGAGCATGATCTGTTGCAACTTGCACGGCATAAAGATGATTGGCAAACAGCCAACGTCAATGTCAATTTTTCTGCGCCACAAAAACTTGAAAGGTGGGGTAAAAAAGCTACAGAAAATTCTAAATGAATCATGTGAAATAAAGCATCAGGATTAATTTGTGAATTTTTATGATGTCAGTGACGTGCGGGATCGCGTTGTCTTGTGGTAAGAAATGCTTGGGAATGTCGCGAAGATGTGTAAATGATAGGCTCCGTGAGCGTTAGAACGCCGTGCCATGCCAGCAAAATGCCACGTCAGGCCATTTGGCCACTTACTGTCGGGACTGTGGCTGTACCTTATTCCGTACTAACTCGAACAAATTCCACTCGAAAATCTGTAGAGGTTGACTAAATCACGCGTGCTGGTATTGCATGCGTTAGCACGCCCTTTCTGTAACTGTCGAATAGGGAGATTGTGCTTTCTCGGGCATGCCGGTTTATTTTATGAGAATGTGAATATATGACACGTGTCGCTCCGAGAGTAGAACGGCGTACGGGGAAGTCAAGTTTTCGCATGTATAATTCATGTTTGCCGTGATTCTTGCGTATGAAAACTTTGCACCACGTGAGCTTTGCACCATAAGTTTCGTATCGCTGAATGAGCGAATGAGATGCATGCCGCTGCCCTCGAACTCAGCTTACCGACTTCCCTTCCGAGAACAGGTGACCTGACATCCACACCACCACTCCACTCTCTCCCACACAGGCATACTGGCCTCCTCCTTCACTATCGTTGCAGTCTCTTCCACAAAATCCGCCTGCGTCCCTCACTCGCGACGGCCGCGGCCCTAATGTGGCGCAGATTGCAGACCGGCCCCTATTTCAACTCCACATTATACCCTCACACACCTCTTCCGCCACCTCCTCCTACCTCAGCCTCTCTTGCAGTCTCTAAGCCAAAACAGCCCTTCTAGTGCGGTTCTGCCCACTACGGCCCGATCCCATCTTTTCACCGTCTCCTGAGCGTTGGAAGTTCGCACTCAGCAGCCACCACCAGGAGGACAAGCGACGCCTGATCAACCGGGCTACCAGGGCTTTGGAAGTGCACGGCTTCCTGAGATTAGGATGCCACCTATTTTTATATTGCCTTTTCTAGGCTCAGCAAAATGTTTGCCCCCTCCTTCCCACAAGTTGGTTGAAAGGGGCGCGTTGTGCCATGTTCCCTATTGTGTTCGTAGTATTTTTTTGCGCAGTGAACGCTACGTATAGAACACCGACTCGTCCAAACTTACTTTTCGATTGTCTTTTATTGAGAATCATGCTTTGGTTTGGGAGAATTACTCAAAATTACCTGCATCCACTATCAAGGATAACCGAATGCTTATAAGAGAGAGGTCCCGTAATGGGAGCAGAGTTAATGGATAGAATATGCTTTGCATTAGTGCTAAGGTTTGCTTCACCGCTACAAGGACTATTTGTGCGGTGGTGCACTTTTTACAGGCGAGTTGGCTTCCGCATTGTATCCCTTGTACTGCAGTGAATCCTTCCAGGCAAGTTGGTGACAGGTGACTCGCAGTGAGAGGCTGGAATTTTCACAGCCAGCCAGATACCGCGAAATGGGGGAAGTCGAAAAAGAATGGTTTGCAATGATACAACGTTGAAATTTGTCAAATGCCGGAAACTTCACAGAACGTTAGGCACGCCCAACCAGCTGGTGAATTCTCCCCTCCACTCCACACACTTCACTCACACTCACTTCACTCACTCACTCACTCAACTCACTCCCACTCACTTTACTCACACTCACTTCACTCACTCACTCACTCACTCACTCACTCACTCATTCTCACCCGCTCAAAGGTATACGCATACATGCCGTGAATAGTAATGGTTCCACGTTACACCAAGCCACACTTCAAAGAAACTCTACATGCGTTTTATACCAACACTCGTCATCCTGAATACAAGGGAAAACGAACCTTATAACAGAGGCACATGCGGGAGAGAAATTTTTACTCGACAAGGGCTTGTAAATTGACTAAAGCCTCAACCGACCACACGAATGACGATAAGATAGAGCTCGGTCTTTCCTATTTTGGTGGCAGCTTAAAAATTTCTCGCTCAGCGATCGCATCTGGTTGGCAACTGGCTAGGCGCGTGCTTCGCTTACTCAAGAAACCCCTGCAAAATCGAATCGCTTTGTTGTGACTTCGCCGCCGTCCTTCCATCCTGTGTGAGCTCTGCCATCGCGCCAGCGAAGCCGGTCTTGGCAAAACATCTGCACGAGCGGAAACGTGCCTAGGCGCTTCTTGAGTCGGTTTGCCGCTTTTTTGCTTCGCCGCTGAAAACTCTTGAAGAAACGGGTGGCGGCGATGCCAGATCTCTCGCAGCTCGACAGAGTACCCGACCACTGAGTGCTGCACTCGCCGAATACGAAAAGTCTTATTTTCTTATTTCAGTTTTTTTTCAAACGTTGAGGGTTGAATCGTTTTTCGCAGAGCTTGTTTTCGAAAGAGGCGAGCTTTTGTCTCTGCGCATTGTCATCCCCCGACAAGTTTTACAAAGTGGAGGTTTTCCTCTTCCGGAAGGAACGCGCGGGATGAAAAGGGGAAATGAAAGGGTCAAGATAACGCGATTAGGAAGCACGGAAAAGGTTCCGCGCGGTGCGGAGACAATTTTGGCGAGCGGCTTCCGAAAGCAACAGGAGGACCGAACAAGCATCGTGTTCGGGTAGTAGTCTTTGCACAGGGTTCCCGAGGGGAATTCAGTCCTAATTTTTGGGTGTATAGAGCGGTAGTTTAATTTATTGTAAAAACAACCTTTTCTTTTCTGCAGACAGTGGCCTGTCGCTCTTGATGATTTTTAGTGGTCTGACAAGAAATTGTTAGTTCACCCAACGTCATTTGTAGTTAAACCGAACGCCTACGTGTCAATTAACTAAAACTAAATTGTTCTTGCATAGCGTTATTAGGAATTATCACTGTAGAGCTACTCTAGCTGACAAGCAGTCGTTGTGAATAGTAAAATAACATATCCGTAATTCGACTGCAATGGCGCTGTGGGGAAGCATTGCGCTTAGTCCCACGGTATATCTAAAGCTTATGAACTGTTTGATGGGTGGTTTTCAGATATCGGCCACAAATATCCCCACTGGAAATTTTGGCGCTGCGATTGTTCTGACGTAATAGATAGGATTGCCGATCTTTCCTCTCTCTGGTCCTGGCTAGTTGCAGTACACGTTTGGTTTGAATCACGATTCATCGCGCATTTTGTGTTCATTCTCCCCTTGTAGAGCTTAATTCAACCACCTCAGGTCTTTCTGATCCCGTGCAGCGTGAAGGGTACCACGCGCAAAAAAAAAAAAAAAAAGAGCGGACGATAGGTGGTGAACACAAACCCTTCTTATTTGACGCTGTACAGTTTAATACAGGGGAGACAACCATGCACGCCATTTTTATACTCAAAAGAGAATCTGCGCGGATGTATTTGTAGTTTGTATTTCCGGGTTAACTGCACAGCCGGTGTCTTCGAGCTGTGAATATTTACATCGCAAGTGTTTACTTCGGAAATGTTTTCTTCGGACATATATGCGTGCCGCACGAGCGGTCAAATTGGAATTCGGAAGCCCGCTTCTGTACTTGTGTTAGTTCTATCCACGGTTTGAGGCATACTTCGCAAGTACTTCAAAATCAATTAGCAGCCTGGGTATCTTGCAACAATTTCATTGTATTTCATTGCGTTCCGTAGACCGACTGTGTTCATGACGTATTAACTATAGACGCCGGGGTGTTACCTAAGGCACCGAGCCGTCGTTCGCCTGTTTGTTAGATATTGTGACGTGAACCAGCACGCCACTTTACCATGTCGTAAGCATTAAATCGCGTGGAAAGCACGTGCGGAGGTCGAAACACAATGTACACGGTCGCATGCAAGCACATGACGGTTCGCAAATGTACCAGTTGTTCTTACTCAGCTGGTCTGCGTATGTTCGTGCTTCACTGCATTGTCAATACAGCTGAACCACGTTATACCGAACACTGATATAGCGAATTATGGGCTATAGCGAACTAAATACAAACTTTGGTTGGTCACGCTTTCTTTCAATGACACTAAATCTTTTATAAGGAATCTGCAACCGTGAGACCCGCGCGCGATATCGGATATAACGATGCAATATTTGACCAGGAGTCTGAAAGCTACTTGAAAAAAAAGCCCGTCGTCCGAAACTGCAGAAGTGTAAAGGCCCTTTTGTTCGTGGACACTGTGAAAAACTTCATCATGCTAAGTGCTGTGAGTAGCCACCAGACGAAGATCACATTCTTCACCAAATAAATAAGGACGCAGGCCCGTTTTGTCACGTGAACTTTGTTCTGTTGTATTTTCATTTATGTTCCGGTTCATTCAGGTTGCAATGCAACAAGGAGAAAGGTAAACGTTACTTTGTTTACAGTGGATTCGAAGCCTACAAAAATGTATTTTTGTATCAATTATTTTTGCGTGAGCCAGATTTTCGATCTTTTTAGAGTCGATTTTTAGCTCTACTGTTACAACGAATATCGGATATAACGAACTAATTTGCTGTCTCGATACTACTTAGTTATAACGAGGTTCTACTGTACCATGGTCGTTTGTAGAGTTTCTTATACTAAGCTTTTCCCTATTCCCGAGCTTCACAAGGCCTTTTCCTGCTTATTTTAACCGTAGCATGTGTGTTTACGCCCGAGTTGTTGCTCATCGTCTGGACGTGTCTGAGGTTTTCCCGTGTGCGCTTTTTAGGGTATACGCACCATTTTTTTGCGGTCGCTGCTGTTGGTAGTGTATCGGCCAGTGTTTTTTCTGAAAGGATCCCCATCGATGACAGTAACTGTCTCCGCAGACTACGTGCGTTGGTACCTGATAACACTATCTGGTCTGCGTTGCTGTAGCCTCTGACAGGATGGGGCTCATTAATATTCCCGGCCATGAGCGTGTCCGAGATCTCGCCAGTGACCGCCGCGACCGTTGTGGCAGACCGGGAGTTCGCTCTCAGACGGCAGTAGTTGTTTACTATGCGTAGTGCTGGCCCAATGTGCCGTCGCCGCAGGGAGGAGATAGGATGCGCAACGCCACAGTTCTGCAGCCATCTTACTGGGCGGCCTCGTCGATCGCAGTAACTTTGCGCGCCAGTATGCATTTCGGTGTTTTCCTCATAGCAGCTGTAACCTGGTGATGGGAACTCGAGGTGCGTTTCCGGTAGAAATCTATTATCGAGTCTGCGCTGCTGTGATGAGTCGTACGGTCTGGGACGCCAGGACAGTGCCTTGCCCTAGGGTAAGAGTGTTGTTCGGTAGGGGTCCCTTGCGTGCTCTTAAAGAGGCCATGAAAACAAAATACAAGTTTGTTTTATTCGAAAGATTTCGTGTTCTGTAGTGCCCCCAGCGCTTGTCCGGAAGCAAACGATGCTTTATTCACTGCGAAATTAATCAATTTAAGCTAAAATTGTGATTCTCGCGCCAAACGTGTGTTTGAACGACGTTTGCAAGTGACATCATAAGAACAGGTCTTTCAGCTAAACTTGGTGTGGAGCTGAGACTTGCTTACTGTTAGTCAAGCTAGATGGCGCCACCACACCACGGCAAGCCGTTTTCTGCCTTTGGTTTGTTTGTGACCGTATTTAAACCTGGCTTGTTTTTGTTCATGAAGAAAATAATCGTTTCTCGCTCGACAAATATGGTCCCATAAGACACCGTCGCTTGCGTGAATCGGCCAATGTCGTCTGAGACAACCCCAGAGCCCCGCAGTGCGGTGTGTCTAAACGAAGCATAGTGCGCGCAGTACCAACAGCAGTACGCATCGGTACTTTTATGTTTACGTGTGCTTTCGTAACTTCCACTGTTTTTTCCACCATTCCTACAGATATAAAAAGAATGTGCCCTAAAGTTGAGCGCACATAGCTCGTTCAGCAATCTTATAAGTTCTGCCTAATTTGCGTTTGCTTTTTCCGGTCTCCGGCAATCGCACAGCTGGCTGGTATGGCATCATAGGTTCTGTTTTAGGAAATGAGCGAGTGGGTCGCATGGCCATTCCCTTTTTTCCTAATTCTACAGCTTATTTGAGCGAAGTTTACGTTAAAAGTGGTGTCAGCAGAATTCTAACGAGACAATCTTTTGAATGAACCAAACTGGCATTTTGTCTTCATGGCCTTTTAAGGATGGCTATTTGTTATGAGGTCCGCCCGCAGAAACTAAGGCGTCGATGCTTAGGTGTGTGCCATCCAGCCAGGACGTGGAAAGAGTTGCGTGCGATGCGTGCTTTAACACGACTGCAGCGACCTGGGTCCTGCCGCAGAACGATTCGCGTGAGTTTAGAAAATAAGCTTGCAAGTTCATTTTATCCTTTCACGCCCCGTTTATAACCACCCCTGCTGCGTCGCTTGCGTGTCTCCAGTCTTGACGATGCTTACACAGGCCAGTGAGAGTCGGTCAGCCAGTGTTGGGATACTTTCTTGAGTTACTTCCTCACAGCCCACGTCGTTCCACCGGAATCCTTAAGCAAAACTGTTCTCTAATGCTGCCAACTCTCTGGGCATCGTACAAGAATGGGTAGAACACCTCGCCCAGTCCGGGAAACAAGCCTTCGCTTCAATAGGGCCACACGGTATAACTTCACTTTTCTTGCACACCCACTCTGCTCCGCCTTCGCTGAAAGCCGACAAGGATTACTCTAAAATTTGCAAAGCAATCTTCGCCTGACTCCTATATATATCAGCCTCCCAGATTTCTATTTGGATTACGCCAGCACGCTGGAGTGGTCGAGAGTTGTGCACTGCGGCTTCGGCTCCTCCAGGTCGCCCCGACTTTCCCGAGTTACCGGCTGCAAGGACCCACTTGCCTGCATACTCTCTCAGCCTAACCCTGTCGTCCCCCTCCCTATTACCGTAATCCCATTTCTGGTATTCCGGCTTTCCTTGCGCAAATAAAGGTTTCTTGCGCACTCCCTTCTGCGCTGCATTATGCACAGAACGTTCCGTTAGGCTTAGCTCCCTCTTCGTCCTCCGCCATCTCTTAGCGGTAGTCGTTCCCGTAGTTAGCGCTGCGAACGCTTTTGGATCTCGCCTTGACACGTGCAATTTCGCGGCCGGCATGCCAGATGCTGAGCCGAGTGCGCGGACGCGCTCGAAACTGCGAATCTCTGTGTGCCAACCTCTTCCGGGAGTCCAATGTTAACGCCCACCCTCGGGTTATGTCGCGAGCCACCTGCTCCCACGAGCTGCAGAGCGGTGACGCGGAAAGCGCTGCACTGTATTTAATTACCATTTCACGCGCCGCGGTCATTCTAGGCGCTCCGGAATAAATTAGCGCGGCAAGCTAATTAAGATTCAGATAGAACAGTAGGCTTCAAGCAGCTTGCCTGAAATATAATGAACGGCTCTTGCACTTGTTTTCTTGCACATAAATTAACTGTATAACTAGTGTTTGGAATCTACGGTTAAATAAAGAGCTCCACAGAAGAATACCAGTCATTTTTACAGCGAAGCTGTATGCGCTAGGTTCTGACCAAAATGCGTGCATCTATCAGGTAGCCTAGACAAAGAATTGCACGCGCTCGCTCCAGAGCTATAGCGAAAAATGCTCTGCGGCTCCAAATATGATGTAGGTATCTTGGAAAAAATTATACTGAAATTGTCCGGTATCATCACGTCGAGTTTCATTTACTTGTCATAATTAGTTGATGGTAAAGTTATAAACGTAACAGAAGTCTCTTGTTTTGGCAATACATGGGTATACGGAGAGAGTTCAGGTATAGAAAAGGGCTGTAACTGTTTTTCAATCCAGACAATACCCCCCCCCCAAAAAAAAAAAAAAATTATAGGAGACTTAGCCACTAAGGCGACTCCGACGTTACGCCGAGGTTCATCTAAAGTTCGTAATTTCGTTGTTTACATTGAAGTAGTAAATGTTGCGGGATTCTCGTCTGCTCTTACCATGGGTACAATAGTGAGAAAGGGAGAAAATAAAATGCTATAACAAAACGAATTTGTGTGTGTGTGCGTGTGTGCGTGTGCGTGTGCATGTGCGTGTGTGTGTGTGGGTGTGTGTGCGTGTGTGTGTGCGTGTGTGTGCGCGCGCGTGTGTGTGTGCGTGTGGCGCCTCATCGTCTCTAGCATCGGTGCGTTAGGCCCCACATTCAATCAAGCAATCAAATAGTAAGTCACCATTCATAACTCAATATAATTATCCACAAATACAACTTCGCTGTTCTTCCGTCTTCACAGTAGTGGAAAGGCTCTAAATTTTTCCCAAACTTATCCACCATCCTACCTGAAATTGTTGTATACGCAATCTCCTAATTATGTGCTCGTCGTTTCTCCGTAAAAGCGTTTGAAATAGGCATAGTTTGTCTGCATTTTGCGTCGTTTCAGCGTTTTGGGACAGCCGGAAGATGACTGGGATTGTGTCCCCTCGTTATTACGTGAACGTTACCCTATGAAGTGACAGTAATGTGGCCAATAAATCCTTGAAAAGGCAACTACCCTTATAGCTCGTGCAGCCAAACTCACGTGAAATGCTGTCCGTGCGCATTTTGGTCACAGGATGTGATGTGTACATGGTTCCTACAAAAATTTGTCCCTGCATAGTCGCCGTGTGCGTGACTGTACTTCTGGGTAACGTAATAGCATTACGCGTCATCCCGTTTGTCACGTTCCAATTGATTTTCAAATTAGAAGAAGAGTTTGTATGTTCCAACACACCAGTCACTTATCATCCTCTACGTTTTATACCCACCTGTGCGAAAAACCATTATATGTTATTAATATTTTGAAGCAGGTGGATGTCAATGGCAGCTCGCAAATCGAAGCGTAAAAATTTCGTCATGCATTTTAAAAGTTTTTACAGAACCACCCTTTCTTTTCGTCGCGTATTCAGCGGGCGATTGGACCTGGACCTTAAATCAATGCGTATTTAGCATGCAACTGGACAGGAACCTGAAATAAATTAATAAACGCACCCACATACACGCATCTTATTTTATATTCCTCGTTAGTCACCATACCCTTGAACCACAGTTCGGGGTTAAACGTCATGCCCAAACATCGAGTCAGCCCCTTCGACTCTGTCATATCCGGTTAAGCCGAATGTACTACGCCTTTGTACGGAGCACTATCGCTCCCCCGTGTTAGAGACGGCTCAACTAGGTTCTACTGTACATGGGACATTCAATGGTTTATCGTCTTTCCGCATTTATCGTTCTCGGTCCGAAGCTGTAAACCGCACATCAGTGTCGGCTCGGGCTGCAGCCGATATTCGGCGGCGGCGCCCGAGCGCAGTCATTGACCGCTGCATTGCGTAGAGCGAGATCGACGGAGAATAGATCCCTTAGGGCGGCTCGTAAAGCCCGCCCCAAGCAGTTACGCCGCGTGCACGACTGTGCGCCGCAGCTACGGCGGCCTCAATGGTTTTCTCCGCGGAAGGGCAGTTTGGGAAATATGCGCGCCAAGGGAGCGTGATAGGGGGAACAGGAAATGCTCGCATTGATGTTATTCCGCAAAATAACTGCGCGCTGGTTCCGCTGTACGGATGCGAGGTAGGAGAGGGGGAGTGTTCGTAGTGCTCAATTTTGGACTTTTCGGGGCAGTAAGCAGCTGGGAGTACCATTGATTCATAAATCGCCCCTGATATTCCCTGAAGAACTCAAATAACTCAGGCCGACTGTGTACTATGACCGCCGATCGTGAAATGGTACTAAAACAAGCATCGATGAAGGTTGCATGTTTGAATGAAAACAATGGTGGTTCTACAATTCGGATGGTTGCCGATCCAGGCCCTCTTGAATAATGAAGGGTGCCTGCAGTCTCACTCAATTCCTCACTCTTTTTCTTTAAATTTATTCTTATTTAACCCTCAAGAAATTGTACCTGTCGCTTGCAAAAGACGGTGCTCAAAGAGTGTAATACATGACGCCGCCTAGGAAGCCACGACAGGCAACCTAGAGGTTCCCTAAACAGAGGGGACCTATACCGGCAAAAGATATATAGAAATAAAGCTTTCGTTCATTCACGAAGTGTTTCATTTGTTGTCTCCCGTTTCGTGTGATGCAGGGGGTTCCCGAATTCGGATGGCTCAATGGTAGCCTCTTCGCATTCGGCGGGCTGGTGACACCGCCAAATTTTGCACGGTGTCAATCTGTTCAACAAAACGCTGCAAGTGGTTTGTGAGGAGAGCGCTAAGAACGGCGCATTTTGGAATTGAGAATAAAAAAAGCAGGTACACCTGTCTTTTCTTTCTCAGTTTTGCTTCGTGTATCATTCCAAGCGTACTGCCACAATGGTTAGGCACTGAGGTTTGGTACAAGTGGCGGCGCCCGGCTCCTCTGGAGTCACGAGAAAGGCTTTCAAGTGTGCACGTTCCTTCCATGTATTTGGCTGAGAAGTTGCTGTCAGACATCCCGGTAACAAAGCACGACTTACCCCCTCCACTCGTTATCTCATATACTGTTTGAAAAGCAAAAACAATTATAACGTCGTCTTCTGCGGGGCACTGACTTTCGTTACCTGACGACCTCTACACTCATGTATAAACGGCTGTTATCCTAATAATAATCACCGTTCATGGCGGGCTCTATCCTTCATTTCTGAAAGTTCACTACGCGGCCAGTTTCTACGAATATATAAGTACACGAAAAAGTAGGGCTGTTTAGTGTTATACAGGGTGGTGCGACGATAATTGGAACACTTTAAAATTTTTTCCTGAACGAACCGCCGCTCTGTTCGTGCTCAAACCTTGCACGAAGGTCGCATTTTGTGGTCCATTTTGTTTGACACCGGGGACAACGACGGTACTTACCTGGTTATTCTGAAAATAAATGAAAACGATTTTCGCCTGTGGGAAAATGCCGGCTGATTTGGACGTGCGAGGCAGCGCAAGTTGATCTTGGAATGACGGCGTCCCCTGGGGTATTCAGAGTGAAACGCACGTTCGGGATTCTCGGTAGGAAGGAGCGAAATGGTGTAGCAGACGATCAGAAAATGGGAAAGCTGGTTTTGTGATTGTCTGCTAGCCCATTAGGCTCCTTCCTAGGTGCATTTTCTGATCGTCTGCTGCACCATTTGGATCCTTCCTACCATGAATCTCAAACGTGCGTTTCGCTCTGCATACCCCAGGTGGCGCCGTCGTTCCAAGATCAACTTGTGCATCCTCGAACGTTCAAAGGAGCCGCCATTTTCCCGTAGGCGAAAATCGTTTTTATTTATTTTCAGAATAATCAGGTGAGTACCGTCGTTGTTGCCGGTGTCAAACAAAATAGGCCACAAAATGCGACCCTCGTGTGAAGTTTGAGCGTGAACAGAGGGCGGTTCGTTCAGGAAGTTTTTTTAAAGTGTTCCAATTATCGTCGCACCACCCTGTACAATTCCGTTGCGAGTCTGATGATGATGATGATGATGATGATTGTAGGGTTTAACGCGCCGACGCAACGCAGGCGGCGACGAGGCTTGCCGTAGTGGAGGGCTCCGGATTAACTTCGACCACCTGGGGATCTTTAACGTGCGTCGATATCTATATACACGGGCGTTTTTGCTTTTCGCCTCCATATAAAAAGCGGCCGCCGCAGCCGGGAATGGAACCCGCGACCTCGTGCTGAGCAGCGCAACGCCTTAGCCACTGAGCCACCGCGGCGGGTTCCGTTCCGTTGCGAGTCAGTGACGTGTTCGTGTTTTTTGTTATTTTTAGTAGTCGTCTCCTTTTGCGCTGTTGTAACCATTTACATGCACTACGCGGCGCTTCTGTCACGGTCTCCTGAATGCTACAAAGCATTAACAGGAAAAAAGAACATGAACGAACAAAAAGCAGACAGGACGATTGCTAGCGATTGTCGTGTCCGATTTTTTGGCCTGTGTCCCCGTTTTTCCCCGGTAATATGTTTTCAACTCAACACAAACTAGCCCACCTTTCAGCCTTAGCTGTAATCCTGAATGCTATCTTGCGTAATATCTGTGTAAGTGTTCTCGTTATTTTACTTTTTGTACGTGCGTGCGTGCGCGCGGGTATATGCGTGTGTGTTAGTCTGCTGAATGGAGAGAAAGCTCCGAAGAACGCGTACAACGCAAATTCTGTGCCGCCTCGAACAACGACTTCGGGTACACGATATATTGCGCTGCACAGAAACGTTACCGCGGCGCTGCAGGCCGCAGGACAGCGTCTTTCAAAAAGGGGATCAATACGATGTGCAATATGATCGGTCGCCAATGGTGAGAGCGCAGTTTCGCGGCTATAACCGAAGCCGCCTTTCTTTCGTAAGCGCCCCATTGTCTCCCCTCTGGCAGCGGAAGGTGCGACGCCTCGAGATGAATAGGCTTGTCTTACACAAGACAGCTTTCGCTCTAAAGGCGATCCCGCCAAGAGGTCGTCAGCTTTTGTCCCCCGGTCCGCGAAACACGTCTCGGAAATCTCTCTGCCTGCTCCCGTGAAGCATGTTTTCCCCGCTCAAAGCGTTTTGTCACGCACGCCTTCGGGGCACAAATTTTCGCTTCCTCCGCACGCTTTGTCCCTCGCTCGTCTTTCAAAATGGCAGGGGCTTTTTTTAAGCGCCTTCTCCAAGACTGGCAAACATTTCAGAATAGAACCGTTCTTTTCTTTTGAGCGGGCTGGCGTGAGGAACGGGCGAGCCTGTAGGTGGCGGGAAGAACGCGTCGGGACTCCGAATGAGAGTGAACACGCGACCGCCGCTGCTAAAAATAAAATTAGGGTTAATTCCTTCTATGAAATAATCAATAAAAACCTAGAATGTGATGATAGATGATGTGTGTGAACTTAAGACGGGTTGGGCCAACGGCTAGCTGAAATTCAAAACAGCGCAAAAAGACGGGACAAGAAACGACGACACACCGCGCTGCGCTGTATCAGCATTGCTAACGTTTTGGTCAATGCACGTGGATAGATCTTGTGTTCTTTGTGTATTGTTGGATGTACTTCCTTTTTATCATGTTTCCCTCTCGCCTTCCTTCCTTGGGTATATTTCCCAAGCCGCGGAATAAACCAACCAGTTGCTAGTCAGCGCCGTGTGTCGTCGTTTCTCGCCCCGTCTTTTTAGCGCTGTTTTGAATTTCAGTTAGTATGCACCAACTAGCCCAAACCACCGTTCTAACCCAACGGCTAGTAATTTCAACAACGGAAGAAATTTATAAATTAGGAACTGATCCTTCTGTTTTTTTCTTTATTGCGAAAGTTTGCTCTGCGGCATAAAACAATGGGGGCGAGTGAGACTAAATGAACGGAAACAGGAAATTTTCACCGAGAAAGTATAAAAGGCTCCGGTGATACAGCCCAAAGAACCTGCGTCTGTAGTCGGGCGGCCGGCCTGGGTTGAGTTCCACACTGTTGAAGACTTGCTGTCGGGAACGTTTTTGGAGACCATGGCATTTCTTGAGAAAATCGGCCGGACCATGAAATATGAATGGGGTTGTTCGTTTTCGGGTTTTATATTTTTTCAAAATCGGGGGACAAAAATCGGGTGGTATTTTAAAATAGCAAATGGTTAATCGGAGAGAAATAATTTTTTTGAAACATTCCGAAATTTGGGTTTTTTGGGGTAAAACTAAGTGTAGAGAAGTACTAAGAAATACACTCAGTTTATTTTATCAGAAGGTATCAAGAGCTTTTTAACTTAAACGCGTTAAAACTGGTGTTTGTTTCAAGCTGGTAATCGGGGGCACATCAGGGTTTTTTAGCTATTACTCACCAAAATTTGGCGTTTGCTTGAAATGAATCAGTTATGACGACAGTGAAAAACATTGATAACTTCCAAGAGAAGAAATGAGACATTTTATTCGCTAAAAGCTGGTCATGGATTTTTTGCACATCCATGTTTACATACATAATCATCTGCATGCGCTACATGCCGGTCTCCATTCGAGACCTGTCCGATCGTTGAACGTATCTAAGATGGGGAGAAAGTTCTCTCGACATCGCAGCTTCCATTAGCTAGGCACAACAATGTCAGTGCCGCATTTGCCACCCTGCAGTAGCAAGCGCTAGTGTCATGCCAATACTGAATGAGTTCAAAAGCTCTGTTTGAGGGGTTTGCTTCCAGCAGGTACTGGTTGAGTACGGCTGACCATCAGCGTACGATTGTGCGGATAGCCACTTTGAAAAGGTACATTCGGGGAGAAATCGGGTTTAACCCGATTATCCTGAATCATGTTCGGAGTGTAAAAATCGCGCAAGTCGGGTTTTACCCGAAAACGAACAACCATAAGTATGAAGGTTCGTGGTAGGCGAACTCACTTACACATGATCAGACGCACCCCCCCCCCCCCCCCTTTCTATCTCTCCTCTCTAAATCGCCGAACTGCATGCCGTTTATCTATTGGAAAGAGAGGTATTCCGATACTCATTTGATTTAGTTTCGTTCTTTGATTCAGTCAGGTCCATTGTACTATTATAAATATTTGCAGTTTAGTTCAAATACAGCAGGAGGTCCACGGCCAAAACTGTAGCTGGGACGACCTGTACAGCGAATATGTCGAGTAAAAACTTCGAGCGAATCGTCAAAATTAAAAAATAAGACACACACAGAACGGCCGCAGAAAAAAAAAAGAAAAATAGCGAACCAAAAATCAATGCGCTACAAGGTTAACAGTCATAAGCATAACCAGAGAAAGAATAGTATGCTCATAGTAAAATGTTTATGTTAGGGACTATTTTTAGTTCAGTTTCGAGCTTGTGGAAAGAAATTTCCAAAGTATCTCGCAAAAACCTTTGCTCATCTTAACCGTATTTAGAATGATAGGATGCAAGAAATCATTTTGGTGTGAAAAATTCGTGCCATTTTTGTCAGAAAGTGTGTGAAACGAGAAACTATCTAACATTGAATCGATGAATAAATATTTAGAAAGAATAAGATGCGGGGCTGTGTTTACTTAACTTGCACGCAAATATCGCGGAGGATGGGAGGAAGACAGTAAAGCCGGGAGGTTAACCATGTCTAGAGCCCGGCTTGCTACCCTGCACTGAGGGGAGTGGTTCAGGGGATAAAGAAGAGGGAAAACGAAGAGCAAGAGGTAGGAGTGGGAAGGCGCGCACTGTAGTCCCGTTTTAGGCCCTGCAGTCGTTCATGTAAGTTAGTTTCGCTCAGGAAACGCAGAAGGGCTTTCGTCGCCTTCTGCGAAGCCGATGGTAGAGACCGATGACCTAAGATAGTCTCTACGGTAAATGGTCGTTTGCCAATCGGCTGAGCGCGGTGGCAAGCAGGCTTCTCTCCGACGAGTATTTGGGGCAGCGACGCAGCACATGCTATGTCGCTGTGATCTATTGTCTATTTTCTTCCTGGAAAAGGAAGATGGAGGGTCCGTAGCGCAGGGCTGCTCGTAAGCTTTGTAAGGCAGCCTCGGAGTCCGAGAAGATAGCCCAGTTTTGAGGAGTAGCTCCGCGCAAGTATCGAAGTTGTGTTAAAATAACTGAAAGGGAAGTGACTGCCGGCCAGCAGTGCTGGTCATGCGAATGGCTTGTTTCTTTAATGCAACGCAGGTGACACGTGACAGTTGTATGGGCTGCTCCATGATGTAACATTAAATGACAATCAACAACTCAAAACATCAGACTAAACGGGTTTCAACTTTAAGGTATGGGCAGGTCTGAATCAGTTCGTTGGGACTGTAGCGTGGCCTTTCAATAATTGCAAATCACGAGCTCAGTAATAAACTACAACACCTAGAACATCGGCGTGATTAGACGTGGTAATCAACTTTGAAGATAAGTAACTATTGGAAATAAGTGGCTTTTTGAGGAGAACAAAAAAGCATAAAGCAGGGTTTGTTACATTAACCATAGTATTTTTGGATAGCACCAAGGCTTCATACAAGTTAGCTTGGGTCGTCGTTGTCGTAGTCATAATCACCGTCATCATAATCATAACCATCATCACCATCACACCACCACCACCACCACCACCATCACCACCACCATCATCATCATCATCACAATCATCATCAGCCGTTCCTGTATTGCGATGCCCTAGCCCATTTTTTGCCTTCTAATTTTCTCACGATGTTCGAATATCAAGGATTTATTCGATCACTAATTTTATCCCTCCATCACGTTAGTGGTCTTCCTCTACTTCTAGTCTCGCTTCTCGGTAGTGACTGTCTCTTAGCTTGATCGTCCACCGGCCGGATGTCAGCTTGTGTGTTAGCAATTAATTCTACGTTCAAGCCAGAAGAAAAGGCAGTCGTGTAGCCTGCATATCAAACATATTTCGATGCCTTAGGCCCTAAAGAACACCTCAAAGCAATAAGCGGATGCTGGAGAGTGGGCACGCGCTCCTGACGGAGAAATCCGTCGACGTTTTGTGTTCTCAACATGGGTGCAAGGGTGGCATGTACTCGAAATCACGATCCAGCTATGCCCCAACGGGAAGCCGCATGCACCACGGAACGTCGCGAGTTATGAAAGGCGATGGCGGTGGGACAAAGCAATTTGGGCAGCCCTGCGGCAAAATTTAAAATCAGCCACGACGTAATATCACAGCAGTGTCGCACCAAATGACGCTCTATATTGGTGTTACGGGCGTGATCGCAAAGATTAGTTCTTGGCGAAGACCATGATTAGAGGAAAAGAGGCGTAGCTATCTGTTAATATTTTAACACGAAACTGTTTGATTCCGGGATTCACGAAGATTTCACTTACGTCATATCCCTCACGGAAGTGACGCCAGTACAACGAAGCAAGCCGCCTGTAAAGGATGCACCTCTGCACACAGGGTCTTCTTGAGGGGAAGCAATCTTTAGTACTAAAGAGTACGTTATACCTCGGGTTCGTTTTCGGGTTTTATATTTTAACACGAAAGTGTTTTCTGCCGCGATACATCAACATTTTAGTGACGTCATATTCGTTACGGAAATGACGCCAGTACACCTTTGGCGAAGCAACCCGCCAGCAGGACGTAGCCCGCCAAGCACAGCCGCAAGACAGCCGCCGACCCGCAAATCATACTCAGCTGCAGATTTCGCTGCACATTTCACTTTCGTGTTTTGCCGATTCCAATGCCAGATTAATCAACCACAGTTTTAGAAATCTTGAGCTCTCAAAGTAATTTTTTCTGACTGCAGTTATCAATGCTACAAATTTTCTTGAAACAAAACTTACGTATCACTGGCCAAAAATAAATTTCTCATTCGCTCACCGTTCTCAATTTCCCGCGACGTGAAAAATTTCTCGCGGTAAAGCAATGTCAGGATACGCTGAAATGTCTCACACACATTCAGTTAAAAAGACGGGGAAAAAGCGTCAAGAGAAACATTCCGTCATCCACTCCGAGGCACGCCTAGAAGGCCATTACGTTGCCACTCAAGAACGTATACCGCGCCTTTCCATAAATTATTGTAGAAAGCTCTCAGGTTGTCGCAGGCAGCAACTTCCGAACAAGGGAAGCGCTCGAGATAGCCGAGTTTTTTTCTGCGGAGCTATGTACACAGCGTTCGCATCAAGCGCTAGAGTGTTCCCGTTTCACCCGCGGGGTAGGTTGCTTTTCGTCGTGGCGCGATAAGAGGGTAGCACCAGGGCCTACATGTTTCAAGAGCGACAGTCAAGGAGGCGCCTCTTGTGGGTGTCGTTTCCCGCGGAGACTCTTGCTTGGTTTCATGACCTAATTTTTTCCCATTCGCTCCACCCTCCGATGTGGCTTTACACTTCCCTTGTCCCCCCTTTTTGCACTCAGCGTGTTTGGTTGAAGCACGCTCCTCCCTCCTAGTGCCGAACAGGCACCCTCTTGTCGAAGCAGACCCACACAACTTGATCCAGTCACGCTTCCTTCACTGCGCATGAGCACTGCTGAACGAAACTGTGTCCCGTCCTTGCGACAAATGAGACTTGAGAGAGAGACAAAAGGAGGAAGGGTTTCGTACTGAACTACGTCTGTAGGAAATGTGTTTAGAGCTAGGCAACTGTGCGGGTGAACGTGGGCGGGGACGTTCATGAAGTTCGTGCTATTGCCATGACCGGACGTTAAACCTTGAGATTGTAGGGGAGGGTTAATATTTCCTGCCATATACCCCCTCCCCCTACGCCCCCTACAGTCTACGCGCTCGTTCCACCGAGAGACGAGCCCACGGAAAGCCTCGCTGTAAAATTTCTCATTTTCATGTCCAAGAAAAGCTCAACTTGAGCAGCAACTTCCTTGTAGTCCCGAAAAATTTCCCTGCGCAGCGGGCTGTTTATGCAGGGAAGACGAAGTCGCTGGTTGCGAGGCTGGGTCAATATGGGGATGGGGCAAACTTCATAGCGCAAGGAGGCCGCGTGGCCGCGTGCCCCCGGCGCCTTGGCTGATGAGTAAGCCTTCGCGTTGTCTAAGAGCAGACAGGCGCCGTTCGGATGCTTTCCTCTGCGATTTGCCTCTATAGGATCTCGCAACTAGGTGAGAAGCTAACAATAGAAGCTAACCGCCTGTGATTATTTGGGCACTGTGGGCGCAATTTCTAAAAGAGCCCCACGAAGACCCTAAAACGTGCTTAGCATGATTTTTTCTGATGACGGTATGGCGCTGCTGCTTTTTATTTTTGAATAGCGGAGCTGTTGTTGCTGGCCGTAATGTGTGCCGCGTCATCAAAAAAATCCGCCATCTACACGAAGTGAATGATGATGAGAGGGGCGAAGCAAAAATGCTTATCGGTAAAACCGTGAAACATTCGCCCGCACATCATATAAAGACTCGACACGTCAAGCTTTCCACCGCTCCGTTGACAAGCCCGTCGACGACGTCGATGTTTGTAGTGGTTATGTAGGGGTTGTTTTGGAGGATGAGAATCTCAATGTGTAAGTAGGCGAATTCGGTGTGTGACATTTTAGCCACCTTGGCTGCCGCCTTCTGCCGAGCGTCTTGTGTAAAGACACGTACGCCCGGTACGTGTCTTGAGCTCGCAGGCGACGAACGACAACCTCTTCTTCCTCTTCTCCTTGTTGGGTAGCAACGAACGCGTTGAACGTTTTGTCCTCTTCGGCCAATCTTTGGTTGGCCAATCCCTAGGGGGATCCTGCCGCAATCATCATTAATGTGCCGTACCGTGTACAGCAGCAACGAGGGACGGGACAGGGCCCGAACAAGAGGAGCTTCGCCCCTAAAAACCCGTGTCATAGTTACTCCGCCCCTTTTACCGAGCACGTGAGCACGCGCGTCACGAGGAGCACCCGGCGTCGTCCAGGCTTGCGCTTGCCGCTCGCTAAAATACCAAGAAAGCAGTTCACGTGCGTCAGCCCATCCAGGGTGAGCACAAGACAGCTCGCGCTGCAGACGCCCAGCTCGCGAAGCCGGTTGCCGCCGGTTCTATCGCGTGCTTACGCGTCCCACTTTGGGAGAAATGTGGAAGCCTGCAGACAAAACGATCCGGGCCCGCCAGTTATACATGAGGGAGACGACAATATAGATGGATATTGCCATGACTACCACAACCACAGTGAAAAGCGACGAGGGAACATGTGAATAAACAATTTCAAATCAAATGCAATGCCTGGTGGTATGTCCTTCAGTGCGCACGTATCAAGAAATATATCAGCTCCGCTGTGGTTCAAGCGTTGTGCGACTTTTTTTTTGAGGTGGTTGGGGGGGGGGGGGGGGGGTCGCACACTGCCACTGTTTGCTTCCTGATTGCGTTTCAGTGGGGCGCCATCACTCCTCCGTGGGGATGTCGTGATCGGTAAATTCAACAGTATCGCTTTCGCAAAGCTGAGGCTGATTCCTTACGCATGGCTTTTTTCATGTGCGTCAGCAAACATGGGAACCAGTGCTGCACAACGTTTATGCTGTACAGCACTAAAAACACAAATATGTTGTGTTTTGAGCCAGCACATGCGTTAACCTGCTGGGCTATTTGTTAATAAGCAGTTATTCGTCAGTAGGCGAGGATTAGAGCCTCCACTTGCCCAGCATTCGTGGTTCGCCATTGATCGATGGTCAGCCACCACTCCGGTCTTGTCGCCCCAGGACCGTTCAACCGCATCGAAATCGTCTGCACCGTTTTGCGCAGTGTCATTAGCAGGTACATCACCACCGTACACCGCCACCAATTCGGGATGAATTTCCTTGGCATTGTGTCCCTCCAAATAAATAAGACGGATCATTGCTGGTTGTTCAACTTTTTTGATAGACGCTGCCATTTCTTGTTTTGATGTCCCAGAATTCTTCCGCGGTACTACATTGAGCATACTTTTTTATGCTTCGCTAAAGCTAGAGGGACGTGTGTTCTTTTGACGGATATATCGTACGGTGTTCCAAGGTTCTGATATCCATATTACGATGCTCGTGAACATCCCTCGTATTTGTGCTAGTGGCCACTGACGTGTGTATTGATCGGTGCTGATGTGAGTGTATGTCTAGTGAGATGGTTTGGATTTTAGGGTTTGCGGCAAAAATATGTGGCGATAATATCAAATTATAAATTGAGGCGCGTGGCTAAGGAATTCGTGTTGCATCCGTTGATTCAATGGGAATGCCACTGAAGCACGCCTGCAACTCACTTGAAAGCTGTCTAGCTAGATATACCAAAAATCACAGACAAGCGGGTACAAACTCTCCCCACTAAGTTTGAGGTGTTATTTATTTAAAAGACATTAAGGCAAGACATGACCTTGTTTTATTTGGAAGAAATAGCCTTTAGTAACTCGTTCGACCATTTTCCTGTCCTGAAAGATGATGTTTTCGCCAAAAAAGAAGACATCTGTTTCCCGTGTTATGTAGATTAATTGTTTGAAGTTACTTTAAAATTGGTAATATTGTTATAAGACAAAGCGGTTTTTGAATGAGCCAGACTAGTATTATATTTTCACGGTCCCTATCAGCAATGATTAATCGCCCTCCCGAGACACTCGCACAAATCGCCGTGCTTGCATTCGTCTTCTTGTGCGATCCGCGTTCGCAGAAAAGTTACGGCGATGACGAGAATTTCGACATGCTCCCAAATGAGCAGAGCGGCTCACTAATATTTCAGATTTTCTCGGCGTTGTGTAACGCACAGTAGAGCGTACAATTTTTTTCTCGAAGAAAGAAAAAAAGTGCAAGTAAAGAAGTTCGATAAGAAGATTGGCGAAAACTCCTTTGTAATATTTCCGACGGGACGGCATTTGATAGAAGGAAGATTAATGACTTTGTGTCAGGGCTTGTGCTTGAGCAAAGCCTACTTGGTGCTATACGCTCGTGGGAACAAAATGCGCCGTATAACAGTTGCGCACTGAGTATTGGCGAAGACGCTTCGAATCCCGGGTGCGCTTTGTAGCGATCCGGCTCTCGTTTCGTGTTTTCCCGGATGGGTTCGCTTTCCATTCGATGTTCCTTTCGAGCGGATCTAACCATGAATAATCGATCGAAACGGAAGGTTGCCTCAGTTCACCAAAGACGACGGAGTCACATGTGTATCTTGCATATGGATGGGGGGATTTTCGTGGATTTTTTTACGACGTTATCTTTTGTACCATTTTTTCCCGCGCTTTTGTATTCGAAAGGTGAATGAATTCAGCCGAATGCACCAGCTACATTAGGCCTCCCATCCGTCTTTCCAACAAGATTGCGTAGTTCTCGGGCTTCTTTCCTGCCAAGATGTTCCTTCCCCATAGGTGTCTTTTAAACTCCCATTCGTCAGCGCAGCGGCTTTTCTGTAGCCGTTTCGAGTTTATGACCATGCGTGTGCTGAGAGGTGGTTTGTATTTTTCTTGTTTTGTGAGCCTTTGCGGTTACGGTGGTTCCACCTTGAAATTTGTTGGTCGGCCCGTGCCAAAGACATCCTGGACTAAAGACGACCATCGCGAGAGTGAACGGCTCCTCCTTGTTCCGCCCTACTCGAAATAAACGTTCGTTCTTCCTCTTTTTCAAGTGAAGCATATACTGGCAGCGATGTCATTCAATTATCGAAGGGCAAAATTAACTCACCCGTCGCGCTTTTTGAGGTAAAAAGACAACACGCGGCGCTAAAAGCGTGGCAAAGCGAGACCTTTACGCACTCTTAAAAATCTCTTTCAATTTGCTCATCCTTAAACAGAAGTCCTGGCTTTCAGCAAGTAGAATATGAGCAGAGAGATTGCAAAAAAGAAATTATCATCCCTTCCTTAAAAGACTTGAGAAGAAGCGTGAAAGCTAAAAGTGCTTCCAACCTTCGCTGAAAGTGCGTCCAATCGATCGTCAGACCGGCAAAGACCCAAATCGCAAACAAAGGACGAACTCATGCGACGATTTTTCGCGCACTAAGTACACGCATCTACGAACGATCTAAATGTATACCGATACGTGGTTTATGAGATAAGGTGTACTATTGTATTCCTTCTTCATGATCGATGCGTGTATCGTCTCATCTTTGTCTTTAATCTAGAACCGTTCCTTTTTTTTTGAGATTTTCAAGTAACCGTTTTGACCCATTGGAGGTCCGGTTTCACGCACGCGCCGTGTGTCCAGATATCTTATCAGAGCTTTTCGGTCGACCAACCGGTCTATGGGGAAATGCATTAGTTTTTTGATAGGACGCCATCGGTCCCACCAAGAAAGCTTTAGTTTTAAAAGGTAGAACGCGGCTGCTTGTGACACCTAACGGACTGTACGAATTTAAAGTCCTCCCTTCGGCCTATGCCTTGCGCCGACTACGTTCCAGCGCATGATGGATACTGCTCTTTCTGGACAGAAAAGTCAGGCGTGGCTCGATCTCTCACACGACGTGACCGTGTCCTCAAGTTTGTTTGAAGAACATTTTCCAGGGCTGGAAGGCGTCCCGGAAACCTTTCGCGTGACACATTTGTCTACCAAGCTGGAAAAAAAATGTCTCCTGGGGGTACCAAAAAGCTTAACTTTCTCTGCCACGTCGATGCTGACACCACGCTGCCGAACAGTGGTAAAATGAAGGCTGTGGCTTACGCGTTTCTAGTTTCCCTGATAATAATACTGTTCGACGCTTCTTGGGCCTCACTGTATACTACAGACTCTTTTTGGAAGGATTCTCTGAATAGCGTAAACCAACACGCGTCTTTCGAAAGATGACGTTTCGTTCGTTTGGTGTGGGGAGCACCAAGTGGTTGACATTGCAACTCTGCAACACTTCCGATGACCGCTTTTACCCTTTCCCACGTCTGGAAGCTATATTATTGCCAGTACGTAACAGCCCTGCGTGATTTGCTCGTCCCAGCAGATACGCCTTCCGTTTATGGTTTGCTTTTAAATGCAGAGCATTTCAGTAACTCACGATGTCACCCGCGTTGACGTCCGTCGTAGTCCGCACCGTCGTTGTCCGCACCCCTCCCCTACAGTATATAAAAAAAATACTATCCGGCACCTGGTTTCGATCCCTCGACTCTGCGGGCGGAAGGCAATGTACATGGGGCTCTACCCACTGCGCCACAAAGCCGACACAGAATGGGAGGCTACGAACGCGCCTTATATCCTTGACTCATTCAAACTACGTCAAGAAGCTGCTGATACAACGCATTCACTACCACCAACTCCCCAAACACTAAACGTTAACGCAATACACCCACCCCCTATGCGACGCATTTACTCGAGTCCCCTTCGCGGGGAGATGGGCCCAATTTTTTGTGGCTTTATTTTTTGAAGTGGCTAATGAATGCGTGCATTGGTGCAACTGAAGGAAAGCCGGCCGATAGCCGCTACGTCGCTGCAATGACGTAATTTCAGCGGTCGAAGAACGCGAAGACCGTGAAAGTGAAAAAAATCTTTTGAGCACGTGTCTAAGTTATCTAATGGGCATAAAGCGATAATTTCTGGCTGAGGTACTTTGCGACCTCCTGGTCCAAGTACCAGAATGTGTTGGTTGACTAAATTATAGGTTCTGAAAGCATTTAAGATTTCGAAAAAAAATTTGAATAAGTACTGTAGGGACTCTTTAAAGCAGTTCTTTGTGAATGCTAGTTGAGTAGCTCTCTAAAGAAGCCAATAAGTCATTGAAGTTAATTTTCGTCCCGATGTCGCATGAATTCTGGAGATGCTGCCAGTGCGCATATTCTATAGGGTTGGCCAGTGTTTGCTCCCCAATGTTTTTAAAAGGAAGCAATGTAGAGTTTAATCAGAATTAAGCACGTTTCATTTTGCCCCGAAATGCGGGATGGTTCTTTTCATAACACAAGTTCCTTTCATGAAAAAGAACTTCTTAGCGCAGGCTTTCAATTCGTCACCTAGATCGTGCTCTCGTGCAGGCAATCTACATCTGAATGGTTCGCCGTGGCTGGAGACCATTATAACTCAACATATTTGTGCATGAAGCATGTCAACGTCCGAAATTTGTTTGTATGAACATACTCGACTAACGATTATTTTAACAACTATGGTTGATTCCTCTGTCATAAGAATCGGTAAAACAGGAACGGGAAATGTGCAGCGAAATCTGCAGCTGAGCATGATTTGCGGGTCGGCGGCTGTCGTGTGCTTGGCGAGCGACGTCCTGCTGGTGAATCGCTTCGGCAAAGGTGTGCTGGCGTCATTTCCGTGACGGATATGACGTCAGTGAAATCTTGGAGTAGTCTGGCATAAAACAATTTCGTGTTAAAATATAAAACCCGAAAACGAACAACCCCAAGTATAGCGAACTCTTTAGTACTAAAGGTTGCTTCTCCGCAAGAAGACTCTATGTGCAGAGGTGCACCCTTTACAGGCGGCTTGCTTTGTCGTACAGGTCGTCATTTCCGTGACCGATTTGACGTTAGTAAAATCTTGGTGTATCCAGGAATAGAACACTTTAGTGTTAAAATAATTAAACTTTACATCACCCAGTGCTCGATCCATGTAATCAAAGGAAACGCATATCAAAATGTTTGTTTCTCTAGATCTCTCAAAATATTGAGGGTGAATCTCGTGAAACACGCACGTCATTGTTAACTCTTCTCCTACCCTGCCGTGATAAGTGAATCTATAGATGGTGGAACAGTTTGTTGTTGTAGTTTGAATCAGCAGGACGAGCTATGTTTCGTGAGGTAGCGTTGAACAGTCGCGCTCAAAGCAGGCATCCTGCTAAGAAGACGACGGCCAGTCGGGACACCGTCAGTCGTAGCATTCGGAATCCGCGAGGCAGGGCTTAAACCGGCGCGTGTGTGCGTCCATATGCAGGCGCTTCGGCCCGCTTTGTTTTGGGGCGGAGCCAACTCTGGGCGGCAGGCCCATAACTTGCAGAATAGGAAAAAATGGAAGACAAAAGTAAAAAAATATGGCAGAAAAAGTGCGAAAGCGGCCGACGCCGCCGAGCCACGTTCGCTCATAAATCGATGCGGCGGCGGCGGCGGCGGCTTGAAGCCGAGCCCTGGGCCACAGCTCGCCCTCGTACTCTTCTCTGCTCCTGTTTTTGTCGGCGCCGCTGGCGCCGCGTTTTTACCGGCCGACGCTAGCTTCCAAGAGAAAGATTTCGGCCGCGCACGCTTCGAAACGGCCTCGTTGTTCGGGGACACCGTCGATGACAACTCTTTGTTTAAGGTATGCGCGCTGCGAAAATTCGCAACCGCCCAAAAAGACGCGGAAAATGTATACGTTAGAGGCGTGAGGTACACACAAGAAGCGAAATAGGGTGACAGCTGGCATGTTATGCAAAACCCGTCGAAAGCTACGCTGAGAGGAAAAAAATTCTTGGCAAACCATGTAGACACACGTTGCGTTAAGTACAGCGGCAGTAGGATGGCTCCATAGGATGGCGGTAGTCAGTTTCAGTGGCTTTCAATGGTAGGCATACCATGGTGCGTTCATTTGCCACATGGCACCTATAGAATGAACGCCTTTCCAGATCAGCAAGCCTCTCTTCTCCACGTTGTCGGCGTGTGATGCCGAGGTTTCGAAAGAGATGGCGTTTTAGAGAGGCTATCTGGTCTGTTATTATAAATGCGACTGTGCCATACGTAGTCACAGCTGTTCGAGAGGAGAGTGTCCGGCAAACACGTGGGGCTGCAACAGCTGGCTTCGAACGTTCAAGCTGGCCCAGAAAACAATTTTAAATGACATGCCCCCTCCCCTCCCGCAATTGATTGCAATAAATAGCTCGTTATGTTACCCATGAATCGCCCACGCTGATTTGTCAGGGACATTTTAAGACGTCATACTGATCTGACTCGAAGATTTAGAGAAACAAAAAGCCTACTATGGTATTTTAACTCAGCCTGCTACGTTACCTTCCGTTTAAGTTAGGCAGCTTCACGGACGGCTTTTTTTCGTCTAAATCTCTTGAAGCATAAAAGCTCACTTCCACTCTTCACAGAAAGCTTGAGAATTTTATACGAATGGCTATGTTAAAACAATCGTTCCAGACCAGCCTGTCGTAAATATTTTTCACACCAAAGATGTTCTCACCTCTACAAACAGCACTAACCCTGCGTCTCACACGGGGAAGTCAGGTACATTCCTTAAGAAATTCGAGGGCCTGAATAACTATAACGTTCAGCGCATGCCCTCAAGTGGCGTATATAGACTTAGATACGCCCCAGGTAATATCAGTTGCTCCTGACGGTTGCATTAGCAAGCGTGCTGGCACAAGCGCGTTGTTTACTTTTGCAGTGATGCAGTCGTGCCTCTGCGCACAAGCTTTCGCGCGCAAGCCTCGTCTGAAAAATTGGCGAGACTATGTCGGAAGCCATTGACCGGGGAGGAGGAATCGAGTGCTGGAGGAGGAGGGTGCCCAGAGATGGAGAGGAGGAGGCAGCACCGCTGGAAATGATGGTAGTGCCGCGCGGCGTAGCTGGAGTTGAGGAAAAAGGGCTACACTCGCTGGTCTAGGTCGAAGAAATAAAACACAAAGAGAAGCACTGCAACGCCTTTTTTTCCCAGCCTTCCCGGGAGAAGCCCAGGTGAATTACTAAATACAGAGGAGGAGGAGGAGGAGTAAACTTTATTGCAGTATGCAATTTAGGGGCGGGTGGTGACCACTGGGCGCAGCCCAGCGGTGACTTCGGCAGCACGTTCCACCAAGGCTTTCTGGACCCCGGAATCAGAGCCGCCCAACGCCGACTCCCATTGATCAACAGAGGGGATTAAGAGGTAAGGGGTTTCGGGGGCACACCCACATAGTGTGGCAGATGGTGTCGACATCTCCGCAGTGGGGGCAAAGGGGTGATGGGTACTGATCGGGGAATATGCGATGAAGGTGAGCGCGGCTACGGAAGGGTGTTAGTTTGAAGGAACCGCCACAAGCGTTCTTCCTTTGCAGAAAGTGAGGAGTGGGCTAGGGGGTATTTCGCCTCACTGAAGATTCGAGACCATGACACGGACACGTGGACAGCCAGCTGCCGGTCACGTGCACACCACCGGTCGCGGGAACACCACAGCGAGCGCCGGGCACGTGGCGTGCAAAGAAAACACGCTAAGAATGTACTTCGTTGCGGAGTCACTGAAAAGTGCGTTATTGAACTACTTATTTAGATGTCAAAGATGTGTAATCCTAGATTGGGCTACGCAAAAAAAAAAAGACTGTTAGTACCAAACATCTGCTCGAAATAAGTCAGTTGACGCCCTTTTATATTTTACCTCGGATCGCGGACTTTTCCATGCTTACTGACATGGGGAGGAATAGGCAGCCGGAAATTTGTATCCTTACACAAGGTAAGTGACAGAGCCATAGTTTGATAATTAACCGCGAAGATTGAATTGGTTGTATTTCTGTGGTGATTCTGGCATGCCAATTGCAGTCTCGCTGTACCGCGGGAGGTCTCTGTGTTAAATTAGTGCATTTTAAGAAGCGTCAGTTTTTTTTGTGTGTGGACCGCTGGGTGACAAATGCGGCCCCTCAAAAGCCAGTCTTCTCATACCTCAAAAATCAGTATTGAACCCGAAATCAACTATAGCCCGAGGGTCCAGTATCTATGGTACGAAATAATACTGGCTGACTTCAACGATTGTGTTCAAAAATGAGTGAGGGAGAAGCAACACTGCGTTTTTTATTCCTTTAGAGGTCACTGAAGCATTTTTGTCGTCTGAAACAATACTATTATTAGTCTTGTATTTATAGTCAGACGAACGCAGTGATTTTGTACACTTTAGCTTTAGAACGAGTTGTAAACACGCTGCAGCAGAATGGCGAGCTGGACTAGCTGGAATGTATGCATGACGAAACCTTCAAATAGCGCAACACTAAAAAACGTGAGACACACACACAACGGCAGGATTCGTCCTGCTGTTCTGCCTCGTCCCACGTTTTTCAGTGTTGCACTTTTTGAAGGTTTCACCACGAATTGTTGAAAGGCGTGTTATTTACCCTACAAGATAAACAGCGGCCGACCGACATTTCCGCTTCCTGCCATCCGCAGTGATGGGAAACGCCTGCTTCATTAATTTCAGTCATGTGCATTCAGACCAGCTTCTTTCCCACGAAGCAAAGAGACAAAAAGGCAGCATTGACACAAGCATACTCGAGTAGTACATACAGGGCAACAGGTGCACGCGTGTGGCCTCGCTATTATTAGATGGACCTCATTCGGAGTAGATGGTCCCCGTTCCGGCCTCGTGTTTGGGGCAGGGACGCTCCCGTTGAATAATGCCTGCATCCGTGCACAACGCTAGCGTTGCAGACAGGGCGTGACCAGCATGTCGACGGTCACCTCGCCCAGCTGCATCGGTGCCCGGCCCCGAAGCAACAAATAATTGCGAACAGCGCTCTATGTTGGCCTTGACTGCCTTTACCACTGTCGCCTAGTGTGGCCACGCTAGTGAGCCACAATTGTTCGCAATAGCGACAGTCAGAGAAACGGTATTGTGCTTTGGACGTAGCCTCTGCCCGAATCCAGCGTAAGGTATTGTCAGCTTCCACACTCCAGCCTAGCACTCTAACCGAGGCTATGCGATGCTAGGCTCAACTAGACAGAAGGGCGTCGCCCATCAAGGAAAAGTAAGTGGGCAGAAGGGACCGTTTAAATTGTTTGTACCACTTCCAAATCTAACTGATATACAGAAAAATGCAGTGAACGCAGCTGTCGCTTCCTCTCTATGCACTCCCCGTCATTTTTCGGCGAGAAAATATTGGAGCAGGACTCACAATAAATGTGTGCTTCAAGGACACTTTTTCCTCAACTTGGCGCATAAATTGTCGAGGAGGCCTCCATTGACCACGTCAACTGACAAATTTAAGAAACGACACGTGACGTGCAATGCCATGGTGAACTAATACAGTCTAGAAATGGATATTAGGTGTAAATGGATGTTTTACGAAAGGGGGGGGCGGATGGGGTACTGAGGCGGATACAACACGTAATCTCACCTAAGCTAATTCAAGCTGCGTTACCCCAGCGGAGCGTCAGGTTTATGTACGCGCTATGCGTCTGATGCTAAACAAAATCATGACGCGCCCGTCATACAGCTGCGTCGTGCATGCCTACACGTCGCCTGTCGCTATGCGGTCTCCCCGCGTGCTGCCGCCTTGGCGCTCTTAAATTAACCCGTCGCCGGGACCGCGAAGAGCGAGCACTTGCGGTGAGCGGCGGCCGCCCAATTAAAAGTTCAGCGTATGATGCGAAGCCTTACCCGACGCCCCGTTTTCTCTCGTGGGACGAAGGAAAATAAACACGATGCAAAGAGTAGCGGCTCTTCCAACGCCCTCTCGGTCCTACGTGCACGCATGCGCAGTGCTTCCCCGGCCAAGTTTTCTTCGTCGTCTCGTGTGACCAGCAGCTTCAGTCGTGCTTTCGTATGCGCCTCTTCTTAATCTCGCCTATTACCGAAAATGGAAATCCCTGGCGTGGGTCGTGTTATGAAGGCGTAAGGTTTTCTCGGCTGGGAGGCGTCGCCTCGTCTCGCACGAGTGCCCCGATTTGCGCATGCGCGCTGTCGGTATTGGAACGTTCATTCGCGACGCGGAGAAGCCCTACGACGGCGGCGCTTTTGAAGTGGTCCTTCAAAGATTGCCTCGAACGGCTAAGTCGCTGAAGGTCACGGCGGGCAGTCGTTGTGCATTTTCAAGCCCGCCGGGTAAGGCATGTATGCAAAGCGGGGCTTAATTAATGCTCAGTGGTGGGCGTTCTGGCTCTGGAGAGTAGAAAAAGGAGAAAGAAGCCGCATCCGGAGCCATGTTTGTAGGTCTATAACCGAAACTCTTCTAGCTGTCTGCCATTCGTACACATAGAAAACTGTGGTTGATTCCTCTGTCATGGGAATCGGTAAAACACGAAAGTGAAATGGGCAGCAAAATCTGCAGCTGAGCATGATTTGCGGGTCGGCGGCTGTCTTGTGGGTGTGCTTGGCGGGCGACGTTCTGCTGGCAGGTCGCTTCGGCAAAGGTGACCTGGCGTCATTTCCGTCACGGATATGACGTCAGTGAAATCTTGGTGTATCCCGGCATAAAACGCTTTCGTGTTAAAATATAAAACCCGAAAACGAACAACCCCAAGTATAACGTACCCTTTAGTACTAGAGCTTGCTTTCCTGCAAGAAGACCTTGTGTTCAGGGGTGCACCCTTTACAGGCCGCTTGCTTCGTTGTACTGGCGTCATTTCCATGGCGGATATGACGACAGCGAAATGTTTGTGTATCCCAAAATAAAACACTTTCGTGTTAAAAAACTGACGGTTATCTTGGACGATCTCACAATGTGTGACTGTTATGGCTGGTACAGAATTATCGAAGTGGGCGCATTTGTGAACAAAAAAAGGGGGAGGGAGGTCCAGTTTATCAAACCAATTCAGCGGCGCAATTAAAAGGGGCAGTAAACTGTAGTTATAAAGAAGTACTTGAGACAGCAAAATAGCTTCGTTATAAGCGATACTTTCTTGGAGGTGGAGGTGATTCGCACTCACTGAATTTCGGTGGGGACCATGGAGCGCTTCGAATAAAGCAAGATTTCAGTAAAGCGATTCAGTTATTGGAATTATAGACGTGACTGAACGCTTCGCTGTTTCCATCGATATTATATGATAACTTTGGAGAATAATGATGTGGGCAACGTAACAGGTATACGCCCACTCTGTTTGCTTGAGCCGAGGCAGATTATGCGCAGATATGGCTGACGGCTTGGTCCTCTGTTTGATGAAACTGGAAACCGGGGAAACGAGCTTACCGTGAAACATTGCCTGTCGTTTCACTCAAATTCAGACAAAAGTATGACAATAGAACTGGCGGGATGCCACTTCCCTAAGTCACGCAAGCGCGGCTTACAAAAAAAAAAAGAATTTGTCTCCATCACGCCCTGCGAAAGTGGATGTCCAGCAAAGCTGTTGTGAACCACTACAAATGGTGATGGAGGAATGTATGAAATGTTTCTCGTCTTCTCCGCGGGCTTGTCATTTGCAGCTCGGCTAGTGTCACTAGATCAGGGTGCAGAGTATCGGCACTCTTTTCCCCTATTGTTCCGTGCCGCCGCCATGATCATTGGTCAGTTCGCATTGCGTGACATTTCTTTACACTGCGACGGTTCATGGGCGCCGCCATTTGTTGTTTATCCGCTTTAGTCGATCAACTATGGTAGGCTTAGCTTAGTCCTCCCTGTTCTACGGCTGCGCGCGACAGACGTCGTTCCTAATACGAATCAAAGATAACGCGTGTAACTGCATTCCAGCAGCTGAAGTGTGTCCAAAGATGCCGTATTGCTGCATCTTCAGTAGTGTTGGTAAAAACCCGGGCTAAGTTAACGGTGAGGCCGTAGATGCGGCCAATCTCGCAACACTGACGAACAACAAAATGGCCGTCGTTGCTGACTTGCGTGCCTCAGTGACGGTACTGTAATATCTTATCTACTGCCACTACGCTCGGCTCCTTTGGCGGCAATTCTGGGTCCTGCCTAGCCTGACGCACGCACTCGGCATCTTGGGCAAGAACTGCTCCATTTAGTGACACTAGTCTTGCCTAGCCTTCTAAGGTAATCTGCAAACATAATTTTTACAAGAAACACAATGGTGGGGGCCAGGGGTGGGGTTCCGATTGTCCACAGGCGCCTTATCATCCAGGATGCGGTTTCCATGCCTGTTTTGTGGTTTCCGTAAACGAATTGTGAGCCCTATGTTGTCTGCTTGATTAGTCTGACGCATGCACTCGGTGTCTTAGGCTTTGGCGCCTTGGAGTTTTTGCCCACGTCGATGAAACACTGGGGGAGTAGAGGTAGTACGACTTTGCTGTAAAAATTGCAATGTTTGGAAGTCACCGTGCTTTCCACTCCCCCCCCCCCCCCCCCCCAAACACACACACTCCCAGTGTGACAACTGCCGCAAGCCTTGGGTCACGCGCCAACCCACCAGACTTTTCTGTCACATGAAGTAAAGAATTGATATAATTTAAGGCCTGTAGGAATATCCTAAATAAGAATTAAAGAAACGAACGTCATTTTCTCGTTCGCGATTACCTATGGAGTACGTGTAAGAAAGTGAAGAGTCCGCTGGACTTAAAGTTGATAACCCAATTAACAGTTCCACTATCGACAGACAAGAAATAGATGAGAACCCTGGGAGCCATTTCAAGTATTTTTTTGGTAAACTTGGGAGCAGCTGCTAACTATCCCCAGATTCACCAAGAGCCCCTTTTATGACCCCACCTCTGAAATAACACGCGGTTTCAAGACTTAAGAAGGGGTCCCAGCTGCTACGCTGATGATTTAGAAATGCGGCCGATTAAACTCAGCTTCGCTGCACCTGTGACGCATATATTAACCGCCACGCTCTCGGCTTCGCTCTTCCCCAACAAAGCGAGATTGCGTGGGTCGAAATTATCCCTAAAGAGTAGACAAAAATATATAAAAATGTAAGCGGCCAGTTTCAGTTTTACCGTCTTTTTAAATGCCCAAATACTATATTGTTAGTGTTCCCACTGACAGCCTAATTAAGAAAACTTCAAATCACTACAGAACATTAACTTAGCTTCAGGAATGATCTCTCCGCAAACAGTATATTTTTTGCTTGAAGATATGTTTAAAATTTTGGAAGTAATTTTTTTGTTTTGGTATGCCTTGACTTCAGTAAAGCGTTTGATCGCGTGCCACCTTTAACTATTATGAGCGACCTAGAAACGTAGCGACATGAACTAAGTAATTTCAAACCCTAAAAGCATGATGTGTGTGTCAAAATAGACCACGTGTTGCGTGTATTACCTCTTACCTGGTTTAAAGTGAAAAAAGTCAGGCATAATTAAGCTTCGGTGATTGCAAAAAAAAAGAAAAAAAAAAGAAAAAAAGCGGCAACATCAGTCAGCTTGCCACAGGAAAGCCACGAGGCTAATGAAGCTAGAGCTTCACTAGTGGCATGCCGGACGGTGGCAGGTGCTTGAAAACCTTGATGATTCAGCCTAATTACCATCATACAAAACCGTATTTTATTTAAATACGTTTGAGAAAGCTACACATTCTTTCAGGAGCGTAGGAACAGGAGTTGCAAGGCGAGCGACGGCTCCCCCTAATGTACAAGTTGGGAAGCAGGGATCCCCTAGTCAAAGGGCAAACAAGAGCTCGCTGACTGAGAGACCAACAATTCCGAAAACGGCAGCTTGCACAAATTGAATAATTCCGCGATTCAACTTGCCGTTCTGAAATTTGACGTTGTTGCGAACTCCAAGCGTGGGCATCAGTCTCCTTCACTCGCTATTAAATCACTGATTATGTTTCACCTTAATGTAAGGACAGCGCCTCATAATGTCTGTTAACTGCTAGCACTGGGTATCCTGTAGGTTTACAGAGAATATTCAATTTACTGTTGATGCTTTGATTTTCACGCGGAGCGTTAGGAGATTTTTTACTGGTCTCCAGCACCGGTGATGTTGGATAAGAATTTGATTGTACTTTATTTAGTTTTATGTCGGTGATAGAGATTATTTATGTAGTCTATTCACCTGCAATATTGTGCATGTATGAGTCCTCAATGAAAATAAACGATGATGATGATGATATCTACGGTACAATTTTGCTGGCTCCTCCAGTCGAAAAATAGTTCCGACGGCTCTACAATCTTTTGTTCGTTCAGCAGTTGGTCTTTTCTTATCAAAACCCGGAGTCGAGTGGCACCCTGTTTCTGGGCGGGATTCGTAGCCCTCCTCATAAGCAACCCGCATATCTCGGGGCTAGAGGAAAGAGAGGGAGACGGAAATGTGAGGAACGGTGCAGAAACGGCAAGAACAACAGCCCTGTTGAAATGGTCCGCCTTTTCGGGGGCACGCGACCGGTCTCTCTATTACCCCTTGAAAAATGGTTTTGGGTCTGCTTCCGTTCCGGGCATTGTCACCAAGATGCTCCTCGCTGAACTCTCTCCGACTTCGCTTTGTGTCCGAGCACCCTACTCTTCCACTCCTTCGCAGCTCTTCTTTCTGCCTTTTAGTTTTTTCCTTGCAGATTTCTTGAAGTATGCGGCCACTGCGATGCTTGATTTCTTTCAGTCCTCGATGTAATGGCTGCGGCCGCCTTTTTATCCGGGCAACCAGCGACAGACACTGTTTGCATGTTCCGTTGTGTGTCGTCGCACACAATGCGTGTCGCGCACAGCAGACCGTTCGCCTACGAGGCGGATATTTCCCTCTGGTTTTTCACCACTCTTAGTGGCGTCTTTTCCCGTGTAAGTCATCTGCGGTATACTCGGTTGCTACATTCGTGATAAATGCCTGCCCTCCATGGCTGTGTCATTAATAAAGGACCAAGGATACTGTTGCACAATTCTACACAAAGATAGGTTGCAAAAATATCAGACCACAGAGGCTTCGAGACTTAATGGCTGAGAGAGACATCAGGAAGAAGAAAGCACTGCTGTCACTGACTGTAGAAAGCACCAAGGACTGAAACTACACTAGTCATCCACAATGACAAGAAAACTGAAATGACAGTTGCTCCCAAATGGCGATGTATAGGTACCTCTTACGGCAGGTTTTACATACATACATACATACATACATACATACATACATACATACATACATACATCATACATACATACATCACATACATCATACATACATACATCAGACATACACACACATCACATACATACATACATGCATCATACATGCATACATTGCATCATACATGCATACATACACACATACTTGCATACATGCATACATACATGCATGCATGCATGCATACATGCATGCATACATGCATACATACATACACATACATACACACCTACACATGCCGACCTACTATACATACATGCATACATACATACATACATACACACATACAGACATGCATATATGCATGCATGCATACACACATTACATGGCATACATGCATTGCATACATGCATACATGCATACCTACATACATACATGCCATACATGCATTACATTGCATGCATTACATGCATACATAACATACAACATTACATATTTTAGTAAAGCAGCAAGTCAAGAGGTGTGAAGAAGGAGTGTAGATAGAGGAAGTTCGTTGTTTTTTCCCGTGGAAATATAAAATTGTAAATGAAAGAAAGAGGGGGAGGAAGGCAAGCTCCGCGTGTGGGATCCGAACCCTAGACCTGATTACGTGTCCGTTATGTACAGACATTTAAAATAGTTAATCCGTGAGCCAAAATGAGCTGTCCTAGCTTGTGCCTTTTTTGCCTGCAGATATAGAACAAAAATGCTTCAGAAATAGCTATTCTGCAGTGGTCATTATTTAATTCATAAAGAAACTTCAGTCTGGCAGCATGGTGTATATTTACAAATGGTAGAACATCGACGCGGATGAAGTTACCCGTTTTTGAAATGTGACTTTGTATTTGTTTGTGAACATTTACCACGTTAGTAATAGTGGTCTTTGTGAAAGCATCCCAAATCATAACCATGTACTTCAAGATTGAACGGACCCCACACAGCGTTGTAGGCGAACGGGTTTCTATTGGGCAGGGTTTCAATTGGGATAATTAGGAAATAACAGCTTACGGTTTGTACGGGTGTTCACTTCAGGAAGTCTTGTTCGTGATTCATAGAGCATTCGTGATTCACGATCTTGTGTCGAATGAATGAACGGACGAGTGAGTGAATAAATAAATAAATAAATAAATAAATAAATAAATAAATAAATAAATAAATAAATAAATAAATAAATAAATAAATAAATAAATAAATAAATAAATAAATCCTATTTTGAGCAGTTCTAATAAATACTAGGTTTTCTTCGTTAATTTGCTTTTTTCCGAGTTGGCACATTACTTTTTGTGTGTGTGAACAGCGCTGTTTGGGGCAATTTGGTCAGTGGAACCGGATATATCAGAATGAGACCCACAGCCATTCGTTTATACTTTCAGGTAACTGGAACATCTTTAACAATATCAACGATAAAAAAAGATAACAGGACGGGCCTGTGGGGGACGCCAGAGCCAGCAGTTTCTTCGTCTAAGGCCGTGTTCCTTAACAAGCACTTGTTTACAGTGAGTAAGGTATTCTAGAATTTTATCTACTTTGCAGAATATGTATTTTCATGAAACTTTATTCAATTCTTTTGCATTCTTTATGAAGATAGTACAAGCTTGTTTGGTTGTTAATTGCTGCCGCGGAGTAGTTAATTTCCTTTACCAGTTGACCCCGCGTTCAGCAAAATTTTGTAAATACGCACGGATTTTGAAGTGAATATGCTATAATGGTTAAAACAGCTGTGTAATGTGAATAAGAGTGACGTGTTAAAGAAGCCCTCATATCGAAACGGTAACGAAATGGGGTGGTATTTTGGAAAGGGCGTGCCTGTTTTGGGATCTACGAAGGAATTGGAGGGTGGAGTTGGCCCCCGCCCCCTTTATTTAGCTTGTCAGAAATGTCTGATCATTTTTCTTTCTTCAGAACAAACAGAGATTCGGCCGATTTGGCTTCTTTTAGCCCTTTCAATTGCCACAACGCCTCCCAAGATATCTGCGGGTTTCCTCGTTCCCATTTTTCACGAGACAGGGAACAAATCGATTGGTGAATTCATCCAAGTTTAAACGAGTTTCAGAGGCGTTGCGTTTCAACAGTGCTGTTGTGAAAAAAAAAGGACGAAAGTTGAAAAGAGAAGTCTGTAGTCGATGCACCGCTGCACGTGGCAACCAAAATCGCGCTGGAAAAGACGTAATTTACCTCTATACTTTTGCTTCTTTAAGCGAAATAGTCGTGTGTATCTCGTCTTTCTTTTGGTTCCAGCCATTTCACACGCAAAAAGAATCTGGACCTTTTAGGCGTGTCTAAAGACCTTAAGAAAGACGTTGCGAAAACCGAAAAGCTAGGTAGAATTTTATCCAATACAAAAACGGGTCGGCCATGCCCAATCTTCGTGGTCGATAAAAATAGCAACCCCTAGAGCCCGCCGGTGTCGAAGGCTGAGCTGATAGGGTCGCCTCGATTCTGAAAAGAGAAAGCAACTGGCAGAATAAAGGTATGGTTTCAAGACGTCTTCCGTCGTTCCTTTCGCGTCCTGCTTGTTTCAAGCAACAGACGACACATTCGCGCTTCCCTAAACACAAGACTCGCCTTCTCCCCGCACCACCCCACAATCACCCCAGCTGCTTTACTTCCTTTCTCGTTCTCTTTTGTTGATTCGAAGAGGCCAGTTTTGGACTTAGCCGAGACCAAGGAATCAGTCGCGAGCGGGGGGCTTTGCGGTGGCTCCGTTGTTTGACTCGAAGCGGAAAGTGAGAGGGCGGGGGCTGAGAGAAGCGGATAATGCGCTGCTCCCCGTTCAGGTCAGCCCGAGCTGAGTCGGAGAGGTAATGGAGACGTACGATCCGTGTGCCTAAAACACAGAACATTCGCAGATGCTGTCGGCGATGGCTGGTGGAAGCACCTAATTCTCTGGGTCACTCCTCTCTCTCCGTCTCCCCTCCCCTCCCCCTCTCTCTCTGCTTCGGATGTCGTTGATGTGCGCTGCAGTCGACACATGCTCCTCCAGATTTGTTTTAGTATGCCGTATCTTCTCTTCTTCCTTATTTTTTCCCGTTTTTCGCGACAAACTTGCACCCTGTTCTTCTGGGCTTCGTTGCTGCCTGTGGTGTGCATTGTTTTCTGTGGGCTCACACGACGTTAGCGAGAGCGAGAAAAGCGAGTCGATATAAATTCCAGCTGTGTATCGACCATCAGTGCTTCTGCAATCGAATCGAGGGTGACTTCCGTTCTTTATTCTTCTTTGTTTCTTCGTGGCGACGCCTGTCGTCCAAGTCCGCTTGTTTGACGGAGAGGGAAAGAGGGGCGCTGCTGGAGCGAGAGGAAAAAGCCAAAATATGGGGCAATACAAACGAAATTGCAGCCGGCGACAGGGCTTCCATTGTAAGAAGTCCGTCGCTGCTTCCATGTCTGTTCCTGACAAACCCTCTGACAGAAGCAATGTATATGTCAAGAGGAAAGATAGATTTAGTAATAAGGCAAATAAAGCTGCGAATGTACATTCGGTAACGCTGTCCTACATCTCTTGTATCGTTTTTTTTGTGTCGGTGTTCGGGTGTTTTAAAGCTGCTGTTCTGCTGTCTGCCGGGATCTCACTTTATGAAGGCGGCCAATGGATGACCGATGTCCGAGTTGACAATCGGGGCACGTTTGGAGCGAGCGAGGTTCTTTCGCGTTGCTGTATGGGCACTTGACCCGCTCGGCATTGATATATTCTTGGGCGTGTCTCGGTGACTGCAGCGGGGAATGTTTCGTTTGCGTTCATTTCTGTTTTGTCCCCGGCGTCAGAAACCAGCCCCGTTTCTTCAATACGTGCTTCGCAAAGTTTGAAGTGTGCAACACATTTAGATAGCTTGATTTTCCCAGGCAATAGCGGAAGTGGCGCATATGAATGCCAAATAAGTGAGGCAGGTTGGAAGAAGGGACGTAGGTTTCCTCCTCACGTAAGGGTCGTCCGCTCGAGCTTTTTCAGCGTCGATAACGTCTAAGCGGTGCCGAAAAGCGAAGGGTATTCACATTCTCCCAAATCTTTGGAGCTTCTTCACTGGCGCACCGATGAACACGGACGACAGCGAAACGAAGAAAACAGCTCTCAATGACACCTTTTTTATTCACGAGTGCAGAACCACATAATACATACATATCAACGAGCAAAGCTGCAAAAGCAGAGGATTAAAAAAAAGGGATTCCTTTGTTGGTTGCTCACAGGATGCGAAGCATATATATATTAAATGGAGTAAAGGTTCTAGACGTAAGTGGCCGTTGGTATTGTTTGATCGAGCCTGTATAATATGACTACGAGGAGTTCCTTTTTACAAATTTCAACTTACACAATGGCATCTTTAAACAATGGCGAGTAAAACACAGTAAAATGGTGAACGACCGTAGCTACCAAAATCGTATAATGGTTCGACATGACCGCCGCAACAGCAGCGTAAACTACGTCAACAACGGCGGTCGTGTGGGCAGTGCACTACTCACGAGTGAGCGGTGTGTGAACCTCACCATGTTTTCGGGCTGGCGAGTGCGAGTTTGAGTGAGTGTGAGCGCCACTCGCGGTGAGCCCCGTTCACCACTCACGTGTGTGCGCCACTTCTCACCCGTGAGTGGTGAGTGACGCTTGTGAGTGGTATCGGCCACTCGTGAGTTGTACCGGCTGGCACTGATCACGGCTCATTGATATCACTGAACCTGCTGTTCTATACTTTTGTAAAAAAAGAACCTTGCTAATCAGGAAAATACTTTAAAAATTGTTTAGTGCAAATGTGGGAGAAAAGTAAGTAAAATTAAGAATATCCAGGAACAATCCTTAATAAATATTTACTAGAGAAATCGTGTTAAAAATTGGCGCAATATTAATTATGCGTAAAACAACCTTAATAAGAACACATAAACACTTTTTACAAAGGTTGCTCCTAGAGATTCTGAAGAAAAATAAGTCAATGAAACGGTATCGACGGAATACCCTTAATACATATCAGAAAAGAAATCGTTTCCGAGATATTGAGCCCGTTTGTAATTATGCGTGATAAAAACAATAACAGGGACATCAACAAACCTGTAATGAATATCGACTGTTCATGCTCTGTTTTTATTTTTGTTTTCTTAGACAATCATTTGCACGCCAGAACCTCTTTTTACCGAAATCGCCCTGCAGTAACACGTGCTGGTGCTTAACTGTCCATATACTGATATTTCTGCGCACCAAAAATTCGTGTAAAAATGACCGTTACGTATATTCTCGATTGTGTTTTAATTGATTGTTTTGCTTTATTCAACAATTTGTCATCACAATTTTTATTTGAGAAATCGGTGGCAGTGAAGTCATTTCTTGCAGCGAAGCTGTATATCGCTCTTTCGCACCCATTTGTTCTGGTTGTAGTCCGTCAGCTGGATTATTCAGCAGGATACGCTGTGCGGCAAAGCAAAATTACGCGGAATCTCGACACATGGGCGTTCTGGTAGTTTGCCGCCATCAGAAAACGGACGCAGCGGCAGGCATCAAATCGGCAGCACAACTCCTTAGCGACTGAGCTACTGCTGCGGCTTACCACTAAACCAAATTAACACTGTTCAATTACAATAATCGCCAACCACAGAAGCTGTTCAGCGCAGCTCCTATATCGGCATGTAACGATGCTGTTTTTTTTTTTTTTTTGCTATGTCGTCCTCTGTCACTCCATTCGGGGTTTTCCGAAACAATAGCGAGTTTTAGCTGGCCGTTTTTCACGGTCCGCTCCTCTCCGATAGCAAGCGGCAACCCACTGCGCAGGCGTGGCGCGCTTGGCTCCGGTTGCGCCGAGCGCGCTGCCGACAGCGGAGCTGCCGATAGCGCCTAAAACTCTCTATTGGCCAAGAGCCATCTATTTGTTCTTCGTTCCGACGAGAGGGTAGTTTTCGCTAGTCGGTATTTGTAATGACTTGCGATGCTTGCATTGCTTTTAAGACGCAGGCGCTCACGAGCTCCCTGCGACAAGGCCGGCGAAACCACGACGTCACCACGTCGTCTTCTGCCCGACGCCAGTGCAAGTGTGCCGCCGGCCGCGCAAAAACGCTTCGTCATGTCTGTCTAGACAGACGAGTAAAGCATCGTCTGCGAGCCTTCGCTGGCAGACGGTGCTTCAGCTGCCGCGCCTCTGGGCGTTCGGAGTACCCTCGTTCCCATGCTTGGATTTCGGGCCGTTTTACGCAGTTGCCAGCGTGGAAACGTCGTGTAAATTGTTTGGCATACCTTTCTCTATGGGTGTGCGAGTTGTGCGAATATGTGTAGCAGTGACAGAGACGTGGTTCAGGCCGTTTTGTGAGGACTCAACGACGACTGATATCCGTCGGTGGTGCTGAGCAGTTTCCGTCGGTATTCGCTGCCCTCTTGAACTGCAAGTGAAAAGACTTTCCTGCTTAGCCTGCAAAAGGTGAAACATGGCTAGGTTTACGAATATCCTAACCTGGTGGGAAATTTGGCCCCAACAAAACTTTTCTGCGTCGGGAGCTGCAGTGCGTGTAAGGTCTGCTTTTGTGTCATCCACAGTGGCGATGGAGGAAACTGCAGGTGAGCAGCATCTCAGAGGACATGTTCTTGGGGCGTGTGCGCTGACTAATAGTGATGATGATACACGGAGTTTTCTGCGGAAGTTGCGGCCGCCGGCTGGCTTAAAGGATGGACCAGCATGGAGCCAAGATGTCCGGTAAGCTGACTATTTACACCGTCGTTTAACCCTGAATGAAAATAGTGGATAATCCGGTCACGGGAAATTAATAATAGCCACAGTAGTTACTGCCAACGGGTTGAAGAAATTGCAAGATTTTCCTGCCCGCATTTTGGGCACCCGTTTGTGCTTCGTGTTTCGTAACAGCATTTGTGAATTGCCCTAACCTATGTTAGAAGAGATCAGTGTCACCATTTCTTAAGTTTTCGGAATGGCAGTAGAGCCTTCTATATATTTTTAATGCGATTCGAAAACAAGTTACTACGAAAATGGCTCAAGCTTCAAGTTTTTTTAACATCCCACCATCTAGCCGAAACGTCTACACACAGAGATATATAGAACATGCACACGTCGTGAACTGTCGGACGCCGGGACATCACGGCGCTTCGTCACTAATGTCCAGAACCCGATCGGTTTGCGTGCCTTCGATATCGGCTGTTCCTTTCTTGGCAGCATCACTTCGCGAACGCGAGCGCTCCTACACGAGGGCGTTTATAGACGATAGCCTTTCTTAGGCTACTCAAACCCGAGAATTTTGGTGTCTGTCTGTCTGAGTGAGTGAGTGAGTGGGTGGGTGGGGAGTGAGTTAGTGAGTGGGTGGGTGAGTGAGTAGTGAGTGGTGGAGGGTGAGTGAGTGAGTGAGTGAGTGAGTGAGTGAGTGAGTGAGTAAGTGGGTGAGTGAGCGCGCGCGCGCGCGCGCAAGTTCCGTCCCTCCTTCCGTACCTCTCTCCCTGTCTATGTATATTTTCCTTCCTCCCCTGTTTCCGTAGTTCAACGCCAACTAGACGGAGTTGACCAAATCTATGCGGCGGCTGCAGTGGCTCCTTTTCTGATGGAGGCGAAAAGCGAAAACACCCGTGTGTCGAGACCTAACGCGGTTATAAGCGCCGCCCGAGCCGAACGCGTAAGATCTCTAGATAAAAAATTTGAAAAGAAAAGAAACAACAACGTTCTTCGGCCGCAATAGAAATACAGGGCATCTGGTAATGACGTTCTCAAAGACGGATGAGGCTTGTGGGTCATGGCTCTGAGGATTAAAAATGGCACTAATGTACTTCCTTTGAGAAGCGATAAAATCAAGTGAAAAGCAATCAGGCAAGAATATTTTGGAAAAAACATAGCTTTGTACAGAAAACGTACGCAAGTTATGAATTGTATTTTGCGCATTGAAAAGAGAGAAAAGCTTGCGTGATATAGGTAGATATTACCATAGCAAAAAATCAATCAATCAATCAATCAATCAATCAATCAATCAATCAATCAATCAATCAATCAATCAATCAATCAATCAATCAATCAATCAATCAATCAATCGGTCGGTCGGTCGGTCGGTCGGTCGGTCTTCTTTCTGTTATAGCGCTCAGGAACAATCAGGTGATCTTGATAGAGCTGTCTTTTCTGTGCAAAAAATGGCAACAACAAACAGAAACTGAGGCAAGCAAGAAACACAATAACGAACATAAAACCAATGAAAGGAATTACAAATAATAATAATAATAATAATAATAATAATCTCAGTACTTGGTTGTGTGCGTGTGTGTGCCGGTCGGAGTAGCGGTGTGCGTTGCTGCTTGTTCGTGCGCCTCCGTGATTTACAAAGTAGCCGGTTACCAAACGCCGCCTTGTATGTGGGGGGCCTGTTTCGCTCTTCGCGTGACCTCGGCCGCCAAGAGCGGTGTGCTATTGGAATTCGTTAGCGAGACCCGCAAGTACCCTGCCGCTCTCTCCGAGACGTCCAGGAGCGGGAGGAGAGTGCGCTCTCTCTCGTTCCATCCAGTGCCCTCACCAGCGGTACTGACTGACACCGGCCTTGGGGCCCTCAACGTGCTAACGCTGAGCCGCTCTCGCAGCCCGGCGGTCGATAATGGCTTCGAGTGCCCTATCAGAATTGCTCCTCGCCCGAGGAAGAGGGCAGGGGCAGGGGGAGGGCTGGGGAGCGCAGCTTGCCGGACGCGTTGCATGGATCGACACAAGCTTCGGCATCGCTCCCACTTGATTTGTTGCGTCCGCGGGACGTCTGATATGAACACGCCGAGGAGGTTGCAAGTTAGTTCGATTGAACAGTGTACAGTCGGGACATTTAGTGCAAAAAAAGAAAAAAAAAAAAACATTGATGCTTAGCCGTGGCTCTGATACAGCTTGCCGAGAGAAAGAAGAGGGATTTGGTGACAGGGGTTTGATTTTTGGCGTCTTATAAAAAAATACAAATTATTTACTTTTTGGAACGAGAAAAAAGTAGGATTGGGCGTCCTTGTACTTGTCTTTCCTCCTTTGCGCAGCTTAGTTTTCCAGCTAACCTCTGCACTGCCCAACTACGCTAGCTCTTTGCATAACAATGAGATGCGTAGTCACCACGCACTGAGGCGTCCGTCGCGTATGGATGGCTGGCCTATCCTTTTTACGCCTGCGGCCAGTATATCGTTGTTAGAAATGAATTCAGCAAGCTTAGTCCACCTGAGTACGATGCCTTGCTGGATTTTTGCCTAAACAGACCCAATATGCCAGTCCCGCTGGTCTCGTCTTAGTTCATCGAGTGTTTGGGGTATGACTTATTTTTGCCACGTCTCTCGTAGGTCGCGCTCGCACATCCCACGTCACGCGTCTTGGACCGAGTTATAGCACGCCGTGCACATTCCGAAGGTCTAGCCTTTTTGTATTTCCCCTGAAGAGCTCGCTAATTATGCATGTGGCCAGCCTTCCTCCGAGTGCCTCTTCTAAAAGCTGCGCAAGCATTTCGGGACAACCACGACTAGCGTTCCCTTCGTTCGTTACGTTCGTTCGTTCCCTTAGTTCCTGTCGTTTAGGAATTTCTGTGTGCTTTGCATGTTCCTTGTGTATGCCCCGTCTCCGTCTTCTGCTAACGCCTCACCGCAAACCCACTTATTTCTGATTACTTCAGCGTGCGCTGGTACCAACTTGACGCGGGGATTGATATTATGCGTGCTTAGTCGTCGTCTCGTAATTAGTCGACGTTCGTCGACAGTCGCGAGCGCTGTCCGTTTGGATGAGGTGTGTGGTAGAATGTTGCGAGTGTTTTATAGTTTTTCGAGTTCGTCTTGCTGCTCGGACTAGGTCTACGTCAGCGTGTTGGTATGTTCCGTATGTGTTATAACTTGTTGAATAAATGACGCTGCTAAGATTTCGTGCGCTTTATTTTGAACCTTCTTCCGCGGCCTCCGCGATCGGCTACCGGCGGCGCGCCGCCGGTAGCCGATCGCGGTGGCCACGCTTCTGCACGAAAACGCATTTTCGCACATGCGCAAGAATTAGTGATGGGTTACGTTCGTGTAAAAAAGATTTGTAGCTATAAAAATGATAACCAGTTTGAAAAAAAATGGCGGCACTGTTGCCGATACAGTGCTCGCAATAAATGCGGACGAGTGTTGTTATAAACGAGTTCAATACAAAGTGTTGCTTGCGGAAATTATGCATCATCTACTTTGTGAGTGATGGGGTGGATCAAAGAATGTGAATGTGTGTCGTCTTACAGCTGGAAGTGTTCTGGCATTTGACAAAGAAGGTCGGTTCTCCTCCCGTCTGTGCAAGATTGCTTGCTAAGCTTCCTTCAATGCTTTTTTCTTGTTCTTGGCTGTTGTGACTTACCCAGAGGGTATATAGATCAGGATGGAATTGTGGTTACATGACTTTGTGAAATGAGTGTGTACAAACGGTTAGTTCAAACTATTTGTACGAACCATCCGTATCGTTCGTACAAACGTTACGAGCTTCCGCAGCAGGAAACTCCTTAACAGTCTTCAATTGTCTTCTACCTCAACTGCCGCGCATTAGTTGATGCAGCGGGGTTTAAATGTGCCCGATAGGTTTTGAGACGAACCTACATCCGGACAAAGTTTTGCGAGAACCAGGAACGCATCTCATGATGAGATAAAATTGGAGTAAAGAATAAGATGAAGGTTGCTAGAAGCAGAGAACATTGCGGAGCGGGGAATCCAGCTCGCGTTGCCACGGTCAGAGATTGACGCCACGCCGCACTGCACACTTCATGCACTGCAATATTCAGTGGGCGCCATTGAGAGCAAAGATCACCGCAGAATAACTCTCCGTTCGTTTCTCGCACCGGCTTTCTCAGAGACAGAGCGAAAGAAAGCGGGAGGCACTGCCGGCCGCTGTGCGTATACGCTCAACTCTCCCAGGGTGCAAATCGCCGCCCAGAACTGGCCATTCGAGACCGCTTCTCTTCCATGCCGGCCAACAGCGGTGCTGCACTTGAACGCAGGCCGTTCTCTCCTGTTTCGCCGGGCATGAGCTAAAACGCAACAGCGTGCCAGCACCCGCTCACAAAATGCGGGAATAGAAAAAGTAGCCTCCTCCCATCCTTTGTGCGTCCCGCAGCACCGGTTTGGTTTTCGATTTCTACTTCTCTTCCAGACTCCAAGACTCCCCTGCTTTTGGCATGCAGCGCTGTCTCGCTCACTTATTTCCCCCAGCCAGTGAGGCCGGTGCTGTCTACGTCCTCATCGTCCGCTGCGTTGATATTGATTGTTCTCGGCGGTGCTCGCTTCCTCCTACATTTTGCGCGAGGAAAGGCCACCCCGGTTTATCTTGCAACCCAACGTTTTTGTTTCTTCCTCTTCTCCGGCTTCTCGCATCTGCCGTAGAAAGGAAGTTCCCATGCACGCCTGCAAAGCGGCAGCGGCCGACGAGCTGTGTTTCTTGTGCAACGACACAACGCACTTATGCATCGCCGGACGCTCCTCTGCAGCGCCGCGCGGCGAGGTGGGTGCATGGATAAGGGAAAAAGTTTCCCTCTATTCTTCCATACGCCGGCCGGCTGAAATGCTTCTTTTGCCCCTGCGCATTTTCGTCGCGTATTTGTATATCCGCGCGCTCGAACAGCGTATGCTAGGATTCCAGGCGAATGGTACGTGTTGTGGGGCATTGCTGATAAGAGATTGAGCTCCGGGAGAGCGAAGCATCGCAATACAGCTTCCGTTTGCAGCTCCATCGAACCGCGTTTGTCCATCCTTGCTCTCTACCGCTTCATCCCGGGCCTTTGGGTTGCGCCACCAACGGTGACAGATGTTAGATGATTGCGCCGAGTGCCTCTTTTTTTGTTGACGCTGATTTCAGGCGAAATTTTTCTAGGTGTACTTGCTGTGCACTGGTTTCGTAATGAGGCTTTTATGGCTAGGGTTTCATGTATATTTTGTGTCCCAAAACATAAACCGCTGTGGTCCCACGTGTCTTTTGAAGTGCGAGGCGTTCTATAGCGCGAGGCGTTAGAAAACGAACGTTCCGGTCTGTGTGCGGTTAGCACGCGGCCACCGCCAACGTCTCACGCTGTTTCAAACGTGGTTTGAACTTTGGACCTCAAGCTTACGCGTCTCATCGCTTCGATATGCATTTTGATGTCGGTTAGTTATCAATAGGAAGCATTGACCATCGTTGACGCTAAAGAAAAATTTGATTTGGTCAAACCCTTCACCTAAATTCTGTGTCGCCTCTATGTCGTGCGCTAAAAAGCTTCTTGGTAATCTACCCTTACAGAGTCGGATGGCTCACGATTTATTGTTCGCCTACTTTCACGCAATACAGATTCTAACGCAGCCCACCTTTCGAAAAAGCAAGCAGAATAAATTTGACTCCTCATCTTACCATCCCAGAGAAATGTAACAGCTAAAGCCGATGGAGCCCCCCTTGGATAGTATTCACATTAAAGGTTAGCGGGGGATATCTTCTCTTGACAACACTGGAAACCGCCATGACAGTGCCCGCCGTGTCTGCGCATGCGTCCGCAATTCGCAGAAAAAAAGTACAAGCCACGTGGTGTCTGTCGTTTGCGCCGGTACCACCAGATTCTCGGCCGTGGCGTGAGCAGATATGAATAACCGCAGCGACATCGTGTGGTGATGCCCTTGAGAACTGCGCATCAGCATCGGAGAATGGAGCCGTGGTTGCGAGAGAAATGCCTACGCTGCATTGCAGCCTGCGAACACGGATATCGACACAGGTTCGCCCGCACCTTGTGCACGGCAGGGTCGTTCTATAAAAAACTCAAATAATACTTCCGAAGAAGTTGTGACCGTTCACGCCCACGCCGATTGAGATACAAAGGTAGGATAGCAGCGAGTGGATTGTTAGCTGGGAGACTAGCGACATCTGTCGGCAACTGAGCGAGCATACGACATCGCCATAGCGACGGGGACGCGTAGGCACCGGCATGGCGAAGCATGCGTATGGTTGCCGGCATGCGCGGCCACTCCGGTGAATACAACGTATAATACGATAGTGCTCCCAGATATCTTCAATGCACCGACGTCAAGATATACACAAGCACGCTGTGAGTTATTTTATTTTATGTTCTTCTGGCTCCATTCTAGCCTCCGCAGTGCGCAGGGTCTCGCGTTCTTTTTCTGTAGCGTTTTACACATTTTCGCGGTTCAAACGTGTTCCAAGCGGGCGGAACGTTGAGCGGGTGTTGCGGCATCCCAGCCTGCCGGCGCCGCGGCCACCTCAACATGGCCACGTTTCGTAGCTTTGACAGGTGACGTAGGACGACGCGATAAGGACTACCTCTCCTAAACATCCCCTGAGCCACGTCGTGACTCACTCCCCTGAGTGTGTACCTATCTTTTTCCCCGTCGGATCCTGCTATATCCAAAGCTGCCATTTTCTGCTAATTGCAAAAGTTTCTATCCTATGTCAAAAGTAAAGTCCAAAGTAATCCAAAATACAACTCGCCCCGGGCTCATCAAGAGTGCGGCTGGAACCGGATACCTTGCGCCAGATAGAGGCGACAACAGTAAGCGTTCGATTTGATGTGATTGATTATGGGGTTTAACGCGCCGGAGTCACACCTAGGCAATGAGCCGCGCCGTAGTGGATGGCTCTGGATTAATTTTGACCACCTGGGGATCGTTAACGCCCACCAGAATCTCAATACATGGGCGTTTTCGCTTTTCGCCTCCATCAGAAAAGCAGCCACCGCGGCTGGGATCGAACTCGGGTCCTTGGGGTCATCAGTACAACGCCTTAGCCACTGAGCCATCGCGGCGGGTAACAGTAAGGGCACAGCATTTCTAGCGCACACGACGAAATCCTATTGTTATGACATATGAGTTGCCATCAAAATATACCGCAAGAATGCCAAATTTCATCCAATTACTGCGTTAGAAGTGCATTTAGTCGCAATTAGAGAGCTTTGTTTTGTAGGGAGCACCGACGCTTTCTTAGCGTACTAGAACAGGATACCGGAGCTCAGGAGGCTCGCCGAAATAAGTGGCATTCACCAGCGTTTGTATCCGTATACGGAGTAGTCGGCATTTATGCGGGCTTTCATGGGCCGAGTACATGAATTTAGCATAATGTTTGCGGACGGAGCGCGTGTAAGGGACGCATACGGGATAACGTACTCTGTATGCACGCCTCGCTGTCGCACAAACACATTACTGTACTTGGAGCAGCCGCAGCTTTCAGCAGTTCAGCCCGCATTCCACATACAAGCTCACCGGCTGCTACATCGCCAGTGTGCCGCCATCTGGGGTGTTTCAGTCAATAAACATACCGCTCCCACTCATAGTGGGCGCTGAACAAAAGAGAAGCGAAATAACCAAAGCTAAAAAAAAAAAACATGACAACGGAGAAAAGCAATAACCCAGCACTGCGGGAAGGAAGCTTTGCCCGGAGAGCCAGGGGCCGTCGCAGATTTTGGGAACACGTGGGGAAGTCCTCCGCCGAGAGGTCCAAGCAACCAACAGCTCTGCTCGGGCAGGGAGAGCGGATTTATTTACGACACAGGTAGCGCAGCTCGCCCAGCTAGCAGCCCGTCGCCCTTCCTCGTCGTCTTCGACGACGGCTGTGCGTAGGGGCTTCGCAGCCCTGCGGATAGAGTCGGCCTTCTCGGCAGCATGATTAACAAGGCCGGCTGCAGCGCGGAGCGGCCGTGGCAGGTATATAGAGTCGGCGCCGGGCGTCAGGGATTTGTCAGGAGGAGCACATGGCAGGAAGTATACGCTGAGGGCGCTGGGCGGGTCTGACCGTGTTTCCCCGCAGGAAGCGAATTTGCGGCACTCGCCCGCCCAACTATGGTGCAAAGCCTGGCATACGCTTCCTAAGGCGCGCTTTTTGTGGCAAAACGATGTTGTTTGTTGTGGGCAACCGAGATGGCCTGATCATTCCAAGAAGGCGCCGATGAGGCGTCTTTGTATAGACAGTGAAAGTGTAAGCGGTTTTGTTGCCATGAATACAGCCTCGCTTAAGTCGTGTTACCAGGGGGAACTGAACAAGGATAGCCTACAATAAGGGGTTGCGTAATGATTTAAAAAAATCATGAGGCATTCCACTTTCTAGAGATGGATGACCAGCGAAGCTGTTTAGCGCACTGCACAGAGGTGACATTTTGAACAAAGGTAAGGACTAATTTATTGTAAACTAATTCAAATTTATTGTAAACTAATTAATGGTGACAAGTGATTGCGAATTGGCGTAATGAAATCTTCGTCTTATAGGGCAATGGTCGTATAAATTTTGTTGGGAAAGTTTCACGAAAGAGGCACAGTCGTTTTCTGCTGAGAATTCGCAATAAAGCTTGCGTTGCCTCAAGGTTGCTCGTGCACGTGAAAAATGCGCGGAACCTTAGTCATATAAAGCTTCGATTTAATAATCTAGGACTGGCGCTTGAGGTTTCGAGGTAGATTAGGAACTCGTTCGAGTCGCGAGGACCCGGAAAGGACCGGGAGATTCATTCCTAGCTGTACCGAGTGTTCTCAAGCTTTTAGACAAAATTAGAGCTTGTGCGTACGCAAAAGACTTGTTTGCGCCTCATGCGCTTGTTTCCATTTTAGAAGCGAAGCCAGTTAGGGGCTCGGGTTGTCGGCGTCTCATGTCATCGTCGATGTAGTCACGGTACTAAACACCGGGACACTCGTTTTCCAACGCCTCGCGCTAGAACGCTTCGCGCTTCAAGCAAAGCTGTATACCTCGACCCCCGACGGTTTCCTATCTGTGGGAAAAAACGCCAAGGTACCAAGAATAGACTTATACACTGCATGCTTCGCTCCTCCCCATGTTTCCCTTTACTGGAGGAGGCCTGGGATTTTTTTTTTTTCAGAGATTAAGAAACCATATTTGCTACGTGCCAGTTGTAGGTGAAAAACTGATAGGTAATTCTCTCCCCCCAAGAAACAGTTTCGGGTACACCTACACCTGAAATTATTTCACAGGTACACAATAAGAAATCGCCGCAGGTTAGATTCACCACAGCACCCCAAAACGACCAATCAGCGTGACGAAATGTGCGAATCTGGCTAATGACGAGGCCCAACATTCGATTGAAGTAAAAAATAGAACCTACTGTGGGACAACAGAGCACATTCACGGCTTGCACCGTTCACCCAGCGCACATTCTATTTTGTACTCGAATCGCGTGTTGGGTTTCATTATTTGCCAAATTCGCACATTTGGTCACGGTGATTGGTCAACTTGAGGCGCTGTGGTGAATCCCACCCAGCGGCGATTTCTTAGACTGTGTGGTAGAGCGCTTACAGCGTTAAAAAGGCCACAGCGTCACGTTCAGTGTTCCGTCCTCATCGTCTAAACGGGAAGGTTCAATAAGTTCTTTCTGTAGACACCAACCAGCCCAATCGTAAGTGTTCCTCGAGTTCACACTCACCGCGTGTCATTATGTTGCACGTTCTTACGAATTCCTTCGAAACAAATTTTTAAAGGGACTCTGCAAAACTTCCGATAAACGCTTTCACCTTTTTCATCACGTCTGGAAGCACTGCGAAAGCTATAGTTATCACCAGCCCTGAGTGGCACTGCGTGATTTGCTCGTCGCAGCAGATGCACCTTCCTGTTTCTGCTTTGCTTTTGTGTCTTTTTTAGGGGCGAAGCTTCTTAGGGGCTCGGGCTGTCGGCGTCTCATGTCGTCGTCGTCGTCGTCTCATGTCGTAGTAGTATCATGTAGTCACAGTACTAAAACACCGGGACATTCGTTTTCCGACGCCTCACACTATAACATAACGCGTACTAAAAGAACCCACCGGGACACTCGTTTTCCGACGCCTCGCTCTACAACGCTTCGTGCTTCAATGACACAAAACATTTACAGCAAAGCTGTGTTCCTCTACCCCCCAACGGTTTCCTATCTGCGGGCAAAAACGCCAAGGACGCCAAGAATACGCTTATAAACTGCATGCTTCGCCCCTCCCCAGGTTTCACGTTAGTGGAGATGGCCCGCGGAATTTTTTTAATTGGCTATCGAATGCGTTCATTGCTGCAACTGAAAAAGGGCCGGCCAATAGGCGCTAGACCGCTGTAATGGCGTAATTCGAGCGCTTGAAGTACTCCAAGCAGGGAAAATAGAGAAAAATCTTTGAGCAAGTTTCTAAGTTATCTGGCGGGCATGGGGCAAAAATTTCTCGCTGAGGTACTTTGTGACCCCCTATAAGTTCTGGTTGTGTTTATTGATTACGTCCTGAAGCAATAAGAATTTAGAAAAAAAATTCACGCATCTCCACGAAGTGAATCGATGACGAGTGGGCGAAGCACTGGGGATCGTTCTTACCGTAAATCACCGGTGAGAGTGCTTACTGCTGCTAAAACGATTTCCAATCCAATACAATACAATTCAATTTAATCCAATGCTCCTCGCGCATGCGCAGCACGCTACAGTTCTCCAGGAGCACTCTCTCTCTCTCTCCCTCTCCCTTTCTCTCTACCTTTTGTGAACCTTTTGTTCACAGATGTTTCGATTTACACGGTGCTGTGCCGTGAGCATGGATGCCGGACAAGCCTAGGCCTTAAGGTGCTTCGCTCCTAAAAAAAAAAAAAAGCTGAAAGAAGTGTTGCAGGGTCCCTGTAACCTTGAAATTTTTGTCGTTCCCCTTGCGTGCCAGCCTAGCATCAAAAACGAACAATATCCGCTCCCTAAGCATCCTGGAAGAGCCTACTTTCCCCCCGTTGCCTCTCGGGCCGACCTGCATAGCCGGCACAGCAGAGGGGAAATTGTTTTCCCATCACCATCGCCCCGCGGTGACGCCATTAGGGGTACGCCGCGAACGGCCCTCTGCTGGCGCAGCGGCACGCGTCGCTTCTCCCACGAGCGGGCACGTCGTCAGGCACTCGAGTCTGCGTTTTCTCCGTCCAGCCCCGAGCGTCTAACCATCGTCTTCCCCGCGCAGTACTCATCAGCGAGTTTCCTTTCTGCTTCCCCTTGCCATTTTTCCGACATGATTTCCGCCTTCTCGAACACGCACCCTCCCGCCCCATTTCGGGACTTTCGCCTTTCCCACACCCCTTTTCTTTCATCGTACATATTTTTCACGCAACTACCCTTCCGGTCGCATCCATTCCGGCACTCCCCTCGCTTCACTTCCCGCGTCTGAATATATTTGTCTTCGCACGCACGCACGGACGCAGATGCACACATCTTTTAGTCTTCTTCTGTTCCCTTCAGGTACTTTTTTTACCCCGCTTACACTCTGGTCCGTTTGTTTTCTTAACCCCGGCGCGGCGCGCGAGGCTGATGCATGCACGAATCTAGCTCCGCGGGGTTCAGCCCTGCGACGCATCGCTGCCTGTGTCGTCACTCCCACTCGACCCCGGTCGTGGTTCTTTCGGATGCACTCGGTGCGGAAACTGGGGTACACCGTAAAAACGGGGAGCCAGATATGGACTGACGGAGGAGCACTAAAAAAACAAGAAAAAACAGTGGGGACAGGTCGAGGAATCAAGGCGCCACTACCTAGACAACAAGTGCGGCTGTTCGGCCTTCGTGCATCGGTCTCTTGTGGAACCTCTTACAGGGTGACTTGGTTTCATTTACTGAAGTTTTTGCTACGTGTCATTTAAGAAGAAGGCCTAATTGAGGAGTCGCCGAACGATTTATACTTAGAATCGGAAGACTCAGGCCTTATTGATTTCGGTGGCGGTGGTGACGCCAGTCACTTTGTGCTGGGCCACAGCACACGAGGCGCTTTGGACCTCGCCGTACGGCTCGGGTGCGGACGTGCCTCCGGGATTGGCGAAAGGAGGAAATAAAACGAGAAGTGTTTGATGGAGCCGCGCCTTCCTTCCACCGTGGTACGTGCGGCGTGTGATCGACGAGACAGCCGCGCGAAGGGGCACGCTCTGCCAGTCGCTTATTTTGAGAAAAATATGCCTCGCTTTCTCTCCTTTTTAATCGATTTTTTGGTTTCCCCGTTGACTTAAGCGTTCCCTACTTCTCGCCTTGTTGGGTGAGAGGCTGTTTTCTACCTGGGAGGCAGATTAAGTTGAGTAAGGCCGCCTGCGAAGCGCGTACGCACTCCAGAATGATAAAGAATACCAGGCAGGAAAAAAGAAAAAAAGGGAACAGTGGAAACAGCTACACAGTTTCCGAAATGTGCCGCATTTATTTTCCGCTTCATCGGGCTCCTTCGATCCGTGTCAAGCCGTTGCCTGGGCTAAGTGAAATCGCATGTTTTGCGATCGATAATGCCGATTAACGAACTACCTCAAGAATAAAATGAACGCGGCGTCGCCTTTACGAAGGGATAAAGATGGGCGGGGTGGCTCTCGGTGTCCTCAATGTCATTGTCTGAGCCATCGAGATCCATCCGCTTCCAATGCCGCTTCTGGTTTAACTACGTATTTTTGCCACTCCGCCTCCCGTTCTAATCTCAGATCGGAAATTCCTTTGGCACTTAGGTCGGCTCATGCGAATTCAAGGCGAAATCCAGCGATCATCAAAGAGTTCTCCGCAGCTGAATCGTGTTTGCGTCTCTTTCTTCGCTTTCGTTTCTCCGACTTTTGACGTTAATCAGTACGACATGCAGGCTGGAGAAGATTCAAGCATCAGCACTCCCAGAGTCCGAGCTATTCTCCGCGTGAACCTCTTCTACTCACGTGCTGTCAGATCACCTGTTTCTATTTTCTCTCTAAAGTGGTGGCCATTTTGGTACCATTTGTGTTGCCCGTCAACTGTAACTTCAGTTTTTTTACAGCGAAATTGCTTAGAAAAATCGCAATTTTTCGTGTCCGCAGTTAGAAATACCAACAAATTGCCGAGCGCGAGCACGTGAACGCGGGCCTCGCGGCGATCGCCCGGCAAATAACAAAGCCAAGAAAATGCCTAGCGCTCGTTTGTGCGTGCCTCGCTGCGACCGCCTAGTGCCCCAGGCGCACGTTTGTAAAGCCAAGAATACCCACTTAAGGAGATTGGCCAAGATTGCGGGGTTACCGCCCGGCAGTTTAAAAAAACCTAGAAAATGCAGAGCTCTCTTGTGTGAGTGCCTCACAGCGACCGCCAAGCGTCCCCGGGGCACGTTTGTCAAGCCAAGAATACCCACGTAGGGAGATTGGTCAAGACTGGTAAAAAAAAAAACAAAAAAAAAACATGCAGCGTTCACCGTAATTGTAGAGGGTCTTGCTCGGAACGAGAAAGACACGTCATATCGTACGCCCCTCCAAGGAGATGTCCAATGATTACCACTCCCAAAAAATGAAAGAAGCTCACACTTATAGCTACACTGATGGAATAAAGGTCGTTGTGGCCGTGAAGACGAAGCAAATCGGCTGCAATCGTGGACTTAAACCTTCATGATGGTTGGGAACATTGCGTACAGCTTTGCTACCGTCAAGTCTTAGGCGTTAGTATTAGCTTCCTGCATTTTTTTAGTTTGATAAAACATCTAAAGGTTTCGCCTTAAAAAATCAATCCTTTGTTTTTGTGCGTGTGAGAGGTACGGCAACCGGAACAGGCGTTCTCAAATTGCACACAACTCAGAATTCCACCCCATACCGGCTGGTTCAGTGACTACTGATAGCGAGACCGCGGCTCTGGGACTTGCTCTGTGCAGAAGACCCAAGGCTCACTGATGCAACGAATTCTGAGACTACAGGGGCGTCAGTTGCTGGTCACGGTTTTTCACTAATGACCAATTAAAAAAAAACAGCTCTAAAACAACAACAACAACAAAAAAAGACGGAGGAAATGAAGGGACAGGGACTAGCTAGCCCATTTATAGTTCAATTTTCCGTCCGTCTGCAATCTATAATGGTTCTAGTGCCGACATGTCGTTGCCTCAAGATCGAGCCGAACACGCCGTGACACCCCGCCGATCTATGGAGCTTCACCGGACCTTTACCGACATTTAATCTTCGGACTTTCACGATAACTCTGTGCAAGTACGTTTCTTTTTAACCCATAACTTGCTAAAAAGGAAACAGACAGATCTGACCACCATATTTGACCGTTCGACGCATGGACTGGGCGCATGATTTGGAAACACAACTGAAAGAATGCCCCGACACGGATTGAGACGCAGAGCGAAGCTATTCACAGCCTGACACAGTATGGGATAAGCTACTAGGAGGGAATATTGATGAAGGTCACCGGTTGGTGGTCTCTAGCGCCATATGTAATGGCTTGGTTAAACGTTAGTATACGTGAAATTATGTTCCAGATCTCACACCGCACCACCGCATTCACGCGAGGTAGAAAGAGACTCGCTCAACCGATTAAAACGAGCCAAGCAAGACGGAATTTTTTGGCATTACAATAACGTAACTAACTTGTCTGAAACATTTTGGGGCTGTCAAGTCACACCGGCTGTGACCAGGGAGAGGAAATACTGGAGAAACTGTCGTCTCATTATTTCGACCACACGTTTGTTTTTGTTCTGAATGAAACTTATAGATAGACGCACATATTTTAGTAGATACACACACAAGCGTCCCACTACGTCCAGAATACATTTCTGCCGGTTTGTTTGTGCTTACAAAGGATCGAGGACACAAGACCTAACGCGCTAAACGGGCGGAGTTGTCGAGCGCGCTTGTGCGTTAGCTGGACACATTAGCACGTCTGCGTAAATTGATTTAATTTCATCAATACATTCCGTGGTGCTCTGTCTTTGCCATCAAATACAGCTGACCTAATTAATTTTTTCACGCCGCTAGAATTTCAGAAACTTTCGCAGAAACTTCAAATCACACCCCACACAAGTTGCCAATGGCCGTTCTGCCACTGTACTTCGCGTCCTTTGTGGTTGTGACGTCATGGATACTGCGTCGGGGCTGCGCAGCGCATCAAAACGGAGATTGGTGGGTAACATGTGTTTCCTGAAGTTGATGCGACACTGACGCCAACAAAATGACGCCGACACCAGCCACAACAACTGGAGGAAATGGCACTTCGACTAAAGTAGTGGGGGAGGGGGGGAGGGGGGGACGGGGGGAGGAGAAACCTGAGTCCCGCTCGTAATTGTTCCTGTCTTAGAAAGAGGCATCCCTCGGGATCTTCACTATGCTGTTCATGGCGTTGACAATAAGGGGGGGGGGGGGGTCATGACGTAGGCGCGGGACGCAGTGTTGTAATTATTTCTAGGAGCCAGGCGAATATTATACTATATATGTTAAAAGATTACGGACCTTGAAATGCGTGTAGGCCGAATAGCTGATTTGTTCGCCATATTCAATTCTTAGTTGCAGCTTTCTAATAGCGACCTCGGCCCCTCGGAACGTTTACAATACATCCATAACCCGTTATGGCCCACTGGTGAAACATCAGACCACCTGCCACGACAGCGTGTCTCCATCGCTGCTAACTTCTTGTTGAATATCTTCTTCACAAATTTTAACGTTTCCCGTTGTCGGAAACGCAGTACATTCATTTGCAGCACGTAGACAAGCCAGCGGAACACTGCATATGGGCCCGATATTCAATTCGGGTTGCTGATATTTCTTGACCTTTCTTTTCTTTCCGTGTAATCGTGCGTTAATTCCCGCAATTAATTATTCTGCGTTCATCTAAACGTAGTTTACGCCATAACGACTTGGTACAGTTGGTCACACACTCACCATCCACGCGTAGAGCTAAGTTCCAGCCTTCTCACTGATTCGTTCCTCCTCTCATAGAAATTATTTGCTCCAAACATATACAGGGCCACACAACCCACGTCCAAAAACCCACAAAATACGCGTGAATTACAACGTGAAAAAAAGCTAATTGATATATAGCGCAGTAAAGCCGCTAAAATCATTAGCCCTTACGGAACAAAGCGGCGCCAGGGAAATGGCCGTCCCACATTCAACACTAAGGAGGCCGTATCAAACAGACCGGCCGCTGCGACATATTAGATTTTCGTAATTTTTTTTCGTGGACGTCAGCACTTAAAGCCTCCGCAGTGCGTGTAACTATGGCTTGCTTTCACGGGTGCTCAATTACCGCCATTAGAGACTTTGAAAAGTCTCTTTTCGGCTTTGTCCCATTTGGCGCTTTGAAGGAGACACTCCCTCTTTTGTGAAACCTTTTAACCGACACGCCTTAACTCTCTGCCTTATTTTTCCTCTCCTCTTAAGTATCTATGATCTAGCCATATTTGTAGTTTTAAGCGCAGAAAAATATTATCGATTATTTTTTTATATAATTCATTAGGCAGATTTTCTTTGGCTTTTGAGGTCCTTTGCGTGTCGTTTCGAATGAATGAAAACAAAAGTGACTCGATCAAAAAAAGGCCTCGGGGTTCGAAGTGACGTAAGGAACTCAATGGACGCTGGCACGGACAACGAAGAGAAGTGGGCGTGTAATTAGGGTTTGAATGACGTAGCCCCGAGTTATCTCTCATGTTCACGCAGCTGCCGTTTCTCGCGCTGAGAAGAAAATACGTAAGTAGAAATGTAGCCTGTGCAATCGCTTGGTACCAGCGGTTTCCATTAGCAGGAGAGGAATCTTCCACAGTGTACAAAAACAAATAAAAAAAGATATTGATTGCGTTTATCTTGGCCATTCAATAAAACAGCCCTGTTAATTTTCTGCCTTTCTGCGTTTAAAAAAAAATGCACGTCACAGTTCTCAAATATTCGTACGAGGCAGTGCACTACGGAAAAAGTATAAGTTTATTTCCATAAATTACGCGGCCTGCCATGAGATACAAAAATATATGCCTGCGCGCGAATTTCTGGTTGGTACTGCAAAAGACAATAGAAAGTTTGGTATGCAGTGTAATTTATCAGGAAGAACTGTGTTTTGGACAACAAGAAAAGGTTCACGCAAAGGACATTTAGAGGAATTAAGAATGATAATACACAGATTCTAATGAGAAATGAATAGTTAGCAGAACCACACAGAAAAAAGAAAAACTGAAAAATTAGGGAGATTGGGCGTTGAAGAAAAAAGAGGGGAAGGCAGGACATTAAACAAAGTATGCGCAATCTGAACTTTAAACATTGCCGAAAGGGTGCTATACATCCGGTGAGCGCGTAAGCAGAAAGCGCATTTTCTATTTACGTCAGCGACCTCATATTTTATGGCACCACGGGCTTTTCTGTAATATCGGTGAGTGAAAGCAAACAGTAATTCGCCGTGGTTGCATGCACGCTGGATATCGTCTTGTGTTGCTGAGCATGGTGTGGGGCATTCGATTCTTGGCTCAATTTTGCAGCGAAGCTGTTATCGTCTCGTTGGTCGGGATTTTTCGTGTCGTCCGGGTGCATAAAAGAGGAGAATCGGGTTAGAATCGAGAGAGAAAGTGAACTAAAAGAAAAAGAACCAAGCCAGAAATAAAACGAACTCCACACATCGGCGCACACGCCACTCAAGAGCAAATTTGCACCCCGGAGATGACCGCGTGAACATTTGAAACACCAAAGCTGCAATGCCACGCCATGAACACGTGAAAAGCCAAGCGCAGTTCACGTGAATGTTGCCGGCCGTAAAGACGCAGAATGTGTAGTCCGCGAGATGGATGTTATGGGCACCTAGCAGGTTGTCTGGTCGCGACGGACGTAATCTGCCGGGCCGGTAACTTTAAAGAACGTTTGCAATCTCGGTCTTAGGGTTTGTTGCAAAGACCTGGCGAGCTGTTCTACGCCTCAACTGTAGTTACGACTATTCAGCTGCAAGTGTAGAACAAGACGCTAATGATGCGCAGATGTTCAATCCCACTTGCTCTATCTGAAGACAAACATGTGGGACATATTCATTGACGTCTTGGTCACACGTGCTGCATCAAATGTCATCAGTGTACCCTGCGTGACAAAACGTTCGGGAGAAAAAGTGCGAACAGTGATATCGTGACGGGTCTGTACTCGTAGTCCAGTACGTCAGTTTCAATTTCGGACATAGCTGTTAGTTTTATCATCATTATGACGATGCTCCTAAGTGTACGTGCGTAAGTGAAGTTTTTCTTTTTCTTTCAGCCAGGCATGCTTTAAATTATATGACACAAAGTGGACGTCCAAACTGGCATTCTGTGAAAGTCCCTGTGCATATGCGAATTCACGCCCGTACTCTATCTCAGTTTTTCTTTATTTTTAAGTTCAGTGTATAAAAGCTTCGCGTGAAGCAAGAGCTGGCAGTGATTTCATGAAAATGCATTGGGCAGATGTTTCTCTCATTGCCAGCGAGGGATGGCCCGATAGTTTCTCCACGCACGAGAGAACCGAGCCACGTGGCCAAAAAAGGGACGAAATAAATCAACAAGCGCGCAAATGGCGCGCTCAGTACTTGGTGAAAGATCAAAAGCCCCAGGCCCGCCTAATGCTTGCTCATCGACAGCTCGAAGGCAGCGGCCCATTCGCGCTTGCGCATCGTTTCTCCGTTGTTCTTTCTTTCCGACATCAATTCTTCCTGACGGGTTCTTCGTCTTCCACACTTTTCCCTTGGATTTCATTTTTTTTTCCGTTAAATCGCGAGCGCAGCACCCGTCTTGAATCCCTTTCCTCGTCTTGTGTATTAGCGGCAGCGAGTGATCGATGAGAATCGTTCTCTCCGGAGTAAATATACAGAAGCATATACTTAAGACAAGGCATACTAAACGTTTCCGCCATCGAAAAAAAGAAATCGACGAAACACAAATTTTCTGTTATGATTGCTCTGTGGGAGGAAAAGTGCTTTACTCAGTACGAGTACTGAAAATGATTTGCACGCAAAACGAACACACGAAAATGGCCGTAATTTCTTTTCGAAATGAGTGAGAATTACCCCGAAGCACTAAAAAAAAACTAAATGAGAAGAGACGTGGTGACACATGTTCATTAAAAAGTATTTTATTCTGTGAAACGTTCTTTCTCGAACTCAGCTGTTTTTCTCCTGCGTATAATGTTCTTAGGTGCTCTCCCAAGGATGGAGGGAATGAATTGGATTCAATTTAATTATTTTTATTCTTTTACGAAGGTGTCTGGGCGCTTCACAAACAACCGTGATTAACCAAACAGGATCGCTTTTTGTTAGCGACGTATAGCATGTCCGCGCGAATCAGCGGAAGGAGCCGACAGCCGGCGTTCCTCGAGCATGCGCTCTCCTGTTCATATAAACATAACCTTATACACAGGCAAGGGCATGCAAATAATTTCTAATTAAACTATGAAAAATATTTGTATTCGAGTGCGAAACGATGCGAGAATTGAAAGGAGGCGACGTTTGGCGTTTAAATCTCATTAAACTGTAGGCGCACCACGGGACCTGAAAGCTTTGTGTACACCTCAAATTTTAATATTGTGTATTAAACATAAACTAAACTACTTTCAAAGACTTTCCTTAACCCTTTGTTGCCCGCTGTTTCTCAGAAGCAACAACCTCAGCAGCATTTTATTTCTCCCGCGCTATGTTAATTTTGTTAACTTATATCGACCATAGAGTTTCATATTAATATATACTAGAGGGAAATCTGGCGCTGCAGTCGCGGCCGCCGTGGGCGGCGCCATTGCAGCTAGCGACGTTCCTCGCCTCTTTGGCTTGGTTAGCCACATGGCTTCTATTTCGCCTTGAAGCCAAAATTAATAAAAACTGGTAACATCATTTTGTTGGTGATTTTGCATGAAGCTTCTAAATATTCCCTGACGAAAACATCTTTCTGGAGGTTTAATTTTATAATAATAAAACAAATTCAATTAATCCTCTGCAGTAATATTGTTGTATTTTTGCAGCCATAGTCAACTTTTCAGCCTGTTCGTGAGCCATGCCAAGGACAAGTGGAACGCGCCTGTCCTGTACATGACGGAACGCTCGCTGGAGCGCGGCTCCCCAAGACAGTGGCGCCAGACTTTCCTCTTGTGTATATCAGAATGAAACTCTATGATGCCGACATTTTTTTAGAGTAAAAAATGAGTAGAACACCAAGAAACAGAAAAGAGAGGGCACCACGTGATTTAGAGGACTCGAAAATCAGGCGTGTTTACGCACGTTGACTGGAAAATGTATGAAATTTTGTTGAGATTAGTGGGGACAATCAGAGAAATTTAAAGGATATGAAAACGACTTAAACACTGAAAGGAACGCGTTAATTTTGAATTGCGTGATATCCTTGTTCAACCCTAATATGGGGCAGCGAAATTAGCTCTTGCTCACGAGCAACGTCAGACATGGTAAAGTGCTTGCTTGCCCACTATTCACTGCTTGGTTTGTGGTTTTTTTCTTACCGCTATTTTTCATATATCAGAATGAGCCCGGGAATTACAACCTTCATGGAAAGTCGTGATGAGCCAAAGTTCACGGTCATTTCCAAGGTTCCTCCACTAAGGTATATAAACTGCGAGATCCACACAAGTCTGCTTTCAAGGCACAACTGCTTTCCGCTGTTCCACTTCAAGTAGGTCCAAACACACCCGCTCTTGCTAAGGATCAACACCTTATCATGTTCGTCCAAATGCACCTAATTTTTTTCTGAGTGCATATTGGTGATGTATTGTGTTATGCAAGATCCCAAAAATGTTTTTGTGACCCTCAGTAAAAAATCGAACATTCAGGAATCAAAGGGTTCACAGGTTATTTTCAAACGTTTTCTAATAAAAAAACTTCAGGTGCCGCTGCTTTAGCGGAACCTTTTTGATTAGGAGGTGATGTCAAACCTCGTGAGCTCATTTGCCTACATCTGCTAATCACATGGAGGTCCTACAGCGTTGCTTACTGCAAAGCGATGCCCCATTCAGAATATAGTTTAAACGTTGCGCGTATACCCGCCGCGGTGGCTCAGTGGCTAAGGCGTTGCGCTGCTGAGCACGTGGTCGCGGGTTCGATTCCCGGCCGCGGCGGCCGCTTTTCTGATGGAGGCGAAAAGCAGAAACGCCCGTGTGTACGAGATTTCGGCGCACGTTAAAGATCCCCAGGTGGTCAAAATTAATCCGGAGCCCTCCACTACGGCGCGCCTCATCGCCTGCGTTGCGTCGGCGCGTTAAACCCTGCAATCAATCAATCAACGTTGCGCGTATGCCCCTGCTCATTTGTTTGCGTGTACGTGCTTGTGCGCATGTGCGTGCGTGCGTGCGTGCGTGCGTATTTGTGACGTTTAAGTCCTGCATGCAAGATACCTAAAAGACTTATTTCACGTTCATTCAATCCTGATTCAACCAAACTTACTCAATACCATGTGCGTGAAAAGTAGGATTGTTTGACCGCACAGTCGAGAAGATTTAGAGGCTAGTTACCTTACATCATGTTTTGTTCCATTTATCGGGGTGCTCTCTTTTGCCAACTTCTACACATTGCCCCTCATTCAGGCGGTCCGATTCCGCGCACGATGAGATCGGGCAGTCCGAGGCGGCTGAGCTGCAACTCTAATTACAACTGAATCTAAAAATATATATGCCTTGGAATCCGTTTCGTCGTTCTGTGCAAGGAACGCTGCCAGCATCACCTATACTGATCGTTGTAAGTGCAAAAATTATTATGCTGCAAAGAAAAAAAAAAGAGGAAGTAATGAAGGGCCCGGTGCCGTTCGTTCGCATCTCGCACTAAAACGATTGCGCAGCTCGGGAGGCGGCACCACACCCTCGTGTTGCCGGCAACGCCTCCCTCTGGCGCGCATTTCATATTGCCGCGCCGGCCAGTAATTAGGTTAACCGCGGTTGCCGGCCAGGCGTCTGAATAGAGCGACCGTTCGTAGCGTGCGCCGGGCTGTTTGTGTGGGTGACTATTTTTTTTTTTCTCCCTCTCTGTCCATGGATCGGGACAGCGTAATTGCGGTTCCCGAAGCGCCGGGTAAACGCGTCATGGGCGGATGAAAGTGTTCCGACCGGCAGTACCCCGCTCGGAGGGTGGACTTCACAGCTCGGGTTTCTCTGCGACGGACGTCCGGCTGCGCAGTGACATCGTCTACTGAAGCGGGATCTGCGATCTCTCCCAGTTTGCCTGTTAGGCGGACTGTGGCGGGATGCGCGCGAGAATTGATTCCACCGCAGTGGCTGAATTTGCTCTTGCCTTTTTAACAGTGCAATAACAAGGTGTTTATTTATTTATTTATTTATTTATTTATTTATTTATTTATTTATTTATTTATTTATTTTAACAGGGAAGGGTTGTATTCCTGGATCCACAAAGTTTTGACTGACGTCATATCCGTCACGGAAATGATGCCAGTACACCTTCGCCGAAGCGACCCGCCAGCAGGTCGTTGCTCGCCAAGCACACCCACAAGACAGCCGCCGACCCGCAAATCATGCTCAGCTGCAGATTTCGCTGCACATTTCACTTTCGTGTTTTCGCGATTCCTATGACAGAGGAAGCAACCACAGTTTTTATTTATTTATTTATTTATGTATTATTTATTTATTTATTTATTTTTATTTATTTATTTACTTATTTATTTATTTATTTATTTATTTATTTATTTATTTATTTATTTATTTATTTCAGGATACTGTCAATCCCGTTATGGGATTATTGCAGGAGTGGCGTCAAATTGTAAAAACAAACGATATACAGACGCAAAAACATGTTGCAAACAATTGAAATTAAGCGTAAAATCACGGAGGTGGTGCAACCTTCGGCGCAGTGAAGGTCAGAAAATCGTAGCGATTACATAAATATAAAGATAGGTTCGCTTGCTGGTAGAGACAAAAAAGAATAATAAAAAGATATAAAAAGCACAGGCACAGAGTTAAAACTTGCGACATTGTCATATTCAAGAACAAGTACGTTCACTCGCTCGAAGTCCAAATTTTTCAACTGTCGGCTGTATCAACACAGTGGGTGCAGTGCATTCCAGTCGCGTATGGCTCGTGGAATAAAAGAGCCTTTTCCGATCTGCCTCGAATAAGTCTGTCCGGATTGATACTCGTTTTCACCCCACCGCAGTGTACAAGTGGTTAGGTCGTTGTGCGGCTGCACCCAAGGACGTGGGTTTGATCGCAGTCGAGGGGGCAGTTTTTTGATGGAGACGAAAAAAAAAAAAGACTTGTCATGCCGAGATTTGAGCGCAACGCGAAGATTCAGGTTGTCAAAATTAGTCCTGAACCTCCCCTTACGGTGCACCTTAATAGCCGTAGTGTAGCTTCGGCGTGTAAAACCCCTCTAACAGGCAATTTTTTTTACATGCTTTCACTTTGCTGACCAACTAAAAAATTATGGGACGATCGGATAGAAGCTCGTTCTGTGTGCGCCAGCACGCCTCATTTAATTCATTTGCGACATTAAATGGGCATCAATTGAACTTGCCTGTCGTCCTGAGCGTGTGTGTGTCAGACTCAGCATCAGTAAATTTGGATACATTATCTGGTACATGTATGTCGTGTGCTAATAAGCTTGGCTGGCCATCCACCTTGACAGAGTGGAATGGCTCGTGATTTTTTAGCCCTTCGCAGGCTGGCGTACACCTTCTTTCCACTGTTTTCTTTCAGCGCCTATCACTTTTTCTGTGCATCCACGTGGAGCCCCTTCTTTCGGGCCATTGCTGATCGCGGAGAACATGCACAACATACGCGTAGACAGCAACGCATCGAGCAAAGTTCCACAACTCCGCCGCGCTTCCCCAAATGCACACGCACTGGAAGAAGCTTTGAATGAACAGAAAGAAAAAAAAACAGGAAATCTCTCTTTTTATTGTTTATGTTAACCAGCCGCTGCGAAGAAAGCACCAGCTGTTAACATAAATAGTTGTTGAAGGGAATGGTGGCCCCATCTGTTGTGCGCACAACGAACTTCTCCCATAATCACGCCGGCTTGGTGCTAGCAGCATGCTCGCTGCCTGCTCGCGGCTCTAACGCAATCAAAAGCTAACAGATGCGCTTCCCTGACTGTGAACGTGGGTTGAATTTCGGTGGTCCTGTGGTTCACGGTAGTGTTCTGTTGTGTGGCTGTAGCGATAGATGAATTCATCAGATGTCAGCTGGCGTGAGAAGCTGCGACATGGTATAAAGCCTCCCACCCAAGCAGCAATTCTTTTCCGCAAGGTGCACGCATCTCTTGCGCGTGTATCATACGGTATACACCGAATAAGGACGCACGTAGGCCAACACAATGGCGGGTAAGCGTGCTGCGGACGACCCTAATTAATTATACGCGGCGGTGTCGACGAAGACCAAACAAGGCTGCAAGGACCCCGCTTGGCGTTGCCGGACGTGCGCGAAAAAAGTAGAGGGACGGCAGTGTGCCCCGTGACGGGTTAAGCGCGGCAAAAGGGATGGCGGGGATTAAAACTAAGCTAAAGGAAGGGGCGACAAACTTTGCAGCGTAAATGTGAACTTCCGGCTCCTCGTGAAAAAGAAAGCAATATCCGGCTTAGATGCCCTTGACGACGTAACCTCATGATTTCGGGCGTTTATGGACCGTGCTCGAAGCGTGTTTGAGGACCGCTTGAATATTCCAATAAAAATTCGTCTGCCTCCCTGTTGAATGGTGGTGAGTGGAGTACAATAGAAGCCTGCTCAGACGTTGTTCGCAACGCATTTGCGCGGGACCCTAACCGCCGCACTGGCGTTTCTCAGCAAGGGTTAGCTGTGTCGCTCCATTCTCGCCTCCTTGCCGACGTTTCCGCTGCTAAGAGTTCTCAGACGCCTATCAAGACCAACCGAACGAAAAACCCCGAATAGCCTAGGCGAAGAAAAACGTCCCCCAGCCCTTAGTATAGTTTTGATTAATTTATTCCATAAAAAATGGGCAACGAAAAGCTGGCGTGCATAAAAGAGCCGTTTTATATTGCGGCCAGTTTGCAGCCATTGATTATAATAAAAAGAATAAGAATAAGAAAAGCTGGCGAGACAGAGTCGTCCTATGGTGTGGCCAGTTCCCATTCATTGATTCTGTAAGGTTAAGGAAAACGGGCGTGAAGCACAGAGCCGTCCATTGCAGTTGCCAGTTTTGATTCATTGATTCTTTCAAGAATAAGAAACGAAAAGCTGGCGTGCAGAAATTTTTTTTTACAGAAACCCCAAGAAGTGTCTACTAATGCCCAAGAACAGATTTTAAGTCTTTTTTCTTCAACAGATAATGTACATTTGCCCTATTGTAACAAATAAATCTAACTTCGCCAGGTACAGGCCGTTACATGTCTGGGTATTTTTCACAATTTTTTCGGGGAGGGGAGTGGGGGCTGAACTTTTTTTCTTTTGGGTGGGGTGTGCTTATATAACCTCGGCCTGGTCGTGTGAAGGTGACGGTAGTCATTTTGATTTCGTTCGTTCATTTTTTTTTTTAGTTTTTGGTGTTTCTGTTCTTTTTTTGAAAATTTCTGACATTTATTTTCTCTTAAACAATTATGACGACTAAATGTACAAACTTCACCAATTATGTAGTTTTGTGCAGATTCAGTGCGTTACACGGTTGGTGCTTTGCACGATATTTTTATTTGTGCTTCACTTTATTTTTGATTGATTGATTAGGAGGATTAACGCGCCGACTCTATACAGGCGATGAGGCACGCCGTAGTAGAGGGGTCCGGATTAATTTTGACCACCTGAGGATCTTTAACGTGCGCCGAAATCTCGAACACACGGGTGTGTTTTGCTTTTTGCCTCCATCAGAAAAGCGGCCGGCGCGGCCGGGAATCGAACCCGCGTTCTTGGGCTCAGCAGCACAATGCCATAGCCACTGAGCCACCGCGGCGGGCGCTTTATTTTTCGGCGCTTTTTTCCCGTTGTCTTATAGAACATATGACCCATATTACCGTTATACATATCACTGGTAATATTATGACATATTACCCGTAATACGTAATATTTGTTTTTGACAGGTAACAGCTGCTTTTTGTGATATCCTCCCTCTTTGCTTTCCTCCACCGAGCATTAATAGCGTCCGTTCAGTCACCTCCATAGCTTTGTAGTTCACTTTTTGCGTATTGCCTTTATTTAACAGGGTTTCAGGAAGGTAAATGTAGATAGATTCAGTGCGCTGCTATCGCAATTCAGCAAAATGTGTCCAGTCGTTTCTGTTTCCTTACTGCGGACTGCCACGGCTTACCATATCACACTACAGTTCTTTACGAATATCTTCGTTCTTGAACAAACCGCTGTATTTTTTACTTTCGGATACGAGGCTTCCCAACACTTAAAATGCCCATATGCAGTTTTCAAGCCCACTATTTTTCTACATTTGTTCGTTACATTCTGTAAGGCTGTTTATTTTTTCAATTTTTTGGTTGCCTTGGCTTCCTCACTGCTGTTCACTAATCAGAAAGTGAGCCTTCTTTTTCTCACCACTGGGTGTTCGCACCTTTCATACGGGGCTACTATAAACAATATCTCCATGCTTACGGTTATCCATGGTTTATAAAACCTCGTGAAAGCACACTTTCCTTTCTCCTACTCTGATCTTAAATGGCACTGACACAAAAATTTTGCATCGTATGTTTTTTTGTTGCGATAAGTAGCTAATGACCTATTTATCACGTGTAGAAACCTCATTTGGCTCAGCGCGCGACGGTTGTTTATTTAGAGACGTTTTTTAATGCGGCCAGTCACAATGTCGGTTTCAGCTGGCGCTGCGAAAGGCTCGATTTTGTATAAACAAAGCTGTCCACGTGACCGTCGGACGGATATCACACAGCAGAGCTGCCGCAGCACTGCTGATTCCGCGTCGGCGGCTGTTTCTGCGATTGTCCATACGTACTGATCTCGTCAGCCGCTTAATTAAAAAGCGACGTGGACGTGATGCAGGTGCCGCGAGTGCAAATTGCTGCCGCGGCTAGAGAACGACGGGCGACGCTCGAGGCAGTGAGTGGGGAGACGCGCGCTGGGAGCAACCGGCCGGTCTGCATAGAGGTCCACCTACAGAT